>JAFFSR010000243.1:1800000-2345716 GCA_017163975.1 Anastatus disparis | reverse complement strand
TAGCTATATTTTCTATTAACCTTTTTGGCTCTTAGGCCAAATATCAGAAGTTAAGAAACCAACTTACAATAGGTCCTTTTAGTAGGTAACACCTCGGTTAGCTCCGGCAATAGAATATGATAAAATCAAATGCTTTCTGATTAATAACCATAAGTCACACATTGAAATGGGGAAAATACATTATAAAAGTTATTATATAGAAAGAGTAGTAAGATATATTATATATCAGGGGTACTCTCGCTCGCCTGGGCCTACCAACCCCTATTTTTTATTGAAGTTACATTATCTTTTTCTTTTATTTTTTTATTAATAAAAATTTTTTTTTTTATATCTGTAAAAATACAATTAATAAAAACATTATTAAGTTATTCTCAAAATATAATTAAAATATTTATTACAAACCTATTTTTGTTTTCCTTATTTATATGATGTTGAATAATAAAAGTTTTTACTGTTTATATAAACCCAATTTTCACCAAATATAATATCTTATGAATGTCCATAGTTGCTATTTTGCTAATGGTGTCACCTATTTTCACCCAAATATCATTAAATAATATAAAGTTTATATTGTTTAACTATATTACTATATTTTTTCCACACTAACACCTAGTATATAAATACTGTGGTATATGTGCGTTTCTTGGTTAGTGGTTTTATACCAATCAAATTTTATTGGTTTCCCCTGCCCATATAGCATCTTCAGGTACAACAATAAAATGTCTTTGCTAAAAGGAATCATGTTTTGGCAGGAGATAGTTTAGTGGTGAGAGTTTGGATAGCAATTACATATATCCTGATTGGTATTTTGAATATATGTCCTTGCCTCACATTGTTATGTCATAAGCATGAATAGAATAATTACGATCAGCTCTCTATGTTTATCTTTATACTGACCGCTCACACGAACATAGGTTGTCTTTAAATGTATTACGGCCGTTTTTTAAATGTATGTTACACGCGTATAATAACGTTACATGTTACTACCGTTACAAACGTTTATAAATTTTATTGTCCGATATCTACTGTATATGTCACTTATTGGGAAATATGACACCATATATAGCAAAAAATGGCGGTTATAAACAAAGTAACATAGAGTTATATATATAGACACAAAACATTTTCACTATTTAATAAATAGTTAATGAATACCATAACTGTGCACAGTTGATAAAAAATAAATAAGTATATATACAACTAATAATTTTAAAGAAGTTTATAATCATACAAGTTGTATTTAAAAATATTTATATACTATTGAAATAAAAATTTGAGGTTGAGTACTATCAGCTGCGGATCTTATGTTTACATACAGACCGCTCACACGAACATAGATTCTCCTTCAATTACGGCCGTTCTTCAACGATTGTTGTCTCTGCGCTCGCGAAGCGTGAGATGAAATGGCAGCGTCAAAGAGGGATTCAAAATTTCAAAAATAAAGCATTAAAAAGAATACTTTTTATGATTTGATTATTAATAATTCATTCAAAGTTCTATCACAGGATAATTTTTAGTTACTATAATGTACAATTTGTTACTTTTTATAATTTTATTGTATATTGAAAGGAATGGTGGAAGTTAACGCGCTTACGCACAGAAGTCTTGCGAAATTTCCATTTTACCATGTTTCGAAGTAATTTATTCTTTTAAACAATTCAGTATAAAATTTATAAAATTTATTATAAATATTATTAAATTTCATATTTTCTATATATTTAAAGTAAAAACAATAATTGCAAACAAATTAGCAAATAGCTTTTAAAAAGGATGTAAAATTGAAAGGGTATGAGTGATGGACAAAAAAATGAGCTAAGGTAGAGCTAAGGAAGAGCAACAAACGTAAAAGAACGTTAAAAACACAAAAAAAGGTAAAATTTGAGGATCTAACTAAGAGGAAGAGGAAATGACTGAAAATGAGATAAACCAAAATAAAACGTAGAATAAGAAAAAGTGATGGATTTTTCGAGGAAAGAGAGGGAAAATGAAGGCATAGGAAACTCAAAAAGAAAAGAAGAGAAAGGAGAGGAAAGAAAAAGAAAAAAAAAAGGGAAGCGAATAAAAATGAAGAGCAAATAAGGTAAAAATAGCAGAGTAGGGGAAGAAGTAAATAGGTAAAAAAAAAAAGGAGAAAAGATGAGAAAAAAGAGAGACAGGGAGGAGCTGTGGTCGAAATTTTCCTACCACTATATAATATGGAGATATATTGTATATATATATTATATATATACTATATATATACAGACGCCCCCTGTAACGTAAAATAACATAAGGGAAAAAAGGATAAGGTAAGAGGAGTGAGAAAAGAGGAGACAGGGAGGGTGTGGTAAAATTTTCTTACAACTATATAATATAGAGAGATATACATATATTATTTTATTATATATATATATATATATATATTAGAGGGTACAGTGCTGCTTTACATTATCTACCAGTTATGCTATAAATATATTTATATATTAAACTTTTTTATTAATATTATATTATATAATGTAAATTTTTAATTTATTATATAAATAATTTTTATCTAAACTCTATATAAATATTTTCTATTACTATTAATATTAATTATTTATGTTACTTTATATAAAATACCTCAACACTATTTTGTTCTTTATATTTCAAAAAGAAGAGATATATATTTTTTTTATTCATTCTTTTTTTTTTTTTTTTAAAAGAAGAGATATATAGTGTTGAGTTCGGCTTTCCACACCACCTTCATTTCAAACCTTTATCAATATAACTTATAAATATTTTTAAATTCAATATAATATAATTTTGAATAAATTTGTAAAATTTTTTTGTTAATATAATTATATAATATATGAAGTAATTTTAAAAAGGTGTGTAAACATAGAGGTACCTTGATGGCGCGTTAGATTTTTTGATTAGTGACCCTTGCCAGTAGCCCTAAAACACTTAGTCTCATATTATAAATATATTTTATTTTAAATATTTATAATATATTTAATTATATGTAGTATAACTTAAAAATAGTGTTATTATTGTTATGATATTGATGTATGATTCATTTTAAAATATATTGAAAATTTTGTTGATAATTTAGTATATTATTTGATATATCCAAAATTTTGAGTTTTATAAGATTTATAGATTATTTTGTATAATTTATATATTTAATTTTTTTTCTTTACATTTTACAATAACTAAATTTTATATATTATGATATTGTAAATGAAATTATTACATGATCATTATATATATTTAAATATTTAGTTATTTAATATTAAAAATAAATAAAATAATTTTATAATTATAATTTATAAATTATTTATATTATTTACCTGTATAAAATTATGAATATGAATTTTTATTTATTATGTATGTTTTTAGTTATAATTATTTATTTATTAAAAATTTCGTTTTATAAATTTTAAATAATCATAACTTTTAAATATTTTAGTTAATTTTTAAATATTCTAATTTTTTGTTTTTAATAATATTAATAATTTTAAATTTTTTTTTAAATTATTATTATATATTTAAATATTTATGATTTATTTTATAATTTTCATATTAAATCATGTTATTTTATTAATATGTTAGCTAAATTTAACTATATATTAGAGTAATTTTATTGATTAAAGTAATATTTATTGGTTCATTTTTTATTTTTTTTTTAATTTATCATTCGCATAATATTTTATATAATACTTGTACTTCATCCAATTTTTAAATTCAAATTGTTCATTATTATTTCTCTATATACGAATTATTAATATTATTTAATTTAGAAATTATTATTGCTTATTGAACTATTATTTATCTAGACTTTCTAAATAACTATTCATATTTCTTCTTTGGAAATTTAAATGTTTTTCAATTTTAATTTTTCATTTGAATTTTCATTATATTGATCATTGACATTTTTCATTTTAATGACCTTCTATTTGATCCCATCAATCATTTATTGATCTATTAACACATTTGTCAATTTCAACATCATTAATTGAATTCCATTCCATTATGTTTTTTTTTTTTATTTATTATTAAAAATTTTTAATGTTTATAATTAATATAAATATAACCTGAAAAAATAAAGTTTAATTAATAAAATAATTTATAAAAATTTATTTTAAAAACATTAAATTTTTGGTTAAATTATAATAAAATTATTTTTCTAATATTTCTTTCCAAACTATGTTAGGTATAATATCTTTGTTTTCCGATTCATTTTGAATATATATTTTATTTACATTTATTACAATGATAGAGATATATGCCCGTGAGAAAATAAAGGTTTTTTTGATGAATATTCCTATATTTTCGAAACTTTGGCCTTGAGATTTATTAATTGTTATAGCAAAAGCTAATATATACAGGAAATTGTTTTCTATATAAAAAAATGGTGAAAGATGATGATTCATTAGTGTTTAATGTAATACGTGGTAAAAAAACTTTATTTCCTTTATTTTCTCCAGTAATTATTTGTGCTTCTATGTTATATTTGAATAATTTAGTTATTTTTAATCGCGTTCCATTACATAATCCATTTTTTATACTCTTTAAATTTCGAATTAACATAATTATGGTATTTTCTTTTAATTTCAGTTTGTGGAGGTAATTTCCTTCTCTTATGTTATTTAACATTTCTATTGGATAATTCAAATGAATATTATCATCCGTTTGATCTACACTTTGTATGTTGCATAGTCAATGCTATAATAAGTTTTTGTTTCATTTTTTATTATTAATTTAAAATTCTGTTATTTAAAATATTTACATTCTTCATTATGTCTAATATAATGACATTATTTTGAAAAACAAATTATTCGTTAATGTTTTATATAAATTTTGGCACAGACGTCATTAGTTTTTCATTCTTCTGGAATAATAAATGGATTAATGTATCCTTCTCCTATTTATATTAATCTTCTATATTTATAAATGAAGAGAAACTGTCATTATTAGATCTTATTTTTTTTATTAAATTAAATATGAAAAAGGGCCAAAGATTTGAATAATTTTATAGTCTCTTCAATTATAGTATTTTCTTCTTCCATATTTTAATACTGGTAGAATTTGTCGAAAAATCTCCAACTAAAATAATTATTTTTCCACCAAAACTTTTATCATTATGACAAACATCTTTTTTTAATTTTGTCTACATGCTTTTTTAGATCATAGATGCTTCGTCCCATATAATTATATCTGTTTCTCTTAATTTTTTTTCTGAATTAAATTTTAATAAAAATGCGCTTTCAATGTTATTTAAATCCAATGGTAATCTAAAAGTTCTGTGACTTGTTAAACCTTTAGGTAATAAAATTAAAGCTATTCCGGTCCAAGCCATCGAGAAAAAATTTTTTTATGCTTATTATAATAATATATTAATGTTTTGTATAAGAAAGTTTTTCCGGAACCTCCTGGTCCATCTATGAAAAATATTTTTTTTGTTTATTATTTATTATTTTTTCAAAAATTTGTTTTGGATCATTATTTAATTGTTTTTACATTTTATCATATTTTTTTACTAAAATTTATAAT
Source organism: Anastatus disparis (assembly GCA_017163975.1). Classification (NCBI taxonomy): domain Eukaryota; kingdom Metazoa; phylum Arthropoda; class Insecta; order Hymenoptera; family Eupelmidae; genus Anastatus; species Anastatus disparis. The sequence continues at coordinate 2,340,205 of JAFFSR010000243.1, read as the reverse complement.
TTCATCATTAATTTCTTCATTTTCTTCAATGTATTTTTTATTTGGTTCTGTGTCTAATTTTCACATGACATATCTTCTAAATTTCTTAATATTTGATTAATATGTGATAAAGCTTTTTTTCTTTATTATCTTTAAAATCTTTTTGAATTTAATTTTTTATATTATTTATCTTAATTTTCACAATAATTTTACCTAAATACAAGTAAAATTTATAAATGTTTATTAACATAACTTGACATGCTTCTTCAAAAATATAAAAATTTGTTGTGGGGTTGTGGGGTTGTGGGGGTGGTGGGGTCTGTGGGGGGTTAGTGGGGGTCTGTGGGGGGACGTGGGGGGAGTGGGGGGACGTGGGGGAATGATCGATAACATAAAATAACGTAAATTTACGTTATTTAATTAATAAAATCATTGGGGGGTGGGGGCTCGTGGGGGTCGGGGGATGGGGGGGGGGCGCAGACTGAATTTTGGTTCATATAACTATAAATATAGGTAGGATATATATATATATATATATAGTAACGTTAAATTAAACACCATTGCTATTTTTATCCTCTATTGTCGATTTATTTAGCGAGTTCGTGAACCAAGTTTTCCGTAACAGTGTCCAGCCTTATGTTTTTATGTGATGGTAATGAATAGAGCCTAACAGAATACACTGAAAATCAATCCCAGAGTAGAAACTGTTGCAAATAGATGTATACAACAGAATCTATTCAACAGAAGTTTCATATTATAATTATTGTACTTAATTTATTCTTACAATGTTTTATATTTGAAAAGAAATGTTTTAATGATAATATAGCTTCAAGAACTTACTTTTTATTAAATGTTATCGGTAATTCAGAGTAAAACAACGTGTGTAACAAATAAGTAAGAATAAAAATAACCTTGTAGATTTAATTGAATTTTAATTTTGAGTATGAAAATATTATAATCATTCTTTAGGTTATCCGAAATTAGAATTCATTAAATTATCATATCAAGTAAATATTATTGAACTTTAGTAGATACAGAATAGAATTGAATGTTTATAAACAATTGATATCTTTTCACAATATTAAACATTTTTTAATAAAATCAACTCTATTTCTGTCATTAGGTTCTAGATATCTTGCAAGCAGTATATGAATATTATTGAAATTAGATATTTTATTTATACTTTATATATGACATAAAAACCCTCTTGGATTGACAAAGTAGTGGTTTCATGGAAGTGCTTGACCTTCAAATCATCTATTTAGGTATACATTTGTATAGCTTTTCGCTTATTTATTTAATTCTTAAACATTACGAATTTATAAAAAGCCAAAATAAAAAACTCATGTTTTTTAAATTTTTGGAAAAATTCCAACTTTTTCATTTTTTTCCTGAAAATCCTGATGTTTTAGAGATATATTCATAGGAACACTTCTTGTTAAATGGAAAATAATTATATAATTATAGAACACACACTGTTAAAAGAAATGATAGTGGCTTCCATTACATGTAATTATGACACTGCTAAAATATTACATTTCAAGTCATTTTATTCTATTAAAGATATAGACTTAAAACTTTACAGGTGAATGTAATTTAACTTAACAATAAAAAAGAAGTTATAATACTGCAAGTCTTTGAATACATATCAAAGTAAATTTAACAATTTTTGACATTTATTTATCAAAAAACTCTACATTCCAACATTAGTTGAAATTGTAGCTGAGATAGGTTTTCACAGCAAATGAATTTATAATGGCTTCCATTAAATGTAATGGAAGTCACTATCATTTTTTTAACAGTGTGTGTTCCAAAATTGAATCATCATTTTCCATTGAACAGGTAATTTTCATAGAAAGTTAATGCAAGTGAAATAGTAAATATTTAATTATTCTTTTTCATTAATAAAACAACTTTTTAAAATAAGTAGATTTTTTATTGAAAAATTATTCACTTGAATTGGATGAATTATTCTATTTGAAACAATAGAAGTACTTACTATGTGAGTCCTAATGAAGGTAACTTTGTTCGCAGTATTGCTTGTTGTCCAAATTTTAAAAAATTATTTATAATTTACATCTGGTAATTCTCTTTATGAAATGAAAATTAGTATAGTGTAATATATATTTGGTATTCTAATCAACTGATTTTATAAAACGTGACGGTACAAGTCATCACAGTTAATCAGAACTTTGTTCCAACAACTTATTGCAAATCAGATTATCTTACATATAAGATTACAAATGATATTCATGTCAATGATGCGATTGTACGTCAAATTAATTTTGATTCATATTCTACTCATATAAGTATTTAGAAGATGTTTGTATATGTAGTTACAAGAATTATTTAATAATTAATTGAGTTTGCGGTGACTCTGCCTTATTTGCCTACGAAAGTAATTGTAATTATAATAATAACGAATGTTGTTTAATTAATAATTAAGCTTTTAATTGATAAATAACATTCTAGTATGTGTTTTTAAAACTTATTTTAATAGTTTTAGATTATTTAAACCAGATGATTATGTTTAGTTTGCGAAAGGATATTTTCAATAATAACAATTATTTTAAACTGTCATTACTTCTTATTGATGGCTCTAACTTACATGATCCAAAATTTATTTTAAAGTTTATGTAAAATGAAAGAAAATAAGCATTTTCTGAAGTAATGAACAACAAATAATTTTAATTACCATGTTTTACATATAAGAACCAATCAAAAAACTTAAAAATTAGGTCTGTAAAAAATCATGAAGAAGTGTTCCTATGAATTTCTCTCTAAAACATGAGAATTTTCAGAAATAAAATTATAAAGTTCAACCTTTTCCAAAAATAAAATTGTTTTGTATGGATTTTAGAATAAATAATTTTTTTTTGTTTTTCTCGAATTTTGTTCGAATGTAATTAAGACTGTTTATGCTTTGGACGGCAGATTTCTTATCAACAATTTTCATTAAACTGTTTCATTAATTTTATTAATTTTTCATGCAACAGAACAAACAAAATGGAGGCTGTAGATTATGAAACACCGACTAAAAAAACAGACAATAGAAAGTGTATTCGATGCAAAATCTTTATCCGTAAATTAAATGGTCCTTTCCGACAGTTTGATGAACGCGAAGATGCTATGGAATTTCACAAGAGATGCAATTTTTATGTTCAAAGCGGTGACGTGATTTGTAATAAATGTCGTCACCAATTAAGTCTTCTAGCCAGTAAAAGAAATAAAATAGTAAAAAGTAAAGAGAATGCATCGACATCAAATTATGAATCTCAAGAAATTATTACATTACCATTAGAAGAAGTGATTGACGATGTAGTCGGTAGCGCTTCACAATCAAAGACAGAAGTATCCGATTCTAACGAAACTCCTACAAGCCAGCAATCTTATCCTTCATCAAATATCAACTATTTCAGTGATGTAACACCAACAAGTAGTCAAACGTTCACCGAGTCACCAGATAGTCAAGAATCTAATGACTTTTCGATATACGCTGCAACAGTTCAACCAACAGATGAATACGTTTCGATATCATTCCCTAGAGTAATTGTAAATCGTAGATTATGTTTTATATGTAAATCGACAAATAAAATTCAAGATGTGCCTTTCGAAGTTCGCTTACAAGTTTTTATTTCTAGGAAAATTTTTATTTCTCATAGAAATAGATGCTGCAAGAATCATTTGATAAATAAAAGATTTTATGACGATGAAGTTTTGAGAATAGAAACTTATTCAGATGAATGTAGCATAAAATTTTCAGAACTTGCAAAATTCATGGATGCATTATCAGACAGTGCACATTTACAACTTCATGACCAAATTGGAAGTTTCACAATTACGGAAAAACGCATAAAAGCTCTCACTGGATATATGTGGGACAACATTATTAAGCTACAAAACATGATGGTATCAATGAGATCTTCTGAAAATAGAAACATAATGCAAGCATTAGTACTTTTTTTATTTAAAATAAAGTCTGGGAATTCAAACAAGTGCATTTCTGCAATTTTTGGTCTTGAAGAAAAGCAAGTAGCACAATCTATCAATTCAATGCTTAAATGTTTTGAGAATGAAATATTGCCAAAAAATTTCGGGATTCATGCTTATTCTCGGAAACTTTTACTTGAACAAACAACTGATATTGCAAAAATGTTGTACAATATGGATAATAAGTTAGCATTAATATGTGATGGAACATATTTACATCATCAAAAAAGCAGCAATAATGCTTATCAGCGTAAATCATATTCGGGTTAAAAAAAAGCTTCACTCCGTAAACCATTCACAATATGTATAACAAATGGTTTTATCGTCGATTGTGCAGGACCTTTTACAGCTAATTGCAACGATGCAAAGATTTTGGAGAATTTGTAAAAAAGTTCTGATGGATTTAACAAAATTCTCGAAAAACACGATATTTTCATTCTCGATAGAGGCTTTAGAAATGTGATAGACTACTTGAATCAGCGAGAATTCACAACTTTGATGCCTGCTTTGAAAGGTAAACGATCGCAACTTACTACTGAAGAATCAAACGCATCTCGACGAGTTACGAAATTTAGATGGGTTGTAGAAGCGATTCATGGAATTATACGACAAAAATATAAGCTTCTGCATCACCAACTTCATAATGGTCTTTTAACAAAAGCTGGATTATTTTGTAAAATCGCTTGCTTCTTACAAAATTTATTTGGTAAGAGGTTGAATTCTGATGCAGGAAATTTAGAAAAAATCATAAGTAGGATTAACCTCACAAATAATGTAGAAAACACCCTAGCAATTGAAGTTGAAGAAAAAAACTGGAACAGGAAAACTGTACCGTTTCAGCATTCGTCATCGAACGATCTATCAGATTTCCCTGAAATGACTTTGGAAGATTTGAAAGTATTTTTTACAGGTTCGTATCAATTATCTCAATCGGTGTCATATTTGGCAGAAATAATTGGAGACAATCGTTCATTAACTTTAAGTTACGCAAAAGAACAACAAAAGATTTTAAGATTTGAGGTGCAGTCCAGACATATTAACAGTAAAAAGTACAAATGTTACATAGATTATTGTTCAAAAACTAGTGGTATCAATGGAATTAAACGGTACTGTTGTAACTGTGCGAATGGAAATAGAACTGTTGGTTGCTACTCACATGTAGCTGCTGTTATTTATTATTTAAGTCACGCCCGCTATTTATCACGATCATCAAACCAGCTTCAATATTCACTAAACTTTTTGATTTTGAAGAAGTTTTGCCAGTAATTGAAGAAATTAGTGATGATGAAGATTAACGATTTTCTAATAAAACGATATATTTATTAAATAAATACTTTTGTAACTAGGAATTATATACGTATATATTGTAAATAATTTTTGTAATAACAAGATACTAAAATTACAATTTTAATGATTTCATAAAAACTTATTAAATTATGTATCATTTATAAGACACAATCTTTTTAGGATCGTAGATCCAGAAATGAAACAATTACAAAAATGTATATTAAAACTCATTTGAATGAAAAAGACTTATTGTAAGTTGTTTTCTTGGCTCTGAAATTTGACCAGAGCCAAGTTATAGAAAATATAGCTACAACACTGTATTCTTCGTCAAAAAATATGAAAAAATACATGTAATCATTGTTGTTTATACTTTTAAGTAACTTTTCACAAATCCCACGGAAAAAGTGAGTTGCCCCGACATGCTCATAGCAGCCTCTTTTCCATTTTTGTTTTATAGCTAGTGATCCAAAAATATTAGAACGGAGTATTATACATATTTTATATGTATTTTTTGGCGTAAAATCCGATGGTGCCATTAGTTTTGTTGTAACTATTACTGACAAAGCAAAAAAAGCAAAAAATTGATAAAAAATAGCTAAAAAACAGGGTTTTTTGATTTTTAAATATGGCGCACCACTCCAAAAAATCTGGGCAAAATAGGGCAGATTAAGGACGCAAATCCTCAACTTTCCACAAATTTTTGAGGCGGCACCCCTTTTTTTAAAGTTTTTAGAGCAATTTTAAGAATATTTTATTGTTTTTAGGTTAGTTTTTGACGTCAAAAATAGCTGAAAAAATTACAGTAAATGCGCATTTTTATATAGAATATGCTCAATTTTTTTCAAATTTCTTAACCATCAATAAGGTGCCAAAAAAAATTATTTAAAAAAAAACACGTTATTTTGAGGTTAGGAGTACTGGAGGGGGGAGGGGTAGCAGGTCGCAGTTTGAAATTTCATTTTTGAGCAAACACTAACTAATTTTGAACGAAAATTTTAATTCCGTGATGGGGGGCATTTTACCTATCTTAATGGGGGGTACCCTTTCAAAACAAGAGTGAATTAAATTCCTACGCTTGCTTAATGGTAAAACAAGAATTTTGACATAGTCTAAGAGTATTAGACGGAGTTAGTATTATAAAATTTCTAACGAATCTCAGAGTGTAGCACTCCATTAAAAAGGAATTAAAAGTGGTATTCCATTCAGACATTCATAATGCTCCCGAAGTAATTCCTATGTGGAAAGTTACAGAATTATAGAGAATTTTTATTAAGTGTTCTTTTTTTTTTTATTTAAATTCTTTAATGACGGGAAAACTCCTACCGTGTTCCACCAGAAAATAGAAAGAGTAGTGCAAAAAGAATTCAATTCAATTGAATTGAATAACTATTTTTTTATAAAACCCGGTAACATAAGGGACGGAAGAACGAATGTAAAACGTTGAATTCTACACCCATCCAGGGTAATGCAATCGAAGAAATAATTAAAGTAAATTAGAAATTAAGTTAAATAAGAATTGTTGTGGTAGTCATGTGACTGGCCGATAGAAGTAATAACTTCAAAGATTATGGGTAGAAATGTATTGTGTAATATGTGTAATGCCTGCTAAGACTTCACCTTGTACTATATCATCTATTGACAATATAGGATCACTACAATACCACCCTCTATAGGGCCCATACAGAAAAATCCAAAAAGTGTTATTGATAGAAAGGTCGAAATACCACAACAAAGAATTCAAAATGCTATATATATCGATATATATATATATATATATATATATATATTAACCAAAATTAATATAATCTTTTAATAATTATTCCTTATATTATTTTAACTAGAAAAAGTAATGCATAAGACTCCTAAAATTACATAGAAAGTACAAAAATATTAAGTTATAATCTCTAAGAACTGTATATACGAAACTGATTGTAACATTCATAAAAGTTCAAGTCTGACAGCATAAGAGAGAGAGCACAAAATAAAGACCTATAAAAATTTAAAACTATATCTTCAAATCAATACTATCCTTTTGCAATCAAAGAAGGAATTAAATACACGATACAATAAGAATACGAAGAAATAAATAAGGATAAAGAAAATTAGAATTTAGATTATTGCTGAGACAACACGGTTTATATTATTTCTGAAGAGAAACAAGAAAAATAATTTAACGAACAATTGTTAATTAAGCAGAATTAACAAGGATTAACTATTAGCAAATATTATCAATCTGATATGATACACCAGAGCGAGGCTAGCTTGTGCAAGAAGTTTAATTTAGTTAAAGTTGTGATGCTTACTCAAAGTTTGACGAGATTACAAAATACAACTAAATTTGACAATTGTTCATGATAAAAAATTCAAAAAGTGCATAAAATATGGCTAACCGAATCGAGCTGCTGGTTGTAATGCCCAATCATATTCTAATAGAAACGACGAATAATGGAGGAAATTCATTTAAGTTAAGTACTGGAAACATTGTTTTTAGTGGGTAAAATTATTTGCTTTTTATTTTTGAATAAAGTTACCTAAATTTTGTAAATAGAATAAAGTAGTATCTAAACTACATATAGAATGAGAAAATAACCGAAGTATCTGAGAGAAAATAAATCTAGATCTTTAAATTTCTTTCATGTATAAATTAGTTTCAATTAATAAGAATTTATGTACCCCCGTCTTGGCAACGGTAGGGGGCACATCACAGACCTCCCCCCTTACTAAGTTTATTGTCGTCCCCGACAATTAATCTTTAGTTAGGGTGAATATTGAACAAAAATGACGATCAAAAGTCATCAAAATAATAAATTAAAGGCGATACATATTAAATGTACGGGTCGGACTAGAGTACTGTATTCCCTTTAGAAAGTATAATTATTCTAATTTGGCTGCATTTGGTTTTGAAGTCTATTTAGAAGGAAACTCTGGAATCTTATAATAATATTTAAGAACGAAATGAGTCTGAGACCATAATTCTAATTTAATGTGAATCTGATCAATAGTTTTATCGTAGGTTTTCTTTTTAAGAAAATAGTATAGTTTTATTTTAGGTTTTATAAAAATTTTGAATTTGTTTTCCTGTTAAAGATGATTTTGTGTTGATAGGAAGAATTTTGTAAATAAGAATTGTATATAAAAAATGTAAATTCGGGTTGGATTTTCAGAAAAGTAATGTAATCCAAAAACACAGTTAAAAGAGGAGTGTGTACTTGAAGTTTTAGTACATTGACATCTCATTGAATAAATCAATATTGATCGCAACCTGTTATCAACGATTACTTGGTTTGGAATAAGATTCCAATATTACAGACTTACCATGTTTAGAGGTGAAAATTAGAAGTGAGAATTTACGAATATTTGGCGTTTAGGAGATATATGTATAATTAAATATAATATAGTAGAAGCAATAAAATGCAAAATTATTGATAAGTATCTGATTTTTCGCGTATAAAAATTTTTTCGAGAAGATAAATAAATTTAGTATAGGTGTGATTATGGGAACGTGTTCAAATCTCAAATTCCCATTCCAACAAGTGTTTAAAAGAAAGACCGGGAAATTTTTAACCATAATTGTTCCCCTTTGTTTTTTTCATGTATATAGCAAGATAGGATATTAGGATGTTTTAATTGAGAAACTGCAAGTGCTAAACTATAGCAAAAAAAGAAAAAAATGACAGCATTAGTAACATTACCAAAATTAAATTATTTAGTAAAACGATAAGAGGTTCTTCGAGGGGTTATGTTTAAATTATAACATGAAAGTATTAAGTAAATTTAATTTAGATACATTCACGGATGTTTGGCTCGTTTCCGAGATTTAACGATTTACATCGCGATCGAAATTTTGAAGAATCGTAACCAAGAAGATCAATACGCGATGGTTTAAAATCAATACAAGTTGATCAATAATTTTATATTTCGTATTATTAATAGCTTTTGAGGAAGGTTTGAGAAAATTAAAGAAAGATAAATGTTATCTTTTGTTTATAAAAATTTTTGTTTTGGATTGAAATTTAATGATTAGGAAGATATTGAAAATTAATTTAGGAATTTACTATTAATCACATCCTGTTTAATTTTGTTTAGTTGTCTTTCCGATGCTTTTACAGTCCGGAGAAATTTAACAGAATTTGAACAAAAGAATTATTTTTATTATTTTACTGCAATTTATTAAGCGGGCTGGAGGTTAATTTATTATCCCCAAAGTGTAAATACACAGGGAGCAATTTTTCATCAACGAAAATGAGTTTGAATATCAAGCAGTATCGACAATTACCACTGCACAAGAAAGTTATTGAGGATCAGCTATAAAAGAAGACGAGAGTGATAGTGATACATCGGTATAGCGTACAATATGGCAAAAACTCCTTGAATACGTTAGAAGCGTTGAACTAATTTCGAATTTTCACAGGTTTTCAGCCTTCAGAAAGTTAGAATAAAGATAGAACTGATCAATAGTTTTATCTTTTTAATTACTATTTAAGAGTTGTTTTGTTAAATATTAAATACTAGAAGGGATAATTCAATGTTTAATGTTAATATAGAAGTCAATTCCGCTTACTATGTTTGGTTATTGTGAGGTTAAAATCGACTGAATTCTTCGGGTTAATTTGCGCTGCTTGGATGAACGTATCATCATTGGGAATTAATGTGTTAAACCACGCAAATATTGAATTTAATTTGAATAATTTAAAAAAAAAATTTAATATGAAAATTAATAGTTAATTTCAAAAGAAAAAGTAGTAATATATTAATAAATAAATTAAATAATTATAAAATTATTATTGTAGGACGCACGATGGTAGCATATCCAGAGTATATAGAATAAAAAAAAATGATTTTACCTAGGTTTATCCTAGCGTCAGTTAAACTTGAATTCACCAGACAATGTAGCACTAATACACTATATAACTTCTAATTTGAACGCTGTAGTCGAATTTAATAACTAACTATTTTCAATTTTAAAATAATTATTAAACTTGTAGAGAAACTACTGAAAAGGCTGCTGGAACAAAACTGATGCGCATTGTCTTGTCCAGGTAGTTTATATACTTATGAATTCGTAGGAGAGGTACCCTCTCTTTTGAGGTGTGCCATCTTTATATCTAATGTAATTTACTTTTAATTCCCCTCCCTGTAACTACACTATTCTATGGGAACGCATCGTATTCTTTTTGCTTAAACGCTTTTACTTGGAAACCGTAGATTCTGTACTTGCAATTTTTTTGGTGTCGGAGTCACATATTTAGATAAAAGTATGAAATATAAACTTTGAAGAAAAATGATATTTTACTAACTTAACTTATCGTGAGAAAGAATTTATATTAGTTCTCAAAAGAAATGACTTTACTTGTTTTACGTAGTGAGTTGTATTGCTGCTTTATTATATTTCTAGAATTAGTAATTCGTAAGTAGTTATATATTGTTACTATCTTGAACCTTTAGTACAAGATCTATTGCCCTTAACCTAATGTATGACTGATTTGTGCCGTTCCTTTGATTCATTACACTTTCTCTTTTATTATTTGTCGTAGTTTTCATTTTCTTTTTATTATTCACTTTCATTTTAACGTAGTATATTTTCATATTTCATATTTCAATTGCAAAATTACATAACGGTTCCCCCCTCATTATCGGAAAATATTGCATTGTGTATCTGGCTTCCGCCCCATACGGTGACGTTAGATACCACAGTACATCAGGAATTTCCATCGCGTTCCACTGTATGTTGACCAAGTCAGCTCCCACCCTATACAGTGACGTTTCATTGGAATCAACAGGGACAGTTGAAAATATTTGCATTATCCCCTAAATTTAATATTCCTTTTTATATTTTTCTTCGTGGTGGTTATACTTTCATTGTTTTTACACGGACCTTAACAAAAAGCATCCGGTTATAATTCATCATAACGTGACCTTAACAAAAAGCGTCCGCATGGAAATCATTTTATTCATTTTGTATTTTGTATTTCATTTGTATCATTTCATTTTATTTCGTAATTATATTCGCAATTATACTCGAGTCGCAACATCTGAATCATTGACTACATGGTTGCTTTTGTTATACTACATGGTGATCAGTCACATAGTATAAAGCCATCATTTTTGGACCATCTGTCCAATCCATGAACGTCAATATCTTTGCCTAAACTAACTTAATGACTAAAGTATTCTAACCTACCGGTACCGGATTTCGTACTCTATGATTTAAAAATAAAGCAGCTTTTATTTATTAATAATTTACAAAAATTGATTTATGTAAATAATATTAAATTGAGTTTAAAATTTATTACTAAAAAGAAAAATTTCGTTTCATACCCGCCAGCAGATATGTAACTGTTTGTGAGAATGATTTGAAAAATATTACTATATTTCCACAAAAAAAAATTAATTCTTTGTGACTCCGCCCAAAATTTATTTGAATTTTGTTAGACTTAAAATTAAACTAACAAAATTTCATTAAAGTATTTATTTAAGTATACATATAAATGTGTTATTTAGTACAATAGCTTACGCGTTTTTTTGTTAAGATATATGATATGATATAATTTTTTTTCTATGTACTATTTAAAATATTAGATATAATATCACGCGAGAAGCATATAGTTAGTGCAACGCTTTTGCAATTATATCGCCTTACTTGTCTTATGTGACAACGTGAGAAAAACAGTTGAGTTAAAACATCGCGTTACATTCTTATTATTTTTCTGAAAGCAAGATTCCTGTTTGCAGCATTTTTTATAATACTGGTAAGCATTAAATTTAAAAGTTAACTGTTGTAACAAAAGATGTTAAGTATTTACTGTATAATCCGAGAATTATTATATGTTATATGTTGTAAAGAGTTTAATTTTGATTGAATAGAAAAACGTCATAATAACTTAATTTATCATACTGATTATGATTAATTATAGATAAAAATTGTAGTTAATTTATAACATATCGAGGCTATTTCAATTTTGATTTTAAAATTATTTAGAAAAGGATTAACTGTGCTTTAATTACTAGTATTTAATTAACAGAATGATTCAAATTATTTAATTTAAACATTCGGAAAACTATAGCATGTAATTTTTAAAATTTATTTTATTTTTCTATTTGGTATGTTACTGTAAAGTTAATATATATTTAATATTGATTTTGTAAACTTAGTTAATTATTCACTATGGCATACCGGTGGATTATGTTGTTTTTGAACAAATTCATAAACAAAAATAAAAATAATCTCGAAAAAATGAATAGTGATTCGGTTACTTATTAGTTATTATTAGTATAAATATTAATTTATTTAAAAAAAAAAAAAAAACACAATCCTTGCAGTTCTTTAATTCAGTTGTCCCACGTTGGGCGCCAGTGTAAAGAGGCGAGGTTTTCCTCAAGGATTTTTACCTCCCAGAACAAAACCCCGCCGCTAACAATTAATTTTTATTTACCTTCCGGAGTCAAGAAACCAAACCAATTATACTCCATTACATTCCACATTACTTAACTGTATATATTTTTTTTTATTGTTCAATTAAATAGGTAGGGTTAACGAAATTCCTCAATGAAATATGCGGCAGAATAAGAGAAAAACAAATTTCCTTTTTATATTAACTTTAATCGAGACAAAACAAAATTTTTCCAACTATAACTACAATCGATACAGCGGTAGATCTCTCTCTATTATTCGAGACTATAGCATAATTCCATTGTTTGTTAAGATTTTAAATGAAATCTATTTACTTCATTAATACAGAATATAACCCTCAATTAAACACTTATGCTTAACCTACGGACGGCTTTTATTTTCATCTATAGAAATAATTTCGACGCATAGGCTTTTCAAAGCAAACTTGATTTTTCTGAATATATTAAAAAAAAATATTTTGAGTGTAAAATTTAAGCTTACTTATATTAGAAACATGCATATGTTTTTAAAATAACCACATAACAAAACATCAAGTATTTATGAGAAAATATATGCCCAAAAATATTATTACCATCTGCGTCAAGTAAGTTTCTATAGTTTCTAAGTAAGAGTTATAATAATTGAAAATTACATTTGTTCTATACTATGTTACACGTTCTAAAACAAACTCTAATTCTTACAATAAATGAACAAACGTGCACCATAACTATTGTCTCTTTATGACACTTGTCCTTTCTGTTTATTATTTTTGGAAGAAATACAACAAAAAAAAATAAACTATTTATGAATTTTGTTACTTATCTGTAATTTATAAAGTGTAGGCCGGCTGGCACAGCATTGCCGGCTTTCCTGGATTCTCCGCTTACTCCTGGGTTAACCAAAACACTACTTTGGAAAAATGTGGAACGCTTCACGATTCTGCGTGTCATCCTTGCGCACTAGATCACCCAACACAATACCCGGCAAACGAAAACCCAGTTTGAACACGATTTAAAAAAAAATTAAATAAGTAATAGACCCCAAAAAAAAGTTCTCATGCACTTGGCACCATAAAAGTGAATATAAGAAGGAAAACTAAATTCAAAAAGATAATATATCGTGAAGTTGAAGTTGGTGGCTGCAGCCCCGCGGGCTGCAGCACACACGTACTGCCCTTAGGCCTGGTCGTGTGCGTCTCTCTTCAAGCTAGGCCCGTCGTCAACGCTAGCACCGTCAGGCCAACTTCAAACAAAGCAACTGGTAGTGGGAGGAGATGCAAGAAAAAGAGAGATAGCTCTCCTTCTCTTTCTCGCACTCCCTTGTCCAGTGCATTGGAAATCATGAGTTCTCGCTCTCCATGCAGAAAAGTAGAGAGAGTGGAGACTGCGACGATCTCCGTCAACGGTTAAACTGTTGAGTTCCCAGAACCCGATAAAAGAGTGAAAAGAAAGTGGCCTTGACACTTTCAAGACTTCTTTCTTTTTACTATGGGAATAAATGATTAAAAATTTTTTAGACAAATTAAAAAATATTTTCTTAAGAATAAAGAAAAATTGAAATAAAAATTTCTGTCACTTAACAACTACACAGCGTAAAAAGTTATTTTAACTTCAAAGAAGCAGTTTTTGAATTGAATCAATGCAGTGCAAAGAAATGAATTCATTTGAGTCAAAGAAAAATCATTTTTAAATTAATAGAATAATTTTTTAAATAAAAAAAACCTTGAAATATTCTTCAATACAATATTATATTTAAAAAAAAAATTTTCGAACTTGGTAAAGTATTTTATTAACTTTAAGAAATTAGTTACTTCCAAAATAGTTTTGGAAGTCAGTAAAACTTTCTTCAAAACAATGCTATATTTTTCTTTTGAAAAAATGTAATATTTATTTGAAATAATTTCTATATAAAAATGAAAAAAATATCTTACGTCGAATAATTTTTTAATTCAAATACATAATTTTTAAATTAAACAAATTAGTCCATGACTTCGATAAACCTATCTCTTTTCAATATTAGGATGTTTGTTGGTGCAAAAAAGCAGTGTTATTTATTAAATTTCTTTACATTAAAAAGAGGATTTTGAATTGAAAAAAAAAAATTTTCAGAATGAAGAAAATATAACTGAAAAACTTCAAAAATTCTCTCATTTTAATAAAGTCATTATTATTTTGATTAAAAGCGTACATTTCAGTAAAAAAAAATTTCACAACAATTATTTATGAACATAATTACAAAAAATAAATTTTAATTAAAATCAATATTTAACTGTTTCAAAGAAATATTTCTTTGAATAAAAAAATAATTCTTTGAATCAAAAGAGTTTCAGTAATTAAAAAAAATTGAAATTTATATTGCAGAAAAAAAACTTAAATTTGTTGAAACATTCATTTGAACTAATATTTTAAATTTACTTGTAACAAATTATTTCTATGCTTAAAAGTGATGTTTCATGTTTTCAAAATAATATATTCTTCTACGAAAAATTATTTTTTAGGCTTAAAAAATTCAGATATATTTTTAAAGAAAAATAATATTTATTCAATGAATAGTTACTTCTATGTGGTACGCAGAAATGAACTAATACGCAATATTTTTTATATGCATTAACATATTTTATTGAAGGAAAAAAATTTTATTTTAATTATTTAACATAATTTTTATTTTGACATTACGAGATATAAATTTAAAATAAGATTAATAATTTCCAGTGTGAGATACTGTTAAGCTCAAGAAATATCTTATGTATGTTGAGATATATTTTATTGATATTTAAAAAATTTATTTTCACTGACGGAATAAATGATATTGATAAAAAAAATATTTTACTGATTACCCGAAAGAATATATTCGATACAATAAAATTCTTTTCGTTACTCATAAATTTTTTTTCCAGTGTAGCTATTAGATCTAGTAACGGTTGTATCATCTGTCTTTTTTTCTTATCATGGAGAGACAAGGACAGAATTAGGTTCAAGTAACAACCGGTACTTGAGTTAGGTCTATGAATAGGAGCCTAAGATCGTCTATGATAATAAATATTTATATGGTTGGAGCATATATTTAGAATAGATTAAATTACAAATATTATTTTCTTCATTAAGAAATGATAAGTTGATTGAAAATAAAATTTTCTCTCATTTATTTTCTAATCAATTTTCAATTATAATAAATTTTATTAAAAACGGAGCAATTTATTTTAATATATTTTGACAATAAAAATACTTTGACAATAAATAAGTTGCGCAATAGTAATGCCCAGTAAACTGGAAATAACTAAAAATAACAAGGAACAGTTGAAAATAACTGGTATTTCTGTGTCGAACTAAAAAGTTTTTAACAGTTACTTCCAGTTATTCTTAGTTCTTTCCAGTTATTTACAGATATTCCCATTTGCTTCCATTTTTTCCGCTACGGTTAGTATATTGTAATTTTTAACACTGGTAGGTACCAATTCGTTAACGGTAGTCTGGGTTGCAAATGTTCGCAATTACTTACACAGCAACTGAAAATTGGTCTGGCCATTGCCAAGATACCTGCCTAGTAACTGGTAAATGACCGGACCAGTTACCACTTACTGGGTATGTAACTGAAAATTTTTGCAATATTATATTTTACGGAATGCAATTTCCTTGCCAGTTAATAACGATAACCATCACTGATGCTTGTTCAACAAAAATCCAAGGATTGTTGCAGACGAAAACAAGCTATTACAGGGTAATAGCTTGTTTTCGTCAGGATCAGCTTAAATGGTCGGACTATTTGCCAATTACTTGCACTATAACTGGTAACCGATTAGACCATTTACCAGTTACTTGCTTTTTAAGTGGTAACTGGTGCAAGTATTCTTAATGACTTGACCATTTTGAATGGAAAACCATTTCCTTCTTCACAACGCTGTACGTAATTGATAACTAATTTGACTAGTTGCCATTTACAAACACGTATAAACACTTACGAACCCGTACATACAAGTACAAACACGTACAAACACGGGCACACACATGCATACACGCACAAACACCTACATTAACGTACAAACACGTAGAAAGACGTACAAAGGCGTGCAAAGACGTACAAACACGTACAAACACATACATACACATACATTCACGTACAAACACATACGCACACGTACAAACACATGCACACACGTACAAACACATACAAACACGTATAAACATGTACACACACATGGCCTCTTCAACACGTCATTATATATATATATATATATATATATATATATATATACACACATATACATATATACATCTTCTGATATTCCTATAAAATAATGTTATATAACGAGCAGGGTTGTAAATGTGGAAATAGTTTTTCATTTGAAATCGTCATATAATTGAAAATACTCGCACCATTTACCAGTTACTGGGTAAATAAATTGTAAATGGTCGGATCATTTACCATTTAGAGATCAAGTAAATGGTAAATGGTCTAACCAGTTTTCAGTTACAGAGCAAGTAACTGGTAAATGGTCGGATCATTTACTAGTTACTGGGTGAGCAAATGGTAAATGGTCGGACCATTTACCAGTTACTCGGTGAGTAAATGGTAAATGGTGCGAGCATTTTTAATTACTTGACTATTACAAATGAAGAACCATTTCCTCATTTACAACTTTGCTCCAGCTTGGTTTTAAAAGAAGAATATTGTAACGCGATGAGTTTATAATTGAAATATTTTAATTAATTATATATTAAAAATACTTAATAATCATTTGTCATTATTTTTATTTTACACAATTATTAAAAACCTTGTAAATTTAAATACAAGATTTATATTCATTTTGCTAATTAATAAATATTTATATTTTTGATATAAGTTAAAATAATTCGTTTGTATAATGATTGTTACATAAATATATTGTTTCTGATTCCATAAAGGTTTCAAAAAATAATTAATATATATTTTTTGAAACCTTTCGTAAAATATTTCTGTAATATTTATTTATTCAATATTACGATAAAAACTTTTAATGGGTATCTTAGAAATATTTTTAAAATCTATCATGAAATGTTTTGTTGTAATATTTCTAATACATTTCAAGAACCATTTCTTTGAATATTTTCGAAAGATTTCGTGAAATTTAATTATAAATTTTGTAAAATTTAATTGCAAAATTTATTAAATAATTTTAAAAATTTACATGAAATGTCTCTTGAAACAGTACATATAAGGTTTTCATTTGTTATAATTTATGTCAAATAGACAAAAAAGCAAGGAAAAAAATTTAAAACATGTTTTATTGCTATATAGTAGCATTACTAATATGCTATCTATTTCTATATTTACATTTATTAATGTTTTCATCTGTATATATAGATAAACATAAAATATTATAAACATCCATCAAAGTTAAAAATACTTTTTTATAAGCGTTTTCTCTTTATTGATAATATGTACGGTAAAAAAACGTTGCTAAGTGCTTTAGTGCAATGCTTTCTCATAGAGCATATTAAGTTTGAGAAATTTTATTTTATTTTTTAAAATGTGATTTAAATGTAAATATTATTACTAACTGCATCAAAAAATGACTTAAGATCTAAGGAAATTATATATTTGAAAAAAGTATATGTTTTTTACAATGTGATTTTAATGTAAATATTCTTACCAACTGTATCAAAGACTGACTTAAGAAGGGTCCGAATTATCTGTCTTTGTTTAATAGCGTTTTTCAACATCTACATAAACACTATCCGGTATAACAAGAAAAAAATAGCAGCCCCCGCTAGATATTAGTATAATAAGTAAATATTGTAATAAAAATCAAATTTTTTACCGTATAGTTTTTGACTAATTAGAGAC
This sequence comes from Anastatus disparis, assembly GCA_017163975.1. Lineage (NCBI taxonomy): Eukaryota > Metazoa > Arthropoda > Insecta > Hymenoptera > Eupelmidae > Anastatus > Anastatus disparis. The sequence goes on along the minus strand of JAFFSR010000243.1, from coordinate 2,321,736 downwards.
CTACTAGCAATCTAGAATATAACCTATCTTTTTTTGGTAGGTCTCTAATTATTCAAAAACTACGCAGTAAAAAAATTTGTTTGTTATTACAAAATCTCCCTTAAAAAAACCTTTAAAAAGGTAAAAGTGCGGCAAGTTTGCTTTTTTCTCTTAAATAATAAGAATTTTAATTCTATCTTCATAAACAATTCTTTAAATTACAAATAATTTTAATTACATTCTCCAAATATATCTTTTAATTTTATTAAAGAACTTTATTAAGGAGATGGAAAACGGGCACTACACCTGTACTTATAGATATTAGCTTCCTTTCCATTTTATTGCTGAATTTCCAGAAAAGAAATGCATTAGATTGTAGTATGTACCATGATGATTATTTAGATAAATTTTCTAATAAATTCATTCATTAGCTTTCAAGATATTTGTATTCCTGTGCAAAATTGAAAAATTTCAATAAATAATTTTGGAACCCAAAATTCTCAATAATTAATGAATGAATTTATTTAAAAAGTTAACCGAATAATCTTCACGCTACATACTACAAGCTAATGCATTTTTTTACTGGAAATTTTGCAATAAAATGTAAAGATAGTGAATATTTATGAGTACAGGTGCAGTGTCCATTTTACATCCCCTTAACATTAAAACAATGTTCATATATACAATATTAATAACAAAAATACGCCATAGAAAGTTCTGAAATCAATATGAGTAAATCAAGTTTTTATTGCTACGTATATATATAATTCAACAATTTCATAAAAATTTATTTATTTATCAGAAACATTTACCATTTACCAAAATATACTTTACGAAGTTTATCTTAACCCTTAAATGGTAGCTTCATTTTTGGAAACCTTAAATGATAACGATGGGTTACTCCTTTCTAAAGCTTTAAAAAATATATTATATATTATGAGAAATTGATAATAGCTTTATTTTTATGGTAAGATTTCATGTGGATTAATAAATTAATAAAGTTATTTAAAAAATTTTATGAAAAATGCAGTCATAATAGAAATAAAGATGACGAAATTACTTGTTATTTAAACATCTAATGCAAAACTAAAAATTTAAAGAGAGTGATGTTATAGTTATAAACACACTTGCCAGGCCCATACTCCCATAGCTATAGATGAAACATTATCACTCCTTATCTTTTTGACTGTTTTAACAACTATATACTTTTTTATTCAACTTACATCTTACATATCTTACAACAATGTTTAGCGAGCAACCACTGTTATATTAAAAGCTCTTTTAAACCTTAAATTTTTATGATATAATTCATAGAATGTCTATTAAATTATTTTTATTTTTATTTGAAAAATTACTTTGTTCAAAAACTTTAACCTTTCATAAATAATGGTTATTAAACATTTTAGTGTCAAAACACTGAAAACATCTTTAAGTATGGGAGTATGGGCCTGGCAAGTGTGTTTATAACTATAATATCACTCTCTTTAATTTTTAGTTTTGAATTAGATGTTTAAAAAACAAGTGATTTCGTCATCTTTATTTCTATTATGACTGCATTTCTTATAAAATTTTTTAATTAACCTTATTAATTTATTAATCCACATGATATCCATATACTTTCATTATTTGCGCAGGCGCATCAATACTTTTTATCAGGCCAAGTCCAGACTTGTCAAAATTCCATTAGAGCTAGCCAATTAGGGTTCACGTCACAGGCACAAAGTCGCAAAGACACTTTAACATGGTACAAGTCTGGACTCGGCTATATATTCTACGTTAGGAACCGGGTTACAAAAGAGGTTAGGAAAACGTGTTTCATTGTAATGTATTCTGCTTCAAAAGCAATGTAAAAATATGTTTAATACTATGATTAAAAAGTTTTCAAATATCAGTAACTTTTATAATAGGAATCATCTATTATAAATTAACACTTAAGTTTATTATAAGATAGCGACAATAATAAATTTTTAAGCTTTTTTTAACGACAGTAAACAATAAATTTGTACGCTTTGTTCAGCGACAATGAGATATAAATGTATAAGTTTGTTTGAAAGATTATGAAGAATAAATTTGTAAGCTTTTTTATCGACAATAATAATGCATTTGTAAGCTTCTTTTAGCAACCACAAACAATAAATCTGTACGCTTTTATAAGCATTTTTTAGCGACAATAAACAATAAATTTGTACGCTTTTTTAGCGACAGTAAAAATGATTTTGTAAGCTTCTTTTAGCGACAGCAAACAACAAATTTATATGCTTCTATGAGGTTTTTTTAGTGACAACAAACAATAGATCTGTACTCTTCAGTGACAATAATAAATAAATTTGTAAGCTTTTTTAGCGACAGTAAACAATAAATTTGTACGCTTTTTTCAGCGACAATGAGATATAAATTTGTAAGTTTCTTTTAGCGATTATGAAAAATAAATTTGTAAGCTTTTTTTAGCAACAAAAAACAATATATTTGTATGCTTATATTAAGTTTTTTTAGCGACAACACAAATAATTAAATTAAATTTAAGGTGATTTAATTAATTACATACACGTATAAAAATTCGTATTACATTAATTTTCACAAATGTGTATTAGTAAGTAAAACCTTTTTAATGACGCATTCAAAAGACCAATTTCTATAATACATACGGTAATGGAAGAGAGGGGGTAACAATGTGAGACTGCCACACACTCGACGTGCGCCGGATACTAATCGAAGTCAGTACTGACGAGCGCGGGGTATCGCGCATTCAAAAGACCGGTTTTATATACATATATATGTATATGGATACGTGTGTATATTATATATATTTAATAAATAGTGACAAGGTGAGTCCTGGGACGGTAGACTAGTTCCCAGCGAAATTTAAATAATTTTTGTTGAGAAGAACTCAATGCCCGAACCAAGTTCAGTCTTAACAAATGGCATCCCTAGTGGGGAACCAGAAAGACCTGTCACTCGCTTATATAAATTTCATAAATCATAATTTACTTTTAGTTAATCAATAATAAATAACACTTCATAAAATTCATATTGCGCCATATATAACTGTTATATAGAGAAATAACTAGTTATATATAGTTTAAAATTAAATTTATAATTATAAAACCTGAACTACTATAAAGTAATTGGATTCAGAAGCACTAAATATAACCAGATAAATAATTCACGATAAAATATTATGAATTTCAAAATTTCAATTAATAAAAACATTTATTTCACATAATATATCAAATTAACGATTATACATGGAATAATAGTTATGCAAGTTAATTTACGCTACCGTATTTTAAAATTGAATTAATAATTATTACATTATAATCTGCTGAATAACATAACAACAATGGAACGATGTCGAAAGAACGTATTTCACGAAGAGGAGAGTTCCTCTGATTCTGATGGTACTGAAGATGAAGATTATATAAAGGCAAAGACATATTAGAGACGTAGAATAGAAGTCCTAATAAGAAAACTAAAGATCTCCAAGTTTCGCCACTACCGCGATTCAGAACACTATTTGAATTCGATAAAAAAGATCTGCTCTGATATACCTGATTTTGTGGATAAAATATCACTTGATGTTATCACATCTAACTTTCGCGGAGATGCCCTTTTGGCGATTAACGGCTTAATATTTGATTCTACAAATGATTTAGAAAATTACCTGAAGGAATGTTTTCGATACCCAATCATATATGGACATTTTTGTGATGAAATAACAGATTGTGTATATTACATTTAATTACAAAAGGATCCCTTAACATTTTTCCAAGGGCTTAATGACACTGAGAATGAAGCTTACTCTGCCTACTGTAATCCTAAATACCTTCAATCTATTTTCAAAATCCACATATTGAACCGAATGCGAGAAATTGCAATGCAATTTATATAGATGAATTGTCCGCAGGCTTGAAGGACAAGGTTTCAAAAGCAGACCCAAAGGACTTATTCGATGCATACCGAATAGCAAACAAGTTTTGTTCTATCGATAAAAAGAAAATAAAAAATTATAAACGTATGAAGGAAATTAAGGGCCGAATAGAACCTGTCGTAATATACGCTGACACTGGAGAGGTAATCGTGTCAATCCGTCGAAGAAAGGTAAAGACAATAGCACCACAAACAAATGTTGCACAAGAATCATAAATAGATTATGAGAAAGCAGAAACTTTCTACAATTGTTCAGATTTAAAAGAACAGAAGGCACGAACGTGTTACTCAGAAGAATTAGAAGATTATATGGCAGTAGTAGAAACTTCTGTTATCATTAAAAATCATACACTCGAAATAAAAAACGCCCAAATTTCTCAGATGAATTGGGAAACAATAAAACCACCACACGAATCTCCTAATCAGAAGGAATGTTACGCTATAGAAAATCAATCGGCAAACATCGAGTATTATGAGGTAATAGACGAAAAAACAGCAAACGTATTTGATGACGTATGCACAATTAACTCTGCACGAAAATATCAGATACAATATGAAACAACGGAAATACTTGATATACCTGATTGCGGTTATGAACATATAGATAACATCACTAAAATAGAGGAGCTTAAGAGCACATAAGAACAGTACGCGAATATTGTCGACGACTCTACTATTCAATTCATACAACCTAAAACATTAGAAAAATTTAATATTTTAACTAATTTAAAATTCAGCCCATACTTAAAATCAGGCCTAAAAACTCATAATAAATCAAAATTATTTCCTAAAAATCAATTAAATACAATTGAAAACGTCAAACAATTTTCGAAAAAGATCATAAAATCTTTCACTACCAAAGTAATAATTCAAACCAAAAAGAAACTGAATAAAATTAAAATTAGATCAATTAACATCCGTAAACGTAACTTAATTAAATAGCAGTTAAAATCAATAATAACCAGAATTTTATTTAAAGGCCAAGAAAATAATCACATAGGTTCTAAAACAATCCATAAAGAGAAATATGCCGGGTCGGACGTAAATACTAACTATACAGAACGACCATACCGACAGTGACATTATCGAAGTGTGCGCACGGCGTAACAGTACATACAGCCAGTGAAACGGGCTACATACGGCAGTCAACTATTTGTGACACTGCTAAGGTGTGCGCATAGCGTAACTTGGTGCGAACGCGTGTAACACAGCGAACAGCAATAACAGTTATATACATTGATGGCATTTAATTGTAACACAGCTGTGCGGACGGCGAACTCAGTTCGACAGTACTATTTGAATCAAAATTTCTGATACATCGTGAATCAAACTATGAAATATTTTATTTAATTTAAAGAACGAATAATTAAAAAAAGAAATTAAATTTAAAATAAATTAATCAATGTATTCGATTTGAGAGAAGAATTATATATATATATATATATATATATATATATATCTATATATATACGTTCAACTAACTCATTGAATAAAATTTATGACAATAATTCGTATCAAACTTTACTAAGTAAATATATTTATAATAAGAAATAACAATTTTTTTTAACGTAGTTAATACATGTAAGAAATAGTAAAATAATAATATTTCAATACGACAGAGGTTAATGTTAAATGACATATCCTTATAGATTATATGTATGGATGTATATATATGTATGCGATCATCATATATTATATATTGAATTATACCTGTTATATCAATAGTAGCTTATTGAAACTTTTCTCTTTTTACTTTAACAATAGATACTTGGAAATATTTCAATAAATAATAATAATAATATTCACTCACACTAGAAGAATAATTCGTATTTTAACCATAGAGTAGTTTTCATTATATTATACTATACTATTATACCCAGGCCAAATAAGTCTCGTCATTAAAAGGATATTATGGAATAGTTTTTAACTTATGATTGGTAGTATATATGGAAAGTTTATTAACTAAATGCTGTTAAATACATATTTTCGATAATTCTAAAAAATTTCTACAATTTTTATGTGAAGGTCATATTTTTTTATAACTCTTAGTAAAATTTAAATTTAAATAGCTATAACGATTGATTTTCTTTACATTTTCCCTTACTATTTTAAACATAAATTATTTATGTCTATTAAATTACCTTATATTTCTTTTTCTTTTATTTTTATTTAATTATTTTATTTACGATATTTGTGTGGAAATTTTATCACTGGATCAACCGTGTAATTACTAGTTGTTATTTTTGCTAAATCTTAAGTTATAACTCAATTATAAGTCAATGACAAAATTCAAAATTCCAACAATCTTATTTAAAATTTTCGTACTGGGAACATTTTATATTAGATAAGTTATTTAAAATCTAATTTTAAAATCATTTAACAAATAATTTACAATTCAATTAATATTATATTACTTTTACCTAATATATGTAGTCACTAAGTTACATATATATATATATATATATATATATAATTTCCAATATATGTATTCTGTATTCTATATATTCCTCCTATCTACTTTTAACATCTTACGTAATTTACAATTAATATAATACAAATAATTCCTTTTTTTAATACTTTTACGTCTTTATATAATATAACAATAGAATATAACACACATAATAATATGATAAAGAAGATTAACCTTCTAGTTAAAATAACTAAAACTGAAAATAATAATCGAAAACCTCCCGTCATGACGAATAAGCGAGAGGTAATGAAAACTCTGGCCGCTGAAGAAAAATATTTAATTATTTCAAATAACCACCGCCAAAATTAATGAATAGGAAGATGAAGTAAAAGCAAACGAAGAAATGCATGAATAGAAATTATTTAGAACCACACTGTCGAAACATGGCCAACTACCGATATTTTAATGACATCGATTTTCCGTATACTAACCTGAATTCACAAAGGCCCTACCCACTTAAACATCAACAATTTTTAGTATCCTTATTATCCTCCTTGTCTTCATTATCCAATAAGTCCACAAAAAAAAAAAAAAAGATAAGAAAACATACCGGGTCTGGACAGGCCGATCCCACGGCCTCCGAAAGATCACAGAAATCAATAAACTCTGGCCCAGAATCGTATAAAATTCTCCGTATGATTTCGGAAATCAGTCTAAAGAGTCGTTCAGAAATCTTTTCAAGATCACCAAAAATATGAGGGGGAAGGTAAACGTGAAGTTTAATACTTGAATAATAACGTGTATCAACACCTCACCGTTGATCAAAAACAAGACAAAATCAGATAAAAAGAATCTTGTATTAAAAGGAACAAATGATATCATACGAATGGATCATAAAAAAAGGGATCTCTTTTACTGAAGAAAAGTATAAATCACATAGAACTGCAAGAGATCCATGAATACAACATCAGTCGTATGGCCTGTGATTGAAGAATCATTATTAACCAAACATCAATTCATATAGAAACAAATCTCGTGAGCTCATTTTTATCTCAAAACGTTTTATTACGCTAAAAGACTCATGCTACTCCCATGAAAATTCAAAATTTTTTTTTTTTTTTAATCACTACTTGTAGTTTTAAGCCATTTACTAACTAAATAAATATACATTAAAAATTTATTAAAAGGGCTTTATAATAACACTAATTAAAAACGATTATTAATTCTTGAATTAAGTAAAACCACTCTTAAATTGTCCTACTCATTTCTAACAGTTACTAATATTACTAAACCCTTTGTGTCCCTCAAAATTTTAAAATTTTTCTGTTACTACCATTTCTTTCTGAATAATAGATATTTTAATAGAAACCCATTATTATCTATTCATCATTTTTACTGGAAAGCTAATATCTATATTTTACATTCCGCGTTCAATAATAACTTCTCTCATTACTATTAAAATTGTCTTTTATTTATTTAGTTTTTTTTTCCTTTTTTCCTTTTTCCTTTCTTATTGGAATATTAACATTAATATGTGTGTATGTATGTATATATATATATATATATATATATATATATATATGTATTTATGTGTATACACACATAAGATCGAAAGGTACTAATAATCAATTAATTATACAACCTCCATACTTAAACACGTCTCCTTAAATTATTTTTTTTTTTGTTATTCGCACGTTTTATTTATCTTTCCCCAATATAACTACATTAACCCTAATTCATTCCTATTTGTTAAAACCTTAATTTTATTTTAACTCTCAGTAAATATTTCTCATAAATATCTCTCAGAGTCAATTTTTACAACAATAATTATACCTTTTTCGTAATTTTCTGATTGTTATAATAACCTAATAATCCGATTGTTTTTCAAATGTTATATCTATTTCAATGAGTTTTTCTATCCTTAAATTAAAGGTATCACTTTACAGCTTTTTACATAAATTACTTTTGTTACTGTTCCTAAATCATGATATTACTATACAATCTAATATAGCACATTTTATATGCTATATTTTGTATGTCTTGAAATTAAATTTTATTGCATTCTTATAATGTACCTCCTCGTATCAATTTTAGAATAATTTTAAATAGTCCACGTTATACTTTATATCTGGTTTGGTGTCTATGCTTATGTACAAGAACTTTCCTATAATATTCCCATACTTATTCCTTTATTTCCAACTTCAGCCAAAATAGTTTTAAATTTCATGTTAAAATTGCTGTCTCGTCATCTGCTTGATTGACAATAATAAATTATTTTTGAATCAGCAATTTTTAAAGTGTCATCTTCACAACCGACGAGTATATATTATCTAGCATTTATTCCCGTTAATAACTCCTAAGTACTATCTTAGCTTTCTCTGTCCTCACTTTTAAAAATCCAATCAATTAATACATTACGTATTAATAACACAATACACCATATATATTATGTATTTATGCATATACATACACTTGCGTTCAGAAAATTTAAACACTCCTTTTCTTTACAAATACTACAAGTTCTAGTATTTTTATTCATAACAACATATGGTATAGTGCCGAAACTACAAATTGGTTCCAATTTTAGTAACTCAACAAATTCCAATATAAAGACCGCATCAAATATTATAATAAGATCTTTATAGAAACAACTAACCATTTCATTTGAAATTATTTTATTTAAAAAAAAAAAATATTTTTTTTTCTATTGTATTTAATGGATTTTTTATTTATTTATTTATTTAGTATAAATATTTACAAGCAAGAAAAATTCATAACATATTATCATTACATGCAAATATCCACAGAGGGAAACATCCCTGTACGTGGACTGAATTAAATTATTTAATAACTAATTAAAAACTATGAAATAACAAATTTGAAAATATAAGGCTATTTATAAAATAAAACAATAATACATCCAACATCATATACATATACACTTTCTCGACCTCAAAACTAAACATTTTTTACAATCCATTCCTTTAATTTACATTTCTTCATTTTATCACTTACATTCAAAGTTTTCATCTGATTCGGTAATAGATTAAATATTTTATTGCATTTACAAAACTTCTTTTGTCACTAACTCTTTTATAGCTTTTGGGCAAAGCAATTCTTTTATATCTTGTATTAGTACTATTACCAATAAAACAAGTACTCAATTCATTATAGTAAAAAGCTAGTGACTCCAGAGCAAAAATTTGTTTCAAATTTAATGGATATCTACCAATCGTGAAATCATTCTTACATATAATTTTAATAAGTTTATTTTGAATGTTCTGTAACGTACCAATCGAATTATTATACGCCCCTCCCCGTGCTATGTTACCATAGCATATTACAGAATGAAAAAATGCCGAGTAAATTATTCTAAGCATGTCCTTAGACATTATTCCTGACAACTTTTTCAAGACGAAAGTAAGATACTTTGTTCTTTTTACAATATATTCAATGTGCCTATCCCACTTCAACTTATAATCAACAAGAACTCCCAAATATTTATAACATTCCACTCTATCAATTTTTTCATTCAATATTTTTATATCCAATTGCTCAGGCACACTATCACTATAATTACCAAAAGCTATATACACAGTCTTAGCAACATTCAATGATAACTTATTAACTGCGAGCCAGACAGCAATTTTATTTAAAGTAATATTCATTCTCTCTTGAGTTTCCAACCATGTATCTTCAGCTGCAGCCCCAACAGTATCATCCGCATAAGCAGCGATTAAGTCTGTATCCAGGTTAACAAACATGTCATTGACATAGATCAAAAACAGAAGTGGGCCCAGGATAGTACCTTGTGGAACCCCTGAATTGATTCTTCTCAATTCACTTTTATTATTTCTTATTATGACTGACTGATATCTATTTGTGAGATAACTATGTAGCAACTCTAAAGCTTTACCTCTCACACCAATACTTTCTAATTTAAGGAACAACATATTATGGTCGACCGTATCAAAAGCCTTAGCAAGGTCAAGGAAAGTAACAATTATTGGTTTACTTCTGTCCAATTTAGAATATATGAATTCAGTAATAAAATTTAGTGCATCTTTAGTTCCCTTTTTCCTTCTAAAACCATATTGCTTATTTGATAATAAATTAAACTTTGTAACAAAATCATATATTCTATTGAATATGATTTTTTCAAATACTTTAGCAATATTTGAAATAAGTGATATAGGTCGATAGTTATTAATTTGCTTCCTGCTACCCGACTTGTATACAGGAATAACATCAGCTGCCTTTAGTGCATCAGGCCAGACAGCCTTTTCGATACATAAATTAAAGACATGACTCATAACATCAGCAATACATATACCAACTTTTTTTAGCACTTTAGTATTGATTTCATCTACTCCACCATTTTTAATTTTCATATTGTTAATTATATTTAGTATCTCATGTTGACTAGTAGGTTCAATAAAAATTGAAGTTGAATTAGACACTGTTGCATGTACAACATTCTGATCAATCAGCTGTATTTGATCACTCATATTCTTACCTATATCACAAAAGTATTTGTTCATGGTATTTGCAATATCAACTGGTTCAGTAATTTTTATCCCGTCGTCAATCATAATGCTTTCTATAAAGTTTTCCTTACAATTTTTGTTACTTATTTTAGTTTTTATGTATTTCCATAATTCTCTTGGATTACTTTTCATTTTTTCCATCTTTTTCCTTTCATAATTGATTTTTGCACTTTTTATTACTTTACCCAGAACTTTCACATACTTATGGTATTCATTTTTTATGGCATCATTTACAGGGTTAAGTCTCGTGCATTTATATAAAAATTCCTTGGTATCGCATGATTTGGCTATGGCAGGTGTAATCCACTCTTTTCTTAATGGTTTACGCCCCGAATTTCGGACTCTAGAATTATCAATACAATATTTTAAGCAATTCACTACAGCATTCAATGCTTCATTAGGCTCATTAATCATCAAAATACTATTCCAATTTATAGATTCAACTTTCTTATACAATTTGTTGTAGTATATTGGCAACTTAGTTTCCTTTTTACTGTTGTACATGGCAATCTTCTTATTCAATTTAGCAATCAATGGGAAGTGATCTGTAAAAGGAGTCAATAACGTACAAAATTTTCCATTAACAGAATCTGATTTGTAAAAGATATTCTATGCACGTCCCTCCGATACCATTGGTTGCAGGCCTATTAATGTTTCGATATCCAGGCAAATAACCATTAACGGCATGTCGGAGCTGCAGCAATTGAGTTTTGCTTTTTTTATTTCATCAATATCTTTTTAAATTCATAAATTAAACAAATATAATGACTTGTCCGCACTAAAGCTATATTAGTACAATAATTTTTGTTAAAATAAAAAATCATTTGGACTTGTTATTTTTTTATGAGCTTTGATTGGAAATTAGATATTAAACTCGACAAACCTAACCTTAAAATACGATACATTGAAAGTTTTTATTATAACTTTGTATGTATAATATTTTGGTGGATTTCTTGGGTTGTCCGCACTAGAGTTTAATCTTACAAATTTTTTCTTTGTAGTAAAAAACTCGATTAAACGCATCGTTTATTCATAAGTTAGGATTGGAAATATTATTAAAAGGCGGACAGCTTCGTCATGCTCTTAATAAGTAATTTATTTAAAAATTCCAAGCTAATAACATCTAGACACATAATATCCACATTAAAATCACCAATGATATAATGATTTTTAATTCTCTTTTTGCTTTCCAAAAATTCATCCAAGCACACATAGAACTCAGTCTTAAAAAGATCATGTGATTTATATACAGATGAAATCTCAAGACTACTACCATCACCTATCATAATACTCGAAGTAATTACTTTTAATCTTCCAAATTCCTCAGTTTTTGTTTCCTCAAATAAACTTTTCTTAATGTATACAACCACTCCATCTGCCTGATTAATATAACTGTGGTTACAGTACATGCTATAACCCGGTATATCATAATAATTATAATGCTTAAGTATCCATGATTCAGTGCACACAATATATAATGGAGCACTTTTCAATCTTTTTAAAAATACTTGCAAGGTCTCAAAATTAGCATTTAAACTTCTAATGTTTACACTTAGAATGAAATCTTCACATTTATTCAAATATTTATTCAGATTACTCATACTATTCAATCTAGTTTCATCCTCAGTAATTTCTAAATTAATCTGCTCGATTAGACTAAATATATTCTGCATAATAAATTTCTTATTTTGTCAGATGGACCTCTACTGAATGTATTCTATCTTAGATTTCTGAAACCTTACCCATGCTTTATAACTTTCACATAACTTCGTATCATTAGCTTTGTGATCACAATTTCTTTTCATATTAAATTTATCATTAGCATCAACACAATTAACGCATTTAAATTTTTTAACCAGACAATTTCTAGTTTCATGCTGACCTGCACATTTAGCACAATAATCATTATTGGTACAATTTTTTTGACTATGTCCATACCCACAGCACTTGAAGCACCTCTTATCATTAATATCTTCATAAACTCTACACACTTCCCATCCAATGTAGATTTTTTGTTGTTCCATAACAAGCCTGAAACTGATAGGATCGAGTTCCACGTATGCTGTATATGTTTTATTTGGCACTTTTAATATCTTTCCTTGCCTATCAGTTTTAAATGTATTTTCATGTATATATGTTACCTTACAGTGCCCATCATTTATATTACCAAAGTTTTGTTTACCAATAATTTCATTCAGTTCCATCATAGAGTACTTAGCACTAATATTAACAATTTTTAATCTAGGTCGATTTAACTTAATCTTATCTATGTCATATTTATCACACATTTATTTTTGGCATGCATCATAATTTTGTCTCTATCCTGTACAGAGTCACATATAATTGCAATAGACCCATCACTTTTATCTTTCGATTTCGATTTTGCACCCAGTTCAGCCAAATCAATATTTTTCATTATGTCTTCTTAAACATTATCAACTTTCTCACTATTTTTAGCTTTGATCATAATGGTTGTATTATTTACATTATTACTGACATTTTTTTATTAATACTTTTTCCTGTAAGAATAGCAGCATATGAGATCTGTTGTACCTGTTGTTCTTGATGCTGTTTTACCATTTTTTGATTTAACTCACTAATTTCTTTTTCTTAGAGCTTATGTTTATTTTCATATTCCACCAATATCTTTTTCAGTAGCAAGTTTTCCATGTTCGTTTTCTGTATCATAATCTTATCCATAGATGTTATTTCCTTTCCTTTACTAACATCCAATTTGGAGGTTAAGTCATATCTGCAATCACATATCCCTAGTATGCCACCATAACTTTTGAATTTTTTTCTTTTTGCACAACTAATGTAATGTAATTATTGACACTGGATCTGCCGTCCAAAGTAAGAAAACCTTAACTCCAATGGGATTCCAATGTAGTTAACCACTTTTACACTTTGGACGGCAAGGATGCACACAAAAGTACTGGCTGTTTGTTTATTAGCACAGCAAGTAAAATTAGTTGGACTAGCTTTTGCGCCAATTTTAACATCCGGCACCATCTTGAATTAATTAAAAAAAAGCAAGACTTATTTACAAAAAGAAAGATCATATTTATTCTATAAATTATCGAAAACAATATTTATTAAGACGGAAATTATTTGCGTGAGCTTAAATAATATAACCTTCAATCCTACATCAACCTTATTACTTAACATTAAGTAATGATATTAATTATTGTTAAACTCATTTTTTTTTATAAAGGCGAAAATTCGTAATCTTATTGACAATTTTACTTCTTGAAGTTTATGATATAAAATAATTAGTCTGATATAAAAACTAATTAGGTAAATATGCTGTTAAATAACAAATTATTATTATCTCATTTTTTTTTTAATTTTTGAAGTAATAACAAACTGAAACATTGAATTCAAAAATTACCTTTTGTTCAAGTAAATACTATATAAAATCTGCATATTAACTAAACTCGATTTACTAGACTTGAAGAAAACTAATTATATATGTATATTCTTTATAAGATAACTGTAGTACCATATGTATAGGAAATATAATATTATAAATGGAATGATCACTGACTTAACAAAATATTTTATGAAACTTTAACATATTTGAAGTACCAATTTTATTTAAATGGAAACATAAGAAACTTAGAAAAAAAAATATATTTTTAACTATTTTCATAAAACAACAATTTTCCTTCGTTTGAAATAATTAAATAAATATTTGTTCGAATAAGAAGCATAATCTTAATAAATTGGTAAATGAAAAAAAAAAATTTTCACCCTTTATATAGCATAAAAAAAAATCATCGAAATTTCACCGACTTCCAATACTTATTTTAATACATAAAATAGTTAAAAATTGAAATAATTTCGTAGATAAGCAAACAATAAATTAAAAACAAAACAAAAAAAAAGTATAATTATTTCAAAACGAATTGAATTCTAGATTTTTTTTTCTCTCTCATTTATTTGCGCGTATCTATTTGCCTATTTATTCATCCTAATTGACAAATTCAGTATAAGTTATGATTTCATACACAAATATGTTTGCGTTAATGAATATGTACGTTTGGATTTATAATATATATAAGATCAATGAGAAAACAATTTGATTAAAATTTTCTTTATCTAAAAGAAATAGTAAATTTACAATTGCATACAAGGTAACTAGAAAATTTTGACCACGCAATCAAAAGTAATTAGTAATTATACGAAAATAAAGTTTTTTGTTTCCCTTTTCCTTCAAAAATCGGCATTATACATATAATTCACTACATAGTATCGAGAAAATATTCTATTGGACATTGAATAACTTTGGTTAATTTGTTAAGATACACATTTCTTTTTAATATCAAACAAATATTTTATTCAATATTATTGTATACAATAAAAATTCATGAACATCGTACAACCAACATCACGTTCCATTTTATAAGAATTTATGGTTATCAATACAATCAGCAAAAAAATCTATGGCGAGGACCTACAAGCATATCAAGAGTGCGACACCATATAAAAATTAATAAACAAATTGTCACTACAAAATTGATGACCGAAAACTGAAAACTGGGGCGCGAACTCACGACCTACGGGTTACGAGGCATTAACGCTACCTATTACGCTACGGAACGCTTCTTATGGGTCGAGATAATTTTATATATTTATAGTTTATTACTATAAACATTTTATTATTTTTGAACGCTTATAAATTTAATTAAACAAATAATTAAATAATGATGAGTAATTAATATTGATTAAGAAAAAATAAAGATCGGTAAAATAATTTTCCTTGTACAAAAAAAAAGTAATTTTTTCATACGAGTAAATAATTTTTTATCAAAACATCTAATTCCTTATTTTATTGGAAATTTAATTTTCTATTAATTAAAAAATTATTTAAAAAAAAATTGTATATGGATAATTTATTGTTAAATAATTTATTTGGTGAGGTTAAGAATATCCAACTCACTGATATATATATTTATTAATTGATTAGTGAATCTAATAACCAATTTAATAGATGCATTCGGTTCAATAAAATTATTTTTTTCATATGAAGCATTTTAATTAAGCTTCTTATTAAATAATAAATAATTATAATTAATTACTTAAGGTAATTAAAATAGAAGACTACATTAAATTTGAAATAATAAATATTGTAGTTCTTAATACAATTTAATATTAAAATATATATTTTTAAAAAAACTTTAATTAAAAATAAAAATAAAGCACAATATATATGTTAATGTACAAACATAAATTTTAAACACATAGATGTGTGTATATGCATTTATGTGTGTGAACTTCACATTAACTAGATCATGCGTTAAAAATACACATAAAATGTGTGTACTGATATTTTTACGCACATAAGTGCGTTATTTTACACACATAATAGAATTTACACACTAAAACGTGTAAAACTACACACTATCAGTGTGTGAATTAACACACATAAATTTGCAGTGTGTGGAACCAACATCAACACATCTGTACTAGAATAGAACTTAAAGAAGAAAAACCACAGTGAATGATTGTTTAATACTGGTGTTACGATAGTTTTGAATCAAAGTCTAAAAAGAATCTACTATCAGAAAGAGACATTATTATGAAAATGCAAGAAACACAAAAGTAATGATAAATTAGAACTAAGACGTGTTTAAGAAACTTTACATTAGAAAAAAGCTTACATAAAAATGAAAAAAAGGACAACCGAATAAATATAAACAGAAATTAAAAAATACTAAGATAACAAAATGGCACTTCAAGGAAACGATAAGTACTGGTGAATCGGAACAAATACGTGCGAATGAGGCTTTACGCAAGTAAGAAGCTTATATTATAATTAAAAAAAAACAACAAAAAAAATATGAAGAAAAATAAGAAAATACTAACTAGGAGAGTATCAGACCTCCGGATCACGGATTTTGCTCAAACTTTGGGATAAGTTTTCAGATGTCAAAATATGAAAGGAAACAAAATTTTAGACCCCAACGCTCAATATTTCCCTAGTTACAGGCAATTAAAGAAAATCACTAAAAAAGTTACTAGATTTTCAAACGCATATAGTTCCTTAGCATTGATACTTAGGGGCATGAAACTTTTTTTAAATGAAAGCTGAGCTCAAATCCTTTCGAAATAGTAGTTATAGCATGTCAAAATATTATTTTTTCACAAAGTTATAGCGTAATAAACATTAGACCCAATTTCAGCTTTTGTTGTTAATTAATGTTTTGAAAAGAAAAATCAGGTCCAATGTTTATCACGCTATAACTTCGGGAAAAAATAATATTTTGACATACTACAACTACTATTTCGAAAGGATTTGAGCTCAGCTTTCATTTAAAAAAAGTTTTATGCTCCTAAGTATCAATGCTAAGGAACTATATGCGTTTGGAAATCTAGTAACTTTTTAGTGATATTCTTTTATTGCCTGTAACTAGGGAAATATTGAGCGTTGGGGTCTAAAATTCTATTTCCTTTCATATTTTGACATCTGAAAACTTATCCCAAAGTTTGAGCAAAATCCATGATCCGGAGGTCTGATACTCTCCTAGTAAGATAACAAAATTTAAATTCAAGGAAACAATGAGTACTGATAAATTAGAACAAATACGTGCAAATGAGGCTTCACGTAAGAAAGAAGCTTATATTAAAATTTAAAAAAAACAACCAAAAAAATATGAAGAAAAATAAGAAAATACTAAGATAACAAAATTTAAATTCAAGGAAACAATGAGTATTGATTAATTGGTACAAATACGTGTGTATGAAGCTTTACGTTAATAAGTAGATTATATAAAAATTAAAGAAAAACAACCCGATAATATAAAGAAAAATTAAAAAATACTAAAATAACAAAAATGAAATAAAAGATAAAAAAGGATACTGATAAAATGGAACAAATACGTACAAATAAAGCTACACGTAAGAAAAGAGCTTACATGAAAATGAAAGAAGAACAACCAAATGAATATAAAAAAAATGATAATATTAAAACATAAGAAATAAAATCAATTGAAAATAAAGATACTAATAAATTGAAAAAATTGCATGAAAAAGAAAAATTACGCAAAAAAGAGACTTATAAAAAAGTTATTAGTGAACAATATAATAAATATGAGAGAATGATACAAATTAAAAATCAAAAATTGGAAAATGCTGATATAATTAAGAAAACACAAGTAAAAAATGATTGTTACCAATCAAAAGAATCACGATCAAGGTGTAAACAAATAGAAATTGATGACAATAAAGATGTTAATAATGATACTACAATAAATAAACCAATAGATGATAAAAAGCGAAAACATAAATATGATTCTTATCAATTAAAGACATTATTTATTAAGTGTAAACAATTAAAAATTGAAGACAATAATTATAATGAAAATTACAATAATAATAATTATAATAACAATCATAATATTGTATTGAACAATGTTATTGATAAAACAATAAAGGACAGAGTAGAAAAAAATTGAAAGTAATTAAATAAAAAAATTTATTGGGAACTGATTAGTTGTATAACCAATATGTATTTCGATGAAAATTTCATATCTGGAAGTAACATTAGTTCCATGATAAATACATGTGTTTATTGTGATGCGAAACATTTTGCTTTTGAATATACTAAAAGTAACAAATTCTCCAATTGTCGTCATAAAGAGAAAGTAGAATTATTAGAAAATCCTCCTCATCCAGAACAACTAAAGTTTTTAGCGACTAAATTAACGGAAGAATTTATTGATTTTCGACGAAATGTTAGGTTGTACAATGATGCTTCAGCATTCGCAAATTTTGTTGCCAATTTCGATACATTGCCGGGTAATAGACCACAAGTTATTAGAATATGTGGACAAATTTACTATAAAACATTTAGATATCTTCATAAGAGACATTAACCCTCATGCTGAAGCTTATAAAATGATGCATAAAGTAGAAGAAAAAGAACTACAACGATGTGCGAAAATCTATTGTCCTCCAAGAACTGTTACTATGTCTACTGTCCGCAATAATAATTTGGATAAAAATAGATATAATCTACCTACCTGTAATGAAGTTGCAATAGTATATGTTGGAGAAGACGATCTTCCTCCTATTAAACGTGATATTGTCATTTACTTTAAGTATGATAAACCAATTAGTATACCGACAATTAGCAAACATACAGATCCTATGACATATCTGCTTATTCATCCTAATGGTGGTTTTAGATGAATGCCAAATATGAAAAGTAAATTTGGAAAATCTAATATTTCAAATTTGAAATTTTATAATTATAGATTTAGTGTTAGAAATAAATCCAATCCATTCCTTGATTTGGAAAAATTATCTCAACAGTTTATTGTTGATGCGTTTGAAAAAGTTGAAACTTCCAGATTTTATCTTATACAAAAAAACCAAAACGTATTAAGAAGTGATTGTTACAAAGGTGTTATGGACTATTTACATAACAAAAAAAAATTAGATTCTTCAAAAATTGGAAAAATGGTAATATTACCGTCAATCTTTACAGGAAACCACGATTTCCAAAACAAAATTACATAGACTCAATAACACTTGTAAATTATCTTGGTAAACCTGACCTCTTTGTAACTATGACCTGTAACCCACATTGGAAAGAAATAACTGAAAACTTGGAAGTTTATGAAAATGCAATAGATAGACCAGATATTATAACAAAAGTATTTTATTAAAAAGTAGAAGAATTCAAAAATTTGATAGTAAAAAAGGAAATATTAGGAAATTGATTACATATAGTTTTGTAATTGAATTTCAAAAACGAAGATTACCGCATATGCATATGTTGTTACTCATAGATAAAAATGATAAATTTGATATTTCCAAAAAAGTTGATGAAATAATAAGTAGAGAAATCGCAAATAGAGATATTTATCTAAAATTATATAGTATTGTTAAACAATTTATGATACGCGGTCCCTGTGGTATGCAAAATATAAATTGCCCGTGTATGGATAAAAATACGAACGATGTACTGAAAAATTTTCAAAAAAATTTCATAATAAAACAACATTTAAATCCAATGGATATCCACTATACTAACGTAAAAATGATAGCGTCAAAATAATTCTTAAAAATAAATTTACAGAAGGAATTGCAGATAATGGATTTTTTGTTCCTTATAATCTTTACTTATTATTGAAATTTAAAGCACACTTGAACGTAGAAGTTTGTTTTACTGTACAATGCATTAAATATTTATTCAAATACTGTTATAAAGGTCATGATTGTGCATACATTAAAATACATCAAGTAAGTTTGGATTTTCAATCAGAAAATAAAGACTTTTTTCAAAATGACAGTTGTGAAAATGTTGAATATAAATATGACAAAACCCAACAATACATTAATACACGATATTTATGTCCACCTGGAGCAATGCACAGATTATGAGAATATTCTTCACATGTTATTTCACATACTATAAAACGTCTAAGCGTTCATGAAGGAAATCAACAAAACGTACTTTTTAAAGAAGGAAAAGAAGAAATGATCGTGCAAAAAAATGTGGGAAAAACATTAACAGCATGTTTTGAATTGAATAGAGAAAATTTTGAAGCACGAAATCACTCGTATTCGGAAATACCAAATTTTTATACATTTGATTAAAGACTGAAAAAGTGGAATAAAAGAAAAAAAAATAAAACCAATACTTAGTAGAATGTACTTACAAGGAGAGTATTTGATCTCCGGGAAACGGATTTGTCTGAAACTGCAGGATATGATTCTTTGATGAAAAAAATGAACCCGTGTTTTTTCTTTTGTGCTAATAGGCCCCAAAGGCGAAGATATAAACATTTCTTCAAAAATATAGAGAAAAGAAGCGTTTATAAAAATTTAAATAGTAAAACAACTAAAAATTTTACAGAAAAATGTATGAAAAATAGAAAAAAGTACAAGTTAAAAGCTTTAATTTAAGCTTTATTGCATCAAAAAAGCTTCTGTAGTTCAAAAATTGTGCCTAATTGGAAATCCGTACATATTTATTAATATTTGTAAGATACGATTATATTTTTACTGTACTTTATTAGCATTTTTTAATCGCCTGTAACTTTTGAACCATATAAGGTTTTTTAATGCAACAAAGCTTAAATTGAAGTTTATAACATGCACTTTCTTTTATTCTTTATACAATTTTTTGTAAGAGTTTTAGTTGTTTAGTTATTCAAGTTCTTATGAAGACTTCTTTTCACTACGTCTTCGAAGAAATGTTTATATCTTCGTCTATAGGGCCTATTTGCACAAAAGAAAAAACACGAGTTGATTTTTTTTAATCGAAAAATCATATCCTGCAGTTTCAGCCAAATTCGTTTCCCGGAGGTCAAATTCTCTCCTTGTTAGTAAGTTAAAAAAGATAGAGAACGTTATTCCATTAGGTTATTACTATTAAATGTTAAAGGAGCCACATCTTTTAAAACTTTGCGTACTGTTGATGATGTGATGTACAATTCATTTCATGAGGCAGCTGAGGCATAACAATTAATTAATGAAGATGAAGAATGGAATAGATGTTTAGAAGAAGCATCTTCAACAGAATTCCTGCATATTATCTATGAATTATTTACTTTCATTTGCGTTTTTCATAATGCTATAAATGCACGAGATTCATATGAAAAATATAAAAATAAGTTATACGATTCTGAATACGAAAAAAATATAGGTGAAAATCTTGCATTGAATGTTATTAAAAATAATTTACAAGTCAATGGATTTTCTTTAAACGATTTTAATTTACCTAACATAAACACATTTATAGGAAAAGATAATAATCAAACAATTTTAAATCATAATAATAATATTCTTAATGAATTACAAATGAAAAGAAATTCTTCAAATGATAAACAAAGGCAAATATTCAACTCTACTATAAAAAGTTTAAACAACCAAAGTAAAAAAAAATATATTTTTATAGATGGACTAGGTGGAAGTAGAAAAAGTTATTTACTTAACGTTTTAATAGTTTATTTTAAATATCATACTATACATTATTTATGTGTAGCTTGAACAGCTATAGCAGCGAATTCATTAGTCGATGGAAAAACCGTGCATACAACATTTAAACTACCGAATATAACAGATTGTACAACTTGTAATGTTAAGCCTAATTCTGCAGAAGGCAAACAAAGGGAACACAAATAATTATTCAGGATAAAACATCCATGACTGCAAAATTTGCTTTTGAAGCAGTTGATCGTCTTTTTTAAGATTTATGCGATGTGAACCAACCCTTCGGTGGTAAAACTGTAATTGTATCAGGAGATTCCTGGCAAACATTACCAATTGTACGACATGAAAGCCGTATTAAACATTATTGAAAATTCAGTTAAATTTAGTATATTATGGCAAAATTTAGAGCTCAAAATATAGAGCTAAAGTAAAGTAAAGTAAAGAGCTAATATAAGAATCAAAAAAATAGAAAGATCAAAAAAATATCATGATAAAAAAAATATTAGGCCCAAAAAAATATGTTTCAAAAAAATATTGGGCTCAAAAAAATATAGAGCCAAGAATACATTGACGCCCCGTTCAGAAATCCCAATGTTAATTTGCATTTGAATTTCTGAACGGTGCTTTTCTTCGTACGGGGCGTCGACATAAGAATCAAAAAAATATAAGATTCAAAAAAATATTGGGCGCAAAAAAATGTAAAGCTCAAAAAAATATAGGAATCACAAAAATATAAAGCTCAAGTAAAATAAGAATCAAAAAAATATTGGGCCCAAAAAATATAGAGACCAAAAAAATATGAGAATTAAATAAATATAGAGCCTAAGTATATATAAGAATCAAAAAAATATCGAGCCCGAAAAATTAAAAGAATCAGACAAATATTGGGCCAAAATAAATATAAAGACCAAGAAAATATAGCAATAAACAAAATATTGCGCCCAAAAAAATGTAAACCCTAAAAAAAAGTTAAAAAAAAATAAAGCTCAGAAAAATATATGGCCCAAACAAAATTAGAGGCCCAAAAAAATGAGGCCCAAAGAAAATAAGACTCGAAAAAAGTAAGTTTAAAATAATATAAGGCCTAGAAAAATATAGGAGCAAAAAAAATATGGAAGCCAAGAAATAAGAGGCCGAAAAAAATAAGGCCCAAAAAAAAATGAGATGCAAAAAAATGTAGAGACTAAAAAATATAAGGCATAGAAAAATATGGAGCTGAATAAAATATACATCCCAAAAAAATTATAGAACCCATGAAAATATGAATTTCAAAAAAATATAGAGCCAGAGAATATATAAGAATCAAAAAAATATTTGGTCCAAAAAAATAAGAACCCAAGACAATATAAGGCTCAAAGAAAATAGGACTTAAAAAAATGTAGGGCCCGAAAAGTATAAGGCCCAGAAAAATATAGAGATGAATAAAATATAGGACGCAAAAAAAATCATAGAACCCAAAAAAATACAAACTAAAAAAGAATATTGAGCCTAAAAATATAGAGCACAGGAATATATAAGAATGGAATAAATATTAGGCCTAAAAAAATATTGGGCCCAAAAAAATATAGAGCCCAAGAATACATGAGAATCGAAAAAATATTGGGCCAAAAAAATATATAGCCCAAGAAAATATGAGGCCCAAAGAAAATAGGACTCAAAAAAATGTAGGGCCTGAAAAATATAAGGCCCAGAAAAAAAGAGCTAAATGAAATATAGTAACCAAAAAAAATTATAAAACTCAAGAAAATTTAATTTCGAAAAAATATTGGGCCCAAAAAAATATTGGGTCTGAAAAAATATAGAGCCCAATAATATATAAGAATCGAAAAAATATTGTGCCAAAAAAAAATAGAGCCCAAGAAAATATAAAGCCAAAAAAATATAGGGCCCAATAAAATATAGAGACAAAAAAAATATTGGGCCTGGAAAAATATTGGGCCCAAAAAAATATAAGGCCCAGAAAAATATAGAGCTAAATAAAATATAGGACCCAAAAAAATTATAGAACCCAAGAAAATATAAATTAAAAAAAAATATAGCGCGCAAGAAAATATAAGGCCCAAAAAAATATAAAGCCCAAAAAAATATAGAGACCAAAAAAATACTGGGCGCAAGGAAATATAAGGGCCATAAAAATATAAACTAAAAAAATATTGGGCCCAAAATAATATAAGACCCAAAAAAATATAGCCCTAAAAGATGCTTATGACTAATGAGGACTAATTATGTATGGCCCAATAAAAAATTGCTACTCTTATTACTAAAAGATTGGACACATTTAAAAAATGCGGAAAACCGGAGAACCGGAGAACTGGAGAACCGGAGATCCGGAGAAACGAAAAAAAATGTGGTTTTACTTTAATATAATATAGGATTATTAAATAATAACTCCATTTTAATTATATATCCACATTACAAAAGTGTGGGATATTTATATCTAATTATGATTTTAATTTTTTTATGTATTTCATCGAGAGAATATTTAAAAAATGCTTCAATAAGTTATAAAATTTAAGTTATAAACATATACATATGTTTGTTGATTTTTCTACTAACGGACGAAATATATATAACAACTTTCTCGAATAGTTGCACTTATTCAACCGGTAACGTCGGAGTCACTTATTTGAAGGTGTTGCAGAAATCGAGAATCTCGACTCTCGGGGTCTCAGACGCTCAGAGCCGAGTTGAGAGGTAGCTCGGCCGTGCGCTTGCGCTATTGCGATGATTCATGAATTCCATATTTACGAATTTCGAGTAAGATAAAGTTCAGTTTCGTTTTGCATGTAGGGTCAATCAGCCGGTAAATGGACACCTCCAATAAATGGACAAAATTAAAGATAAGTCTTGAACATTCGGTTTTTTTATATGTAACTAATCTTCTGCATGTAGAGTAATTACATTGCAAAATTATAGTGCAATAAAAATTTTTAATTATTAAAATACTATTAATTTGACAAGACTTCGAAAAGTGTCCATTTACATCGATTAAGCGTCCATTTACCGGCTGATTGACCCTATTCGAGCATTCTTAAAGTTTATTTTATACACTTACGAATTGAACCCTCCAGAAAGCAATCGCGGAACTTATGATGCAATATTTTGCGTCACTTTTCGTGCCACCTTTTGCGTCACTTTTTATATCACTTTTCGTGTCGCTTTATCGAGCCAAAAGAGACGCAACTTTTTGCGCAACTAATTGCGCAACTTTTCCAAAAATATGATATTAAATAAATTATGAATATTTTTTTAAATTCAATTCACATAATTTAAAAGATGTTAAAATACAAAATTAAAAATATTTAGAGCATGATTTAATTGTCCACGTTTAAAGAATTAATTTGGAAAAAATCTCTCAAATAAATTGAAAATTCTTTATCTGAATTATTAGAGGAGTTTTAATAGTCCAATCAATAAAGCAAAAAAAAAGGCTATTTTAGACATTAATTAGATGCTCAATTAAACCTATATAAAGTTGTTAAAATATACCCTATATAGAATTTAACCAAGAAAAACAGTAGAAAATGCTCCAGGAGGCTGCAAAGTTGGCCAAAACAGCTTTTTTAATTCTCTGAAGCAACCTGTGCGAAAAAGCCAAAAAACCATAAAAAATTGCCATTTCTTGGATATCAATTATTTATTGCAAAAATATTTTTTTTAATATTTCTAAACTTTCAGAAGGGAGCCTTCATAAATATGAACAGAAAGAGAGGTTGTAACAGCAAATTGGTTAATTTGTTGCTGAGATATTCCCTATTATTTATCCCAACACGCATAATGTTTATTGCTATAATTTTTTTTTTTGGCTGAACATATTGAGTTGCATAAGGGCTTAAACTCATCATGAGAGTTCAAATTTATATATTTCGTTAAGAGCAAATGAGAAAATTGAATTGCAATATTTTTTATGACGCTTTAAAAAAAGGGTGTTTTTTTTTATAAATAAATGAAGCTGGGGCTTTATTTATAACTTTTACGAATTTGCTATTTGAATATTCTTATAGCTTTGTTAAAAATAAAGATTTTAAAAAAAAGAACTTTCTAAGGCCAATAGGAGCCGAGATAAAATTTTTTTTTTAAATCACAACCACTTTGTTTATAACAATTAAGAAACGAATCAAGCGTCATTTTTTAGTTGAAGACTTATATATTAAAAATCTATGATTAGATTTTTAAAAATGCTACTCTTTATTATTGAAACTAAAATAATAATAGCATACAAATAATAACGTCAAAGTCGGAGTCGTGGTGGGGATGCTTATCTTTGCGCGTGAGGAAAGTTAACGAAGGATCCCGTTCCAATAAAATTCGTAAAAATTAACCGTACCTCCGTAAATAATGGACTTACTTCGATGTTTTTTTTTTTAATCTGGGGTACCTTGAAAAATTATTAATATTGGTGCAAATGGTTTTTCATAATAGGGTGTATATAAGTTAAAACAACTGTACCTAATACGGACACCTTAAACGCAAATGATTGTTGTGGCTCACTAAATCAATATTTTTAGACGTGTAATGTCTCATTTTGAAGCTAAAAGAATGAACTTTAAAATGAGATATCACGAGTTTCATTACGATCAATATTTACGAAATGCGCGCGGATTTACATGTTGTAAATGAACTTACCTTATTATTTCTCGTAATGATTACATTTGGAACCTGGAGTTTAATTGAAATTTTTATTGTTTCTATATTTTAACTAATTATTATGATTAATTCTTAGTTTCAATAAATAAAAAGTGATTATTAATAATTGCAAAAATTGCAATAGTGATAATAAAAATTGTTATCTCGTTTTTTTTTCTTTTCTTTGTTTTTCATGCAAAAAAATTTTTACATTGTAAAATATATTTTTATTTTCTTTCTAAAATTAAACTTCTAAGATTTTGATGTAAGAAACATTTTAAAAATAACACAAAAAAGTCGATAAACAAAGGGTAATCAGAAAATTTGAATTTGTATTTAAATAAACATTAAATTTCAGAAATAGCTTCTCATATATTATATAGATTAAAGTTATTATTTCTAGCAATTGTAATGGGGAGAGTTGCTCCAATGTCGAGGCAATAGAAATCAAAAACGAGGCATGCGAAGAAAGCGATAATATATATTGTAATATTTTTATAGAGGAAAACAAAAGCGAGCCAACTGCAAAAAAAAGAAAAATTCATATTTAATAAAAATATATTTTACACGAAAATAAACATTTTTTTATCCTTCTTCCATAAATTTTAATCTTTTATATCATAATTTTTTCAATAAATATTAATATCTTATAATGAAATAAAAAATAAAAGTAATCCCAATTAAAAAGCAATTTTCCTATCAATTTTTCTATGATATTTAGGGAATATTCCTTACATGAAAATCGTAGTAGTTTAATTTTAGAAAGAAAATAAAAATATATTTGATGATGAAAAAATTGTTTTGCATCAAAAACAGAAAAGTAAAAAAAACGAGATAAAAATTTTTATTATTACTATTAAAATTTTTGCAATTAATAATAATTACTTTTTTTTCATTGAAACTAAAAATTAATTATAATAATTAGTTTAAATATAGAAACAATAAAAATTTTAATTAAACTTGACTCCAAATTCCAAACGTAATAATTACGAGGAATAATAAGGTAAGTTTTTACAACATTTACGTAAATCCGCGCGCATTTCGTAAATATTGATCGTAATGAAACTCGTGATATCTTATTTCAAAGTTCTTCCTTTTAGCTTTAAAATGAAACATTACACGTCTAAAAATATTGATTTAGTGAGCCACAACAATCATTTGCGTTTAAGGTGTCTGTATTCGGTACAGTTGTTTTAACTTATATACACCCTATTTTAAAAAACTATTTGCCCTAATATCAATAATTTTTCAAAGTACCCCAGATAAAAAAAAACATCAAAATCAGTCCATTATTTACGGAACGGGGTCCTTCGTTAACTTTCCTCACGCGCAAAGATAAGCATCCCCACCACGACTCCGACTTTGACGTTATCATTTGTATGCTATTATTATTTTAGTTTTAATAATAAAGAGTCGCATTTTTAGATTATTCATAGATTTTTAAAATATAAGTCTGCTACTAAAAATGACACTTGATTCGTTTCTTAAGGTGTGTCCTCATACCGGCACAGAGATCTACCTTATCTACATTTAGATTATGCATTTTAATAAAAATTTGACTATTTTTTACTAAAATTCATAGAAGAGGCATATTCTTAACATTATAAAGAATTTATTGCAACGTTAAAAGACAGAATAACAGTGAAAATGAAGACAAAAACTGCACAATACAATTATTCATAACTACATTGAAAAATTAATCGTATTAAGCAGTTTTCGCCTTTATTTTTACCCTTATATTGTCTTTTAACGTTGCAATAAATTCTTCGGCATGTTAAGAATGTGCCTCTCCTACGAATTTCAGTCATGAATAAATAAATTTCTATTAAAATTCATAATTTAAATGTAGATAAGGTAGAACTCTATGTCGGTATGAGGGTTCCCCTTAATTGTTATAAACAAAGTGGCTGTGATTAAAAAAAAAAAAATCTTATCCTATTGGCCTGAGAGAGTTCTTTTTTTTAAATCTTCGTTTCGAACAAAGCTATAAGAATATTTAAATAGCAAATTCGTAAAAGTTATAAATAAAGCTTATAAATAAAGTTATGATAGAATGTGTATGTGTATAGATGTGTATGTGTGTGTATTTGTATACATGTGCATCTACATATCGACGGTGGCCACGAAAAATATCACAGTTGTGTGATTGACTACGAAAAAAACACATCTCTAAAGAAAACGCATCTCGAAATGTGCGGAAAAAAACACATCTTTAAAAGCGCGGCGAAAAAAACACTTCTCCAAAAGTGCAGCGAAAAAAGACACATCATCAAAAGTGCGACGAAGAAAAACACCCCTTGAAAACACGGTGAAAACTTTTAAGGGCTGTTTTTTTCGCCGCATTCTTGAAGATGTGTTTTTTTCGCCGTACATTTGGAGATGTTTTTTTTTGCCTCACTTTTAGAGATGTTTTTTTCGTCGCGCTTTTGAAGATGTGTTTTTTTTCGCTGCCTTTTTGGAGATGTGTTTTTTTCGTAGTCAATTACACAGCTGTGATTGTTTTCGTAGCCACTATCGATAGATACATGCACATGTATACAAATACATACACATACACGCCTTTACACATACACATTCTATCATAAAAAATTGAACTTCTTAATTTTCAATAATGTTTTTAATTTATTAACACTCCTTCAATAATTTAGATGAAGAATTTTCAATTTATTTTAAAGATTTTTTCAAAATTAATTTTTTAAACGTAGACAATTAAATCATGCTCTAAATATTTTTGATTCTGCATTTTAACATCTTTTAAATTATGTAAAATAAAATTAAAAATAAAATATTTATAATTTATTTTATATTATATTTTTGGAAAAGTTGCGCAAAAAGTTGCTTCACTTTTGGCTCGATAAAGTGACACGAAAAGTGATATAAAAAGTGACGCAAAAAGTGACTCAAAAAGTGACGCAAAATATTGCATCATAAGTTCCTTAATCATTTTCAGGAGGGAAATAATACGAAATCTAGAGTTATGAAATGTTATTTCTTTCATGAAATCAATAGACTCTAAATATCGAGATATCCAAAGACGAAATTTCTTTCCGTGTATTTATTTCTGAAATTATAAAATTTATTTGAAAACTTACTTTGATTTATCTTAGGTGCGAAATTGCAATTATTGATTGTTACACTTATCATCAAAGCTGTCAAAAGAGTTTATTTAACATTTAGATTTTCGAAATTTATTTTAAAATGAATAAACATTGTTTGTATTTCAAAGTTCGATAAAATATTATTCGAAAGAGAATTTAAATTTAAATAAATGAAAATTGAGATGGATGAAAAAATAATATGCTAACTTTGTAGAAATGAAATTAATTAAATGTATATAATGATTACGAAGAAATATTTTATCATTATTTTATATACTAAAAAATCAAAATATTTATTTTTTAATTTCATAACACTTGTGGATAATTCTGTTGTTTTGGTCATTCTAGTTGGAAGATTTAAAAAATATTTTATGCGATTTAAATGCAAGGATCATCTAATTACTTGCTGTAGTAGTTTATATAAGCTCAATAACATAAGTAAATAAATAAAATTATATTTATTGTTATTAAAATACATTAATCGTTTAAAAAAATTAAAATCATTCAAATTTCAATCAAATTACTATAATAAAATGTAGTAAAAATATATTATGCATAAGCGTAAGCATTTTGCATAAAACGAACCCAAAGGGGAGGTTGGCGCGCGAAGCCCCCCTAGTCTATTAATCGATGCGTTATTATATATTAAATTATTCAGAAAATAGATAGCATTATTTAAATATTGTTATTTTTTGAGAAAAAAGATATGTCATCAAGAAAAAGAAGTTGGTGTAATAATTATTTATATAAATTTGTTTTTCTTTATATTAGTAAATAATAATTATTGATAAATATATAATCTATTGGTCCAAAAATCAAAATGGTTTATCTCACCATACCTCCGAAAACACGTTAATATATTAAGTTATTAGTGAATTTCATGCCTTGGTACTCATAAGTTGAATCACACCTCAGCAAGTTGTTTAGGCCCTAAAAACTCAAAAAAACAGCGATTTTGCGGAGTTTTTCCGTTTTTTTTGGACCAAGCTTTCTAAAATCTTTATCAAAAGCCAATATATTAATAAAACTTCGTTTATTTACAATCTCTACAATTCAACTGCACATGCCTACTATCCTTAAGAACCGACTGCGCACGTTTATAGTCTATAGAGACTCACTGCGCATCCGCACAAGCCGAAGAGACCATCTGCGCAGCCTATGATCAGTAGGGAATTACTGCACATAATTACAACTCCTGAGGGGAGATCTGGATGTACAGCACCACAATTCTACAAATTGACTGCGCATCCCCATATATTGCTTTAAGCTTCTGCGCATATGCAAGCCCCCTTTAACTTCCCTTTATATGTTTATTATATTACAATCGACATTCTACCGCAATATCCTTGAAAAGCCTTGAATTCACACGAATTTTCAGGCAAAAAAATCCATCTGGAATTCACTTTAACCTAACTCCATGTAGAAATCGAGTCCTACAGGGAGTACTTGTTTTTACAGGGTGCTACTTTACTATTTAACTTGTTTATTATGTTAGTTTTTATCTCTCCATGAGATTTCGGCTTAAAACCTGATGTATTCTTTTGTGTTATTTCTTTTAGTGGATATTTGTTTGTGGTGTTTCATAACCACTGAAGAAAGCTATCCTTGGCTACTGGATCTTCGTGATTAAATGGTGGCGCAATCTTACAACTGCATTAAGAGGCGGTCGGAACCAAATCGGTGACTTGCGGTATATATCAAGTCAGCATTTTTCGCTTTACGATAATATTTTGTATATTTTGATGGCTTAAACTAATTCAAATTATTCTTTATATACATGACTAGAGGAAATGACTATATTTTTACCATATAAATAAGTAAATAAATTATTATAAGCATTTATTACAAATATCAAACTGACTTGACATATACCGCATGCAAAAAACTGTCGTGTCGATTGTTAGGTGGCATTTTTCGCTTTATAACAATATTTTGTATATTTTTGTGGCTTTAACTATTTTAAATTATTCTTTATATACATGACTAGAGGAAATGACTATATTTTTACCATATTAATAAATGAATAAATTATTATAAGCATTTATTACAAGCATCGAAGTAAATCACCGATTTGGTTCCGACCGCCTCTTAAGAGTCAAAATGTATTACCCACATAGCATGAAAGATTGCTACAAGGTTGCTGCAAGGTTTCATGAAAGTTTCGAAACCTTGCAGCTACCTTTCATGAAAGATTGCAGCAACCTTTATATGTCCGCACTAGAACCTGGTTAAAATATTTCTAAAAACCTCGCTGAAACTTTGCAGGGAATCTCGAAAAAACCTTGCAGGAAACCTTGCAGCAATCTTGCACGAAATCTCGCAGAAAAGCTTTGTGAAACCCCACTGAAGCCTTTCGAGAAAAGCTGCAGCAACCTTTATATGTCGGTGCTAGAACGTGGTTGAAATATTTCTAAGAACCTTGCTCGTAAAATGTAACTGAAACTTTCAGGAAACTTGCTAGAACCTTTCCTAAAATATTTCCGCAAGCTTTTTTGAGAGGCCGTTATACAGTTCTATCTCATCTAATCTAAATGTTTATTATTATTCAATAATTGAATATTTTTATACAGATATAAGACTACAGCTCAATAGAGCAGAAAACAAGCAAATGATTCTATGCTATGAAAAAACCGGTATGACAGTGTTTGGGAGTGGCCGACAGAAGTGAAACTTCTTTACGATAATTATAGAATTTATGAAAGTTCATTTAATCTCTATAACTATTTTTCGTTACTTTTAAATCATTTTGAATTTAGATTATCCAAAGAATTATTTCGTTTTTATTATAAATTTTCATTTAATATTTATCTTACAAAAATACAATAATAATTTAATTTTTATAAGTAATTATCAAAACTATTATAACTTGTAGTCCCTACGATTGCTTGCGCGTGCATATATACCTATAGATGTGTATATATATATGCATTAAAGTATAGAACAGTGTAGGAAAGAGAGGGACTCACCATCAAACATATATGTATGAAGAAAGTAAGGAAGAAAAAGATGGAAAACGCAAGCCGCTGTTGTTTTCTTTAATCATTAAGATATTTACTGTATAATAGTATTAGTTATATACGTAACTTGGAAGTACGAAGGATGAATACAAGCACTTTAGTCAAGCCTGGATTCAGAATCCTTCGTACTCCCAAGTTACGTAGCTAAGTTTATGTCGTTGGTAGGCCGTAAGAGGAACTATAAAAATGATTTTTTTAAATTAATGATATATGTTTTATTAAAAAAAAGTAAATAATGTCATTATTTACTTATTTATTTTACTTATTAACTGTTTAACTTTGAAAATTTGTTCAAATAAAAAATTCTGTAAAGTTAAGATTGTATATGAATTTGTATGAGCATTGACATATCTAACTATATTCTTTTGTTTTCACTAACCTACGAATCGATGTCACTCACGTCATATACGGCCATGCTGAGCGATATCTCGATCTGTCAATACTTCCTTAGGGAGTATGGATCTGTCAATATTCCCTAAGGGAGTATTGACAGAGAGAATATCGTCGAGATATTAGCATGAACGTATGCAATGCCTATACAAATTTAGCGTGGTCTATAGGTATTCCACCGAATACGGCCTACGGCGACATAAACATGTATACGTATACTATATCTGCGCGTTTGAAATCAAGTCAGTTCCTCCCCTCCCTAACTTTTTACTTTATATGTATCTTACCTCGAATTACCCTCAAAGCGCGAGCGTGCCTTATATATATATATATATATATATATATATATACACTTCCGTTGCATTAAGCGGGACTAGATCGATTTACTCCCGTAGAATTTTTTCACATATCTCTTATGGAAGCTGCATAACATCGGTAAAGAAGTTTCACTTTAATAAAATCAAAGTCTTATTACTTTTGGAGTGAAGTCTGAGGAGAAAAAACATTATAACTGGTCAACCGTTTTTAAACTACGCTCAAAAGATAATAAATAGGTAATATTTTTTCATAGAATAAAATCGTTCGCTTCTTTTTGCTCTATTGGGCTGTGGTCTAACTTTTGTATCAAAATAATTAATTTATTAATAATTAGAAAAATTTTAATTAGATAAAAACGGAACTATACTCTCGCCTCTTAAGATGTTTCACAAAACCTTGCGGAAACCTTGCTGAATTCTTTCATTAAACTTTTTTCGCAATATTTCATAAAATGTTTTTTAAATGTTACTTAACATAAAAGGTTTCTCGCAATATTTTGGTAAATGTTTCATGAAACCTTGCAGAAACTTTGCTGCAACTTTTCATGAAAGATTTCTCGCAATATTTTGGTGAATCTTTCATGAAACCTTGTAGCAAGGTTGCAGCAATATTGCACTGAATTATTTCGTGAAACCTTTTCGCCATGTTAAGACAAGATTGCTACCACCTTGTGACAACATTTCAGTGCAATATTTCAGTGAAAGTTTTACTGCAATATTTCATGCTGTGTGGGTACATACATAAAGTTTAGTCGTGACTTCACGCTGCAGCTTAAGAGAATAAGGTAGAGATACGTGTTTTTATATACAGCGTATTCTCTTTTATTCACATTTCCGCGTTATTTATTTAGCCTAGAAAGCAATTGACGGCTACTACTCGCTGTGCGTTATGAGAAATGTATTCCGTAAGTCGTACGTTCACACCAACGTTAGTTTCTTAACTTCCAAATGCTTAGGTAATTTTTGAACATTTTAAAACGAAAGCCTTAAACAGTTTGATAAAAGCTAAAAAGATGCACATTTTGCACACACTTTTTTTACATTTCGAAATATTCTGCGAAGTTTTGGAATGTTTCGTAACGACTTTTTATAAAACCGTATGTGTGAATACGTCCACTACGCGATATTAACGTATATATATATAGTTAAAATAGACTGTATTTAGTCCACTTGGTACCGGTACCGTGTGCAAAGTAGCGTGTTAGGACCATTAAACGTTAAAAAAAGGGCAGGAACAGATATTAGAAATACATCCCTCAAGAAATTCTGCAAAATTCGTGTTTTCTTCAGTTTTCAGGGCTTGAACGGCTTGATGAGGTGTAATTAAAGTTGGTCATAAGTTCTAAGGCATTAATATCTGTAATTATTTGGTATATAACCGTGTTTTTGAGGTTAGAATGAAAAAAAAACATAGAAAAACGCTGAAACCCCATTTTTTGCTGTTTTTCGATTTTTGAGCATGTTTCGGTGGGAAAGTGATTTCTGTGACCTGTGGAGCGATTCAAGCGCGCATTAATATATATGTATGCTTTCATACACGTGTATGAGAATCATACATATGAAAAATGTGTTTAGAGGCACGTTTGGAGGCAGTTTTTAGAGAAAATCATATATATGATTCTCATATATATGTATGAAACCACACATACACATAAATGCGCGCTTGAATCGCTCCACCGGCGTTGGAAAGTACGGCAAAAAATACAAAAAAAACAGCTATTTTGGTTTTACCCAAATATTATCTTCATAGTTAAAAAAACGATAAAAAACTTCAAATATCTTTAAAAATAGGATTCCGAGGTGAAAAAATCTGCAAACAATCTGAAAAAATCTGGATAATTCCTAATACAATTACAAAGCTTTTCGCATATTTCCAGATTTTTCGGCAACAAGTTGCGTACGGTAAAAATTATTTAAGAAAAAACAAGTTCTGGGCATTTTTGGAACCCGCGTTGCATCTTGGGGGCTAAAATTTTACACAAAGGCATCTTTAAGCATACTCTATTAAATAAACAACGTGCCGTAAAGATCCCAGCTAGGGCCGATTTGATCTCTTTATCCCGCTACAGCGATAGAGGTCTTCCAAAGCTATCGCTGTAAAATATTGATTGTAATATAATAAACATATGGATAGAGAGTTGGAGGGAGCTCACCCAAGTGCAGAAGGTTAAAGCAAATTTTTTAGGAGTTGTGGTGCTGTACATTCAGATCTCCCTTCAAGGGTTGTAATTATGTGCAGTAATTCTCTACTGATCATAGGCTGCGCAGATGGTTGCACGGCTTGTGCTTATGCGCAGTAAGTATTGTAACATGGCAGATTGGCCATATTACTTGTAGGTATATTTTTAGCACACAGAGACAACAGAAGGAAGCATCTAACTACTGGCAAGATGGGAAGCAGACCACGCGAGTCAAATATTCAATACTATATCCCAAGATCGTTGGCACACACGCGCGAATTTATAACGCACGCTGATATAGTTAGCAAGCAGCTCAACTCGAGTAGCTGAGCTTGGGTCCGTTAAGGATCGTTTGTCTCTCTCTTGCGGCGCGCGCAGCGTACAGCACGAGAGATGAAGCTGAGCAGAGACAAGAAGGAAAGGCATTGCATTATTCCTTCTGTCGCCGGCGCCCGGTAAAGAGCGTTACGACTTGCGATATTGCGTAATACTTTTCTGGTTGCGTGTTACAATCATCCTATTTAGTGTGAGTGAGACTAAGTAGCTTCAATAAATTATAGTTCTTTTATTTTATTTAAAATCAAGCCTCATATTATTGCAAGTGCCCTAGTGCTACGTAAAATAGCATAATTTATTGCTTTATTTGTGCGACGTGTGTGCCGGGCGATCTCGTGCGCGTCCTATTGCTATTTTCTCTTCCTGCTATTATAACTCTTTTTTTTTGTGTGCTCGTGCCCTTTTTGCGTGTGTCTGTTTTTTTATATAACTATCTGCTTTTACTCTCGCCGATAGTTCCGTTGCTAGTGCAAGCGGCGTCGCGTACGCTATACGTGGCTGGCGTCCATTTTGAGCGCGCGTGTTATAATTGTATGGTTATTAAAATAAAGTCTCTTTTTGTATATTCAAAAAGAGACTTTATTTTATCATCAATATATTATTATCAATATATTTTGTATATCGACGCCTCCTAATCATAAGATTCTACTTCAGAAGTGCTCGCAACAAAATGCTATTTCAAATCCAATTCAATAAAAGTCTCTTTCGAATCATAATGCAACACAATGCTGATTCCCGTAACGCGTCAACAAAATTCTCCTTCACAGACCAGTGCAACATAATTCTATTTCGGTGACCAATGCAATACAATTCTCATTCGAGCTCAGTACAATATAATTCTAACTCGTTGGACAGCGCAAGAAAATTCTACTTCGGATGTTAGAATAACAAAATTCTGTTTCGGAGAAATAAGAATTTACGATTGTTCTAAATTATTAGCATGCATAATTGATAATCTATTATTATTAAAATATATTGTATTAAACAGTAATGATATTATATTTTAATGCTATTAATACAAAAAAATATATAGTGATATAAATATGAATATATTCAATAAGCACGTACGAAAGAACTCGGACATTCTTAAAATGTTCTACGTACAATCTGAAAAAATTCACAGCTACTCTTTGGACTAAATAGAATCATTTTAAGGGGACTTGTTTTTATATTTTTTTTTCGCTCCACTCTAATATATAGGCTTGTCTCTGAAATAGTAAGTAGAAGGTGTACATAGGTGTGGTAGTAATTTAATTTTAATAGGAAATTATAACTATTCATTATTAATAATAAAACATAATAAAGTATGAAACAACAAAAAAATTTATTTTGTAAAAATGTTGTCGTAGAAATCGAAAGTTTTGAATTATAATAATAATAAATTGATTAATATTATAAATTAATATTTACAAAACAGAATTTTGTTGTTCTAACATCCGAAGTATAATTTTGTTGCGCTGTTAGACGAGTTACAATTATATTGTACTGATCTCGAATGAGAATTGTATTGCATTGGTCACCGAAATAGAATTATGTTGCACTGGTCTGTGAAGGAGAATTTTGTTGACGCGTTACGGGAATCAGCATTGTGTTGCATTATGATTCGAAAGAGACTTTTATTGAATTGGATTTGAAATAGCATTTTGTTGCGAGCACTTCTGAAGTAGAATCTTATGATTAGGAGGCGTCGATATTGATTTTGGCTCATTCATCAGATTAATGTTCCTGATGATTTTCCCTACCACCATCAGATTGAAAATCCTGAGTTACAATTTTTTTTTTAAATCCAATGTAACTGGCCTATGAGACTATATTATCTTTATAGCCCGAGTGATGTTTGTTTGGCAGTGAAATGAAATATCTTTTTTCATTGTTACACTTTTATCATGAAAATTCACAAGCATGTACACAAACAAATACGTATTAATTAAACTTAAAATAATTTAAAACTTTTGGAGTCAGAGTAAAAAATTCTATGTATCTTAGAATGCACAACATTTTTTTAATAATAATTTTTCTTTAAATACAAAAATACTATTATTATAATTAGTATTTTGACTGTTGGACCGATAAAAATATTAGCTTCTTCAAATAAAAATATAGTTTACTCCAAAAATCATAAGTTATTCACATGAAACACATATACTCAACCTAAAATTCTAGTTGTTATTGTTACTCTTACTTGCTCTAAAAATAATTATTTTGCATCAAATCCATCCATTATCATTTGATGAAGCCTTGATAATCACTTGTGAAAAATTTATAACTATTAAACGTATTTAATTTCAAATGTACAAAAAAAAGTCCTTGTATGCCTTTCAATCAAACTATCGGTATTTCTTTGATAGTAAGGATTTTGTTTCCACACAAGATATAATTGCTTTCATTCCAAGCAAGAATTGTTTGGGAAACTTAAAGGGATGCCGAAAATCCTAAAATCGAGTTTTGCTTTTTTTATTTGATTGATATTTTTTTTAATTCATAATTTAAACAAATATAATGACTTGTCCATAATAAACCTATGTTGAAACAATAATTTTTCTTAAATTAAAAAATCATTTGAACTTGTTTTTCTTATTAATACTTGGATCGGAAATTAGATATCAAATTCAACAAACCTAACCTCAAAATTTGATACATTAAAAGTTTGTATGTAACTTTTTATGTATAGTATTTTGGTGAATTTCTTGAGTTGCCCATATTTGAGTTTAATCTTTCAAATTTTTCATTTTAGCGAAAAAACTCGATTAAACGCACTGTTCACTCATAAATTAGGATTGGAAATATTATTAGAAGCGGGGCAGCTTTGCCATTCTCTTAAAACGTTATTTACATTAGAATCAACAGACATGATTGCTTGTTTTTTTCAGTGTAGTGTTACAGATATGAATATTTTACTTTTACGATATAAATATTAACTTGAAAAACTTGTTATCTACCTTTGGCATGGTAGATAGTATCTACCATGCCAAAGGTAGATACTATCGGATAATTAGTTTCTGTGCAATTTTTTTTTTCGGTATTCCCCCCTTCTTTATGTTAT
This sequence comes from Anastatus disparis, assembly GCA_017163975.1. NCBI lineage: Eukaryota > Metazoa > Arthropoda > Insecta > Hymenoptera > Eupelmidae > Anastatus > Anastatus disparis. The sequence goes on along the minus strand of JAFFSR010000243.1, from coordinate 2,282,922 downwards.
CGGTTGAGAACGTCGTACATACATTTTTAAAAGGGTTTTGAAAACTAGAAACAATATACTATTAAACGAATACTCTAAGTTTTTATTAAAATTGTATAAAAAGGGTGAATGCACTCGAACATCGACGCAAACGGTCGAGCGTATGGTACACGGCAAGAAGTGGGGATGGAGGAGAAACTGTAAAATACCATTAGATTTTATTATTTGTGAAATCTGGATGGGAAATCAAATTCGTCGATTAAAAATACCTTAATTGAAAGAAAAACACTTCAATATAAGTGCATTAATCGCCAAAAACAAGTTATATCAAAAATTGAACGTTTCTCGCCGCGCGCCGGTATATCTATATATGACTGATTCTATTCAGATTCATGCAGGCCGTCACTGATCGAATGTTTAAAAATCTTCTAAGTGATAAAAATACCCTCCAATATGTATATGAAGATAAAATTTACCTCATAGAACGCTCAGAAATATGTTTTTTCCTCGCCACAACATATTTAGTGTTGGGTGTAAAAATGAAAATTTAAAAATTGAAAATGAATCTCAATTTTCAAGTTGCTGTAGCTATGTCAATTTTTGACTTTTTTGGACGCTTTTTTAATGAAAATGTGCGAAATTAAGTCTAGTTTTAAATGCCGTTTTGATTTTTGCAATACGAGCTGATTTCTCTCGGATCGCGGATTTGGAATTGAAAATATATTCTTCACTTTTTTGTTTAAAAAAATGATATGAAATGTATACCAAGAGAATGTAAAAAATGCCCAATTAGAGATGGTATTGATTGAATAGTGATTTCTTTGACAAAAGAAGATTTATATGAAGAAATAACTTTATTAGACAATTTTATTTTTGATCTTACTTGTCTTATACGCTTGAATGCGTCAAGTCGTTAATGAAAATGCAAAAAGCGAATCGTCGCCATCTAGCACTGGCATATGTCACTGCCTAAAAGTGAATTTGAATCATGGGCGCTAATTTCAAACTGAATGAAAAATCCTATCCTATATTATATTAGAGTGAAACCACTTTTTTTTCCGTTTCTCCTGTTCTCCGGTTCATCTCATTTGTTAAATGTGTCTAATCTTTTGGTAATAAGAGTAGCAATTTTTTATTGGGCCGTATATCATTAGTCCTTATTAGTCATAAGCATCTTTTTAGGTCATATTTTTTTGGGTATTATATTTTTTTTGGGCCCCATATTTTTTTTTTACTTTATATTTTCTTGGGCTCTATATTTTTTAGGCCCGATATTTTTGCAATTTTTATATATTTTTATATATTATTTTTTTAATTTATATCTTCTTGGGTTCTATAATTTTCTTGGGTCCTATATTCCATTTAGCTCTATATTTTTTTGGGTACAATATTTTTTTTGGGCCCAATATACTTCTTCGCCCAATAGTTTTTTGGTCTCTATATTTTTTTGGGCTTTATATTTTTTGGGCCCCATATTTTTTTTTGTTTTTATATTTTCTTGGGCTCTATATTTTTTGGGCCCAATATTTTTTCGATTTTTATATATTATTATGCTCTATATTTTTTTCTGACCTATATTTTTTTGGGCCCAATATTTTTTCGAAATTATTTTTTTGGGTTTTATAATTTTTTCGGGTACTTCATTTTATTTAGCTCTATTTTCTGGGCCCTACATTTTTTTGAGTCCTATTTTCTTCGGGCCTCATATTTTTTTGAAGCCTCACATTTTCTTGTGTTCTATATTTTTTTGGGCCCAATATTTTTTCGATTCTTATGTATTCTTGGGCTATGTATTTTTTTGGGCCCAATATGTATTTAATTCTAATATATTCCTGTGCTCTATATTTTTGAGCCCAATATTTTTTTGAAATTTAGATTTTCTTGGGTTCTATGATTCTTTGGGTCCTATATTTTATTTAGCTTTATATTTTTCTGGGCCTTATACTTTTCGGAGCCTACTTTTTTTAGTGCTATTTTCTTTGGTCCTTATATTGTCTCGGGTTCAAATTTTTTTGGGCCAAATATTTTTTCGATTCTTATATATTCTCTGGCTCTATATTTTTTTAAAATTTATATTTTCATGAGTTATATAATTTTTCTGAGTCCTATATTTTATTTAGCTCTATATTTTTCTGGGTCGTATATTTTTTAAGTTCTACATTTTTTCGAGTCTTATTTTCTTTGGGCCTCATTTTTTTCAGCCTTTTATGTTTTGGCTTCCATATCTTTTTTGGTCCTATATTTCTCTAGGCCTTATATTTTTTTGGACCTACTTTTTTTCGAGTCCTATTTTCTTTGGGCCTCATTTTGTTAGTTCTCTAATTTTTTGGGCCATTTATTTTTCTGGGCCTTATTGTTTTTTACCTTTTTTTTTGGATTTATATTTTTTTTGATCGTATATTTTTTGAGCACAATATTTTTATTATTATTATTATATTTTCTTGGTCTCTATATTTTTTGGGCCCAATATTTGTCTGATTTTTTTATTTTTTTGATCCTAATATTTTTTTTATTCTTATTTTACTTGAGCTCTATATTTCTTTAATTTTTATATTTTCTTGAGCTCTATATTTTTTGGGCCCAATATTTCTTTCAATTTTATATTTTTTTGATTCATATGTATTCTTGGCTCTATATTTTTTTGAGCCTGATATTTTTTTTAATCTTATATTTACTTTGGCTTTATATTTTGGGCTCTAAATTCTGCCATGATAAACTAAATTTAATTGAATTTTCAATAATATTCATACGGCTTCTATGTTGTACAATTGGTAATGTTTGCCTTAAATCTCCTGATGCAATTACAGTTTTACCATCGAAAGGTTGGTTCACATCGCATAAATCTTGAAAAAGACGATCAACTGCTTCAAAAGCAAATTTTGCAGTCATGGATATTTTATCCCAAATAATTATTTGTGTTTTCTTTGTTTACTTTCTGCAGAATTAGGCTCAACATTACATGTTGTACAATCTGTTATATTTAGGAGGATGTTGTATCTCTCTATCCTTTTCTAATGAAAAAATGTAGGTTTTTGGAAAAACTAGTCGTTATTACTAGAAATCAATAGTTGTCCGCAACTTGTACAGTAAAAACAATATTTTTTCTAATGAGGACAAATTAATTCTCTAGCCCAACTTATGATTTTGTAAGTATGTCAAACTTTTTTTTAAAACAAAGCATCAAAATTAATTTCATTATTAATCGATTGATTGAATTCAGCGGCCTCTTAATGGTAGTTTAAATGCTGTACGCACGGTTTTTCCATCGACTAATGAATTCGCTGCTATAGCTGCACATAAATAATGTATAGTATGATATTTGAAACAAACTATTAAAACGTTGAGTAAATAAATTTTTCGACTTCCACCTGATCCATCTATAAAAATATATTTTTCTCTACTTTGGTTATTCAAACTCTTTATAGTAGAGTTAAATATTTGTCTTTGTTTATCATTTAAAGAATTTATTTTCATTTTCCATTCATTAAGAATATTATTATCATGATTTGAAATGGTTTGATTATTATATTTTTCTATAAATGTGCTTATGTTAGGTAAATTAGAATTGTTTAGAGGAAATCAATTAACTTGTAAATTATTTTTAATAACATCCAATGCAAGATTTTCACCTATATTTTAGGATGGCATATCTTATCTTAATATTTTTTATATAAATCTCGTGCATTTATAGGATTATGAAAAACGCAAATGAAAGCAAATAATTCATAAAAAATATAAAGGAATTCTGTTGAAGATGCTTTTTCCAAACATCTGTCTTATTCTTTATCTTCATTAATTAATTGTTTTGCCTTAGCTGCCTCATAAGACGAATTGTACATCACATCATCAACAGTACCCAAAGCTTCAAAAGATGTGGCTCCTTTAACATGTAATAGTAATACCCTTATGAAATAACGTCTATCTTTCGGACTTATGAAGTACATTTACCTAAGTATTGGTTTTCTTTTTTTTTTTTTCTTTCATTCCACTTTTTCAGTTTTTCATCAAATGTATAAAAATTTTGTATTCCTGAATACAAGTAATTTTGTGCTTTAAAATCTTCTTTACTTAGTTCAAAATATGCTGTTAATGTTGTTCCCACACTTTTTTGCATGATTATTTCTTCTTTTCCTTCTTTATAGAATACGTTTTTTTCATTTTCCTCATGGACGCTTAAACGTTTTACAGTATGTGAAATAACATGTAAAGCATATTCTCATAATCTGTGAATTGCTTGAGGCGGACATAAATATCGTGTAATAATGTATTTTTACGTTTCGTCATATTCATATTCAACATTTTCACGATCATCATTTTAAAAAGTTTCTTTATTTTCTGACTGAAAATCCAAACTTACTTGATGTACTTTAATGTATGCACAATTATGACCTTTATAACAGTATTTGAATAAATATTTAATGCAGTGAATAGTGGAACAAACTTCTACGTTTATGTGTGCACTAAATTTCAACAATAAGTAAGGATTATAAGAAACAACAAATCCATTTCTGTAAATTTATTTTTGAGAATTATTCTGACGCCATCATTTTTACGTTTGTGTAGTGGATATCCATTGGATTTAAATGTTGTTGTATTATTAAATCTTTTTGGAAAATTTTCAATACATTGTTTTGTATTTTTATCCATACACAGACAATTTATATTTTGCATACCACAGGGACCGCGTATCATAAATTGTTTAACAATACTATATAATTTTGGATAAATATCTCTATTTGGGATTTCTCCACTTATTATTTTATCAACTTTTTCAGGAATATCAAATTTATCATTTTTATCCAAGTTCAAGTTCTTACTAACGTATGCATATGCGGTAATCCTCGTTTCTGAAATTCAATTACATAATTATATGCAATACATTTTCCTAATATTCCCTTTTTTATTACTAAATTTCTGAATTCTTCTACTTTTTGATAAAATACTTTTGTTATAATACCTGGTCTATCTATTGCATTTTTATAAAGTTCCAAGTTTTCAGTATTTCTTTACAATGTGGGTTACAGGTCATAGTTACAAAAAGGTCAGGTTTACCACGATAATTTACAAGTGTCATTGAGTCAATGTAATTTTGTATAAAAAATCGTGGACTTTCTGTAAAGTTTGACGGTAATATTACCATTTTTCCAATTTTTGAAGAATCTAATTTTTTTTTGTTATGTATATAGTCTATAACACCTTTGTAATAATCACTTCTTTATGCGTTTTGGTTTTTTGGTATGAAATATAATCTCGAGGTTACAACTTTTACAAACGCATTAAGAAGGGGCCGAACTATCTGTCTTTGTCTAATAGCGTTTTTCATCATTTATGTAAACACTATCCGGTATAACAAGAAAAAAATAGCAGCCCCCGCTAGATATTAGTATAATTAGTAAATTTTGTAATAACAACCAAATTTTTTCACTGCGTAGTTTTTGAATAATTAGAGACCTACCAAAAAAAGATAGGTTATATTCTAGATTGCTAGTAGGTCTCTAATTAGTCAAAAACTAAGCGGTAAAAAATTTGGTTGTTGTTACAAAATTTACTAATCATACTAATATCTAGCGGGGGCTGCTATTTTTTTCTTTTTATACCGGATAGTGTTTATATAAATGATGAAAAACGCTATTAGACAAAGACAGATAGTTCGGCCCCTTCTTAACAATGAACTGTTGAGATAATTTTTCCAAATTAAGAAATGGATTAAATTCATTTCTAACACTAAATCTATAATCATGCAATTTCTAATTCATAATATTAGATTTTCCAAATTTACTTTTTATATTTGGCATCCATACAAAACCATTATTAGGATGAACAAGCGGATATCTCATTGGATCTGTATGTTTGCTAATTGTCGATATACTAATTGGTTTATCATACTTAGAGTAAATGACAATATCACGTTTAATAGGACGAAAATCGTCTTCTCTAACATATACTATTGCAACTTCATTACAGGTAGGTGATATATCTTTTTTCATCCAAATTATTATTGCGGACAATAGGCATAGTAACAGTTCTTGGAGGACAATAGATTTTTGCCCATCATTGTAGTTCTTCTTCTTCTACTTTATGCATCATTTTATAGGCTTCAGCATAAGGGTTAATGTCTGTTATCAAGATATCTTAATGTTTTAATAATATTAAATTTATATTAAACTTATTCCGTACAATCGTTGCCATTTCATTATTAATTTTAAAAATTAATATGTTTCTCTTATTAAATACATTAATGCTCTAATAAAATGAATTTTAATATATTCAATTGTTAACAATTTTTATATCAATCACAATCCATTGAAATACTAACACGTTTACAAATGAAAATGTAATTAAGGTTGAATGTATGTTATTCATAAAAAATTGTTAACAAGTAACTTATTAAATAATATATTTTCATTTAAACTAATTTAAATACTTTATTCTCCGAATGATAACTGAATAAAATTTTAATTTAATAATTTCAGTTATACAATTATAAATATATAATATTCATATAGCTGTTCATCAAATAAAATTATTATTCTTTTGATATATATTAACAAAATAATTATTAGAATAGATTCTAGTTAAATAAAAATGTTTATTTTAATAATTATAGCGTTGAAATTTATTTTGATAAAAATGTTATTTGATCAACATTTACAGTATTATTTTAACTATATTTGAAAGGTTACTTGTCATCAATGAAAAAATAATAAATTTTTTGAAATTAATAATCTTATGATATCGAAACCTTACTTGTGATACATACACTTTGTAATATTTGTATCTTATTAAAATTAGATGCACAAAGAATTGTGAAGTAATTGCAAATAGTCATTTTATTATTCTGAAATATTCTAATTTAAAATTAACCAAAAATGTGTATTTTGATCTTGTTTTTTTTATTTCAATTTCTTATTTCATATATATATAATACATTTGTGGAGATATTTTTATTATAAATAAACACAAAAATTTTTTTTACGCATGTTTCATGTAAAAATTAATTTTATAATTAAAATTCATGGTCGTATATTAAGGTTTAGAAATTATAGTCGTTACTTAGTTCCCAGTTCTCAGTTTAATATCAAATATCGTACTATCTTCGTTTTTCTTATGGAAGTAGAGCGAGAAATAGTCACTTGATGAAAAAAATTATACGCTTTTCTACTTTAAGCACATGTGTAAATATATTTTTATATTATGTTGCATCAAATTATTTTCAATTTTATTTAGTACCCAAAATTAACTTTAAATTATTAATTCCTATTTACTTAAAATAAGTCATTTATATATAATAATATAATAAAAGAAAATTTAACCAACGACGTTATGAGCGAAAAACTTGAATATATTTAATACCTATAAACGTAAAACCCATTAAATTGTGTAGCAATTTTCAACAGTTGATAAATATAATGTAAATCATATAATATATATATATCAATTTTGAATAACTAATAATTAATTTAAAACTCAAAAGGAACTATTTTAAGAGCATGACGAAGCTGTCCGCCTTCTAATAATATTTCCAATCTTAACTTATGAATAAACGATGCGTTAAATTGAGTTTTTTTTGCTAAAAAGAAAAAATTTGTAAGATTAAACTCTAGTGCGGACAACTCAAGAAAACCATCAAAATATTATACATACAAAGTTATAATAAAAACTTTTAATATATCGTATTTTAAGGTTAGGTTTGTCGGGTTTGATATCTAATTTCCAATCCAAGCTCATAAAAAAATAACAAGTCCAAATGATTTTTTATTTTAACAAAAATTATTGTACTAATATAACTTTAGTGCGGACAAGTCATTATATTTGTTCAATTTAAGAATTTAAAAAGATATCGATAAAATAAAAAAAGCAAAATTCGATTGCTGCAGCTCTGAAATGCCGTTAAAACGGAATATGGAAGATAAACATGTATCGTTTTATGTTGAATTATTATATGTCCCTCCATGTTTTATGTGAATGATAGATTATTTCGATCTCTTAGGGATTAAAAATGATAAAACTCAAAGATTTTTGAGTATTATGTGACGTTTCGTCAGCCCAGGGTTTGCTGAGCTCTTCAGACTTAATTAAAAAATAAAACAAATAAATAAAATATTACATTATATAAGAATATACAAGAACACATTTCCACCAATAAAGTTATAAAACAAACCTTAAAATTATATCGCACAAATTTTAACATGATCGTCAAAATTTAAATATTAAGAGTAAGTATCCTCTTCGTCGACACAAATCAAATTGACAACATACAATAATATTAAACTATAATAAACCTCCAGAAATGAAAAGAAAATACAAAATAATAAGTTATTGACCTTTAAGTCTTCTTATAATAGGTCTATATTTTCGGCTAAGAAATTTAATATCTTCTTTCTTATTAATACTGTTCTTATTTAAACTAATATATATCATTTCAGATAATTTTCTTTTTTTATAATTTTTTTCCAAATCTAAAATTTTTGTTTCTTTAAAATCGAATTCATGTTTAGATAAATTTTTATGTGTAGATAGAGCAGTTTCACCACCTATACATTTTTGATGTTCATTTATACGCGTTTTTAATGACCTCTTTGTCTCACCGATGTATACAGCTGAGCATTCTTTACAATCTATCGAATATACACAACCGACGAAACGTCACATAATACTCGAAAATCTTTGAGTTTTATCATTTTTAATCCCTAAGAGATCGAAATAATCTATCATTCCTGTATCGTTTTATTCCTTAAATATCAAAAATTAAAATATTAATTATTAGTAATTTTAATGTATTATATATGATGTAGATAATTCTGTATTTAATAATTTTTAATTTTAGTAACAGGAAATGCCGCCAGAAAAGAGATTAATAATTACATTTTCTGCGAAATATTGTCCTTAAATCGAGTAGGTGAAATATCAGTCTTACAAGGAGAGTATTTCACCTTCAAGTCACCGTTTTTGCTCAAATTTCAGGAATGTTTTCCGGATGCAGAAATATGAAGAAAGCCAAAATTTTAGAGGCCAACGCTCAATATTTCCCTAGTTACAGGCCATTGAAAAAAATCACTAAAAAAGTTACCAGACTTTCAAACGCTTATAGTTCCTCAGAATTATTAGCTAGAAGCTTAAACCTTTTTTCAAATGAAAGCTGAGCTCAAATCCTTTCGAAACAGCGCTCATACCATCTCAAAATATTATTTTTTCCCAAAGTTAGAGCGTAATAAAGATTGGACCTGGATTTTAGTTTTTATTATTAATTAATGTTTTAAACAAAAAATTCAGGTTCAATCTTTATTACGCTCTAACTTTGGGAAAAAATAATATTTTGAGATGGTATAGGTGCTATTTCGAAAGGATTTGAGCTCAGCTTTCATTTAAAAAAAGGTTGAAGCTTCTAGCTAATAATGCTGAGGAATTATAAGCGTTTGAAAATCTAGTAACTTTCTTAGTAATTTTCTTCAATGGCCTGTAACTAGGGAAATATTGAGCGTTAGCCTTTAAAATTTTGGTTTTCTTCATATTTCTGCAACTAGAAAATATTCCCAAATTTTGAGCAAAAACGGTGATTTGAAGGTAAAAGACTCTCCTTGTTAGTACCATAAAAAAGACACTAAGCATCGCAAATTTATGCTATTACTTTATAATATAATGGTACGAACATTGGTCTCTAAAATTCGAGCTATAGTACTAATTGAAATTATGTCGCCACTCTTTTTTCAAGTACCTTAGTACATAAATTAGATATACTTGATTTAGAACCTATTTTAACAATACTTCTCTTTCTCCGTGCAGTTGTTTGTTCTAGTAAACGTCAAATATTGTTTACGATTATTTCATAGTTTGTGATTGAAACACGTGATTAAAAAGAATGAATTTCTATTATATTTCTTCATTGATTCTAATGCAATTTAGTAGAACAAATTCCTAATTTATCATGATATAATTTGTATTTAAACAATTTTTATGCACATTGTAACTTTAATTAATCTTTTTTATAAAAATATAAAAATTTAATTTAGTACAAAACTACAATATCAAAATTCATAAGTTGTGGCAATTCTTTTTTATTTTAAAATTGGCTAGTTTATACATAATAATATAATATATGAAAATTCAACCAAGCGACGTTAGGAGCGAGGTATTTTTTGCTAGTTTTAATTATAAACAAAAAAAAATCTATTTTTATAAACTTAAAATCATTATAACTTCGGTTCTAATTGATAAAAAAATTTGATCAAGGGTTCATTTTAAAGATTTTTGTTAATTTTTTTGATAAATTAATAAATAAAAGCATAAAAGAATTGTAAAAAGACGTAATAGTCGGAAAAATGGCATGACATCAATGCTTTAAAATGTAAAATATAAAAAAAACGTTTAAAAATCTGTTTAAAAAAAATAAGGCAAAATGGCATATTCTCACTTATCCTTAAAGCTAATATTTTTTATGTATAAAAACATATAAAAATTAAAAAAAATTCAAAAAGTAAAACACATTTTTTGAGGTTATGAAGCCAATTCTGACCATAGGGATCTAAAACTTTCAGGATTTTAGTTTTTTGACAAGACAAAAAAATAAGCAAATTTTCAGGGAAATCCGAGTTAAGGCCATTTTTACATGCTCATTCGGCTATACTCTTTGCGTTCGAAAAAATCGCTTTATTCGGTTTTTTATGAATAACTCAGAGAAATCAAATCGTATTGCAAAAATCAAAACGTCATTTAAAACTAGACTGAATTTCGCACATTTTTACTAAAAGAACGTACAAAGAAGTCAAAAATTGACGGAGCTACGGCAGCTTAAAAGTTGAGGTTCATTTTCAATTTTTTAATTTTTTTTCTACACCCAACACTAAATATGCTTTAGCGAGGAAAAAACATATTTTTGAACGTTCTATGAGGTAAATTTTATCTTCGTAATCATATTGGGGAGGTGTTTTCCTCACTTAGAAGAGAAGAAAATTTGATCAGTGACGGCCTGCATGAATCTGAATAGAATCAGTCATATATCGTTTCTCCTCCATCCCCAATTTTTGCTGTGTACCGCGCGCTCGACCGTTTACGACGATGTTCAAGTGCATATTTCACCCTTTTTACACAATTTCATTGAAACCTTAGAATATACGTTTAATAGCATATTGTTTTTAGTTTTTAAAACCCTTTTAAAAATGTATGTACAACTTTCTCAACCGGTAATATAAAGAAAGGAGGAATACCGGAAAAAAAAATTGCAATCGCACAGAAACTAATTATCCGATAGTATCTGCCTTTGGCATGTTAAAAGTAGATATAATTATCTATTTCTGGGCCAAATTTCAGCTCTTAATATTAATAAACAACAAAGTTATAAATTTTTAGAAAAATGAAAATTTTTCGGTTTTTCCGAATTTTCTTCGGTTCTAATAAATCGATCGGATCGTTTGACCTCTCGTTTTGTTGATAATTCAATTCTCTACAACTCTCCTTTCAATACCTCAATAATTTGTCAAAAAGTTTTCGTTTTATTAGCAAAAAACAAAAAAAACGCGTTTTTTTGCACTAATTTGTTAATAACTAATTAATAAATCATAGTTGCTAGTCCAAAATATATTAGTAAACATCTACGGACTATCTTCTAAATGATCGCATAGGTCGTTGCCAGTTACTAGTTTTGGCAAAATAAGACTTTTTTCGGTCTATTGACTGGGCTAAATACGGTGTAGGTATCCTTGTACAAGGGCACATAATACCGAATTCGCTATATTCATCGACCCATTCGGGAGAGGGTTTTTCTAGGATTCACTCCACTGGGTTTCCCTATGGGTTTTCTCCTTCCCACGGGCGTTATCCTAGACGAATGCGGAATAGGATGGCGTTAATAAAATGAGAAAGTGTTAATAAAGGTGTGGGGTAATACTCTTAAAGCCCGCAATAATGGCGGAGAGTGGAAGTCACCAAAATTGAAAAATTTGTTTATAGCAATTACCGGAAATTATAGAAAATATCTTAGAGAATGTAGTATCACTAAAACGTCACTGAAATATTTGCAATTGTAAATCCAATTCATTGGCAATAGCAATATCTAATCTATTATCAATATCTGTAGTCGAAAAGTAAAATAACATAATTCATATGCTTATACAAAGGACTTATGTTGTTTTACCTTTTGACCACAGATATATTGTTCATACTTTCTATTTTTACGTAAAAGAATCTAATTCGCAATTCTTCGTCAGTATTCACTCTACTTCGATCTGCTCTTAATATCAATATAATTTCTTATTATTACTCTTGACAACAGCAGTGCAAAATAATTTATAAAAGTCTTTCAATATGAATTTAGTATAAAAAATTTTAATAACAATTTTAATTGTGTTTTTATAGGCCACAACGCAAACATCTGGTGATGGAATTACTATAAATTCTTTACAAAGAGCTGCTCTTCTTAATGCACAGGCTTGTTCTGCTGGTTATTTTATAACTCAAGATTCATCATTCGGAAACCTTATATTACCAGTTCTTCCTCGATTTGATAACATTAATAAATAAAAATAGCTGAATATAAATAGTCATCATATTCGAATCCTATATTAAGTTTCAAAAATGATCAAAATAAAAGAGCTTGAAGAAAATTTACAAATTTTATCAACTTTTGATAAGCCATATATACAATTAGAACAGTATGCAACTAGTCCACATATAGCAGCACGAATGTTACATGTAGCGCAAATGCAATTCAAAGATATAGAAAATCGTGCAATAGCTGATTTAGGTGCTGGATGTGGTACTTTATCTATTGGAGCAACTTTACTTAATGCATTACACGTAACAGGATTTGATGTTGATTTAAGTGCACTTAAAAAATGCACTGAAAATAGCGAGAAGCATAAAACATCTGTAGAAGTTGTTTGTTGCGATATATTACACTTCTTACCAGGTCCGTGATATTAATTATTATTCAATTATTAATAAGCAAACATTTAAATATAAGTATTTAAAAAGTAAAGTTAAGGTAAATAATTATGTCATTATATGTCAATATATTTAGATCCCGAGCTCATATTTCTACATTATTTTTCAACTAACGCTTTGTTTTCTTTAAATAGAGCCTTTACCAGGACTGTAAATTCAAATAAAAAAAATTTTTAACAAAAAAACCAATTTCAAAAACATTGCACTAAAAAATAACAAATAATATATTATCCTCAGAAATTATACGTATATTATGCATCTAATTCATGCGTAACGAACATATAGATTATCTAATTATTTGCAAGAGCACAAACAAATTATTTTTTTATTAGGCTACTTACAAAGAAATTATTTAATAGGTAAAACAATATATACATAAAAATATTGGAATTTTTAGAGTCGGTGCCAGCCTAAAAAAATAGCTTCAGATCTAAAAAAAAATTTTAGATTTGAAGCTATTTTTTCAAAAACTATATTTTTTTTTTAAATATTCATATGTTCTTATACATGAAAAATACTAACTTTTAGGAAAGGTGAGAATATGCCTTATTTTTTTAAAACAGATTTTTAAACTTTTTTTTTTATATTTTCCATTTTAAAGCATTGGTACCATGGCATATCATGCTATTTTTCCAACTATCACGTCTTTTTACAATTCCTTGCTGCTTTCATTTATTAATTTATCAAAAATATTAACAAAAATTCTTTAAAATAAACCCTCAATCAAATTTTTTATCAATTAGAACCGAAGTTATAATGATTTTAAGTTTATAAAAATAGAAATTTTTTTTTGTTAATATTTGAAATTTTGTATTCAGTTTGAATTTTGCGCCTACGATTTAAATTTACTTTGCAGGGAGTAACATATGCCACCGCTAGATGGTGACGATTCGCTTTTTGCATTCTCATTAACGACTTGACGTATTCGAGCATATAAGACAAGTAAGATCAAAAATAAAATTGTCTAATAAAGTTATTTCTTCATATAAATCTTCTTCTGTCAAAGAAATCACTTTTAATTTAATACTATCTCTAACTGGGCATTCTTCACATTCTCTTTGTACACATTTCATATTATCTTTTGAACGAAAAAGTGAAGAATATATTTTCAATTCCAAATCCGCGATGTCATGTTTATTCTCTTTTTCATATTTATTCATAACATCCAACATAAGTTTTAGGTTCTCGCAATAAACGATAAGACGCGAATCGTTGCGGGGATGGGGTATAACCCACTTTGGTCTTAAGGCATAGAATATTGATTCATCGATTTTTGTTTTAATTTCAGAATTTTTTTCTTTGAATAATTGATATATTTCTTTTATGCTTCGCGTAAGAAAGCGTTAAACTTTTTTAGTTTTTATATCATTTTCTTTAACAGATATTGTGTCACTTTTATTTGCACTTTGACGACAACAATTGAAATCATCGTTTTAATAATAATCATTTACTTTCGTTATAATTTCAGTATCCAAAGAATGGCCACAATAGTTCTCAGGCTTTTTGTAAATATCTTTATGATTTACCAATGACCTTGCTTGATCAATCATATAAACAGTTACATTTGATAAAACTGATAATAAATAATTTTTGGAAATGTTGCTTGGTATAAGACTTAATAACCACACTTTCTCAAGAAATTTTGAACAATTATCTAAAGCAATTTTAATATTTTTGAGCCATTTATCACATGTTTCACATTCGTTATTTTCAATAAATGTGGGCAAATCCGTTATATCGTAGATTTTCATAATTTTACTTGCTATTTGTGAATCAAATGCATCGTTTATTAGTTTTGTTTTTCGAAGAGCATAGGATTTTCGCATGTTTATATTGATACTCCGAGGCATTTTGATGGGTGAAATTTTCAATTCCAAATTACTTGAAGTCTGATTGAACTGTTCTACCACATCCTCACTACAAAAAACTTTTTCCGAAGATTGTTGACTGTTTGAGGTGGATGAAATAGATGTATTTTCACTTTATCTTAAAATATTCTGTAACATGAAAGACATACTTCATCCTTTCTGAAAAAAGAAGTATTCGGATACAAGCACTTCAAAGACTCCGTTAGATCACCTAATTTTCCAAACGGATTTTTGGAGCAATCGTAAATAACTTTTTTGTGCCTTCCTTCCAAATCCTTGCACTTGCAAGGAGTGTACCCAACCATCGGAAAACGGATTTGGCTGAAACTATAGGATATGATTGTAATGAAAAAAATGAACTCGTGTTTTTTCTTTTCTTTAAATAGGCCCCATGGACGGAAATATAGATATTTTTTTCGAAAATATAATAAAAAGGAGCATTATAAGATCTTGAATAATCAAACAACTAAGACTCTTACGAAAAAATGTGTGGATAATAAAATATAGTACAAATTAAATGCTTTAATTTAAGCTTCGTTGCATTAAAAAAGCTTTTAGCGACCATACTTCATGCAGAAATTACATTTACGAATTATCGATTTTACAGATTGTCGCCCCTTTATCCAATATTTTACGCGCAATGTGTTGATTGGGTGCCTTCATGAAGAGTCTTTGAATGAGCATCTCTAATAATAAGAGATATAAGTCATCCTTGCGATGGCAAAATAAGAGGATGCTTTTCAGCATGATCCAATAAGGAATGATGTAACCTACCTCCAACCCGTAACAATTCACCATCTAAAAAGGGGTGCAATTCAACTAGTTTAGATCTTCTAGATACTTCTGTGTTGCACTGAAGCTCTACAATTTTTTTTTAAGTTTTCCTGTTGTACCAAGTAAACCTATAACAATCTGGCATTTCCTATTTCTTGAGGAGATAGAATCTGATGAGTTTCATTACAATCAAAAATTAACTTAAGTTTTAAAAATTTAAATTTTTGGCTATGCCATTCGCTTAACCGAGCAGTAAAACTGAGATCTTAGTATCAACTAAGATAAATCTTGTAGAAGGTTGGGACTTTTATGAAATAAGTCATTCAAAGAGATAGAGTTCGCCTTAGCAGCTCCATTAAACACAGTTCGCAGCTTAGTCGTTGACTAGATTTTTTCAAAATGTCATGATGAGAGAGAAAAAACGTGTCCGGTTGATCACCTGAATTATTCAACTAAGTCATATGTCCCAAGCTATCATAATCTTGCATGATAGCAAGATAAGCTCTTTGAAAGTAAGGATTCCTTTCGAATTTTCTTTCCATAGATAATAAGGTTTTTACTGCTTCTTGAAATGAATCAGTTAGGTTCAGGTGTTTTCCTTTAAATGATCCTTTTAATGGTAATCTAACTATATATTGGCCATCCTTGCTTCTAGATACTGTAAATACTTAATGATCCTTACATTCTTATTCCTCTGGGGTAAGCCTTTTTTCGGCAACAATTTCTTCCTATTCCCAAAATCTCGTTAGTTGGTCGTGTAACTCCTCATTGTCAACACAATGAAAGACAGAAGTATGATGTAGTGTTTCTGGCATTTAAAGAGCGACATTTCCCGATAACAACCATCCCAATTTGGATTGAGTAGCAATAGGTTCATTTATTCGTCCCCTTTAAATTTGATTCTCAACTATTTGGGCATGAACCTGTGCATCTAATAATAATTCAATGGGATATTCAGATGCATAATACTACTCTTCTAAAAAAGAATGCTATAGAATGTTTTTTCATTGTGTATTTGTAATAATAATAATAGTAATAATAATACCTATTGCGCTTAGCTCTTAATTTACAGATACAATAATTAATACTTGAGTCAATAACTGAAAAAAACTGAATTAGAAAATGACCACGAATTCGGTCTGCTTTTAAGGTAGTACCGTCGACATGAAGTTAGCCAAATTAGTATTTGCTTAAATTATGTTTCTGTAGAAATTATACGTGACAACACTACCGCTTTCATATATAAAGCATGTATATTTTCTAAGCGGTTATGTCTTCATTTACAGCAAAAGCAAGATTTTTTGGGGAAGAAAAAGAGTGAGCGAAAAAATGGAAAAAGGTTAAGGTAATATGTGAATCATCCAACTTCAAAAACAATGTAAATATTTCAGTATCGAAAAGGAAAAACACCAGCTGACTACCCTTTATTTACATACTTTCAAATTTATTTTCTCTCATAAGGTTGATGTATAATTTAGAAAAATTATAAGTAAATATGAATATATTCATACTAAATTGAAAATTTTTTCTTTTTGATTGCTACAGTATTTTTGAGGAATGTACGATAATACATTGTGAGCGCCCAGTCATATATAGACTTTTAATCGTTAAATTTAATAGATATAGTATAATTGTCTGCATTAAATAATTAAAATAAGTAATAGTTTATTAATAAAAGCTAATATAATTTAATACTTAATAATAAAAGTTAATATAATTTAATACTTAATAATAAAAGTTAATATAATTTAATACTTAATAATAAAAGTTAATAAAATCTAAAAGAAGCATAAAGAATAAAATATAAGCGCTCAATGTATGTACGCTCCTAAAAGCGCACACACATTCACGTTAACATATACGTATATCACACATCAAGAAGCATGCTTAGGCTCTATATTCGCTAAGCGCGTGCGAAAATCGCGAGACCATGCACACGAAGACCGGCGGAGCCCAGCAGCCAGAGAGAAGAGGAGACTGAAGTCCAGCACCTATAAAAGCAGGCAAGCAGAGAGAAAGGCTCTCTCTCGCCTCAGCTCTACTACCGACTTAGCTTAGAATCAAGAAGCACGCTAAGCATCGAAGAACGGCGTTGATGATTCTTCTATGCTCATGTGTCTTGGAAATATATTTAGTAAGATATAGTACCAAACTTTGTAATTAATAAAGAGTTACGGCGAGAAATCCAACATACCTAATCCTATCCTAAGTGGTAAAGCCCCGCATACTGAGGCACTTGGTCTTCAGTATTAGCAGGCATTACCCATGATAAAATCAGTCCTTTTACTAACACATATGAAATAACTACACACGCTACACACTGACACACTCGAGCTTGCACCAGACGGCATAGCTACTTGTCTGGTTACGGCTTTACACTTACAAGTATTGCATGAATGCATACGAAGACTAAATAGAGTCAATCATAAGGTATGATTCCCTAACCATAAGTTAGTGGGACATCACAACATATGTATGCGTGTATGCATTAAATAAAACCAAATTTATATATATGAAACAAAATTCAAGATGCACATATATATTATAACTTTATGTCCTCGTATGCCGTATTCGTGTCAGTATGTAAAGAGCATGCTAAATTTGTATTGGCATCCCATATGTCTCAGACGCGCTCCTCGACTTATTGCAAGAATTATATGTCTTTCTGAGACATATTGAGACTCAATATGTCTCAGGAGAAATCAATATGGCATCACCGATCCTACTATGTTTCGTTCAATATGTCAAAGAGCAATCATATTGAACGTAGGTTAGTGAAAAAAAATGACTCGCGCTTCGACAGCAGCTATACTCATTACAAAATGTCAATCTAAGAAACAAAAGAAAAAATCAATAGAACTAAAATTTAATTTTAAAAGTATTGAAAAAAAGATTAATATTTTCAATTAATAAGTTATATTTCCTCATACGGCCTACTTCGGACATAAAATCATCTATGTCCTTTGGCCGTTTATTCAGGTGGAATCTGAATCTCGAACAATGTTTGCCGCTTGAGCAGAAATCTACCTCGGGCGCGCTTCGCGCGCCCTCGGCAATTTCAACTCAAGCGACAAACATTGTCCTTGATTCATATTCCACCTGAATACGGCCAAAGGACATATATAACTAATACGACCTTAATTCACATGTATTGAAAAATTAAAACATTTAAAACATTCTTTGATGTATTTCATCTAATTTTTTGTACTTCTTTCTTGAAACTTAATCACATCGGTTCAAGCGCGTTATACTTTTAACTTTACGTTCGCTAACCTATACTCTGCGACGTTGACACATTTACAATAGCATGTTTAGCTACTTGATTTATTAAATTGCTTATAAATATTCTTAGAAGCACCGAATTAAGAGCAGGCCGAACTAGTCTTTGTCTAATAGTGTTTTTCATCATTTATATAAACACCATTGGCTGTAACACTAACAAAAATGCAGCTCCCGCTAAATACTAGTATGATAGATTAATTTTTATAATAAGAACAAAATAATTTTATCACAGAGTTTTCGAATAATATAAGACTTACTGAAAATCTAAAATATAACCTATTTTTTGGTAGGTCTCATATTATTCAAAAACTACATGCTTAAATTATTTTGTTCTTATTATGAAATTTAACCATTATACTACACAGAGAGAAAATCCATGCCAATAGAGCATTTAGTTTACATATCCAAAGTTAGTAATTAATATTCTATGCTTTTATAACAGCGCCATTTACTCTTACGAGGTTTATTCTATCCGAAAACAGTTTGTTTACATGCTTTGGTAACTCCCCACACTAATATCCTTCAATAGCTGGCGCCGTATCCTCTCATGGGACGTGACAGGAGTAAACGTGGCTTGTCTACTATTCTTTCTTTACTACCAACTACAACATTCTTCCATCACTCAAGTCGCCTACACTTTTTGGTGATGACGCGAGCAAACACAACTGGTCTATATCCAAAATTATGTCGCAAATTTTACTAACGTATTTTTGTTGCGTGAATCTTGTTTTTATTTTCTTTTCTTTTTTTATGAGGAAAGAGACATTATAAATATAATCTGTTAAACTTTGTAACTATTAATAATTAATTTTGAACTTAAAATTTAATTATTTTAAACAGCTGGGGGGCAGATGAGCATGTACGATTTCATACCAAAGATGTCTTGAAGTAACGTTGGTCTAGTGCGTAACGTTCGCGCTTGGCCTATGGTGATAAATTGAATGGCCAATTAAAGGAGAAGAAGAAGAACGTTCACGCTTTTCCTTTTAAATGCACAAGTTCAACTCTCGGTCAGAACCACTTTTTTTAAACTTTTTTTTTTATTATTTCAATAGTTTTTAGTACTTTTTTCATTTATATTTTTTAGATTTTCTATTTTTTAATTAATTTTAAAATCTATTTTTTCACAAGTATATTATGCATGCTTGTTTTTTTAATTAATATTTTTAAATGAATTATTTCATATACGAAATAATTAAAAATATTAATAAATAAATAATAGTGATGTTTATAATACTATAGTTCAATTTTGTCTTTATAAACATACATCAATATAAAATATAAATAATAACATGAATAAATATCTCAGTCTCAATTATTAATTGTAATTTATTGTAAATTTTATAAACTAAATTATAAATAAATTAGACTATAATATTATAAAATGAACATCATTATTATATATTCATCAATATTTGTAATTATTATCTATAAAGAATAATTTATTTTAATAAAATTTTCATAAAAAAACTAACATATTTGTGAAAAATTAGATTTTAAAATTATTAAAAAAAATACACAATCTAAAAAAAAATAAATATAAAAAGGAATAAAAAATATTAAAACAATATAAGAAAAAATTTTTTTAAAAGTGACCCTAGCCGAGAGTTAAACACGCGTACTCAAAAAGAAAAGCACGAATGTTACACACTAGACCAACGCCACTTCAAAACATCCTTGGCGTCAAATCGTATATGCTCATCTGCCCCCGAGCTGTTTAAAATAATTAAATTTGAAGTTCAAAATTAATTATTAACAAGCTTAATTTACCTCGCCCCTTACATCGCTCGGTTGAATTTTCATATATTCTCCCTCCATCTGTAAATAGTTAAACACGTTTTATTTTTCACTCTTGTTATTTTTGTTCTGGTACTGCATTTTTGTGCCCTAGGGCGTTTTTCTTACAGATTCTTGCACGCTCAATTTGCAAGGCACCGTTTCAGCTATAAATCATCGGTTTTATTAGCGGTCCTTGCATTTTATCTCGTAATTTACATCAAGAAGCTAACCCTGTTAAAAAAAATCAGGTGATAAATAACCTGATTTATTAGGTGATTTATCATGCCAAAACATCATGTAACGATTTTTTTGGTTTTTATATGTTTCAAACCATGCTTAGTCAATTCAAAACAGTTTTTGAAAATTTTTGAAAATTTCGAACTTAGAAAATTTTTCAGATAATTTGGTCTTAGAAAAAATTTTGACTAATTTTACAAAGTAATTTCTAAGTTGAAAAATTTCAAAAATTGTTTTAAATTGACTAAGCATTGTTTGGAACGAGTAAAAACTAAAAATACCGTTACATGATGTTTTGGCATTATAAATCACCTGAGAAATGAGGTGATTTGTCACCTGATTTTCTTCACTAGGGGAACTTTAGAGGTTAGAATTATTACAGTTTTGAGGTTAGTCGGAAGGCAAATTTCATCTGCAGGCAGAGATCCTGGTGGCTAATTTTTTAATCTACTCTCCGACCAATAAGATAGAAGTCTACCTTACCCTATAAGGAGGTTAGTTTTAGTTGCTGTAGTGTACACAAGAAGTCGGAGTTATGGACAGTTGTGCGATCTGTGAGCTATCCACTAATGATAAATGGGGCATGGCAAAGCTCCATTTGTGTTTCACGTGCCGGCAGCGCTGTCATGCGAAATGCATGACTCGTTTAACGGCAGGTCGGAGTAGAACCTGATACCGACCGAGTAACAATTGAGTTGTTTGTTATTTACTCAAGTATTAATCGGTGTATCTACAAAATAAAGGTTGATCGCAACAGATATTATTATTATGAATATCTATGCACAAGAAAAAAAAAATCTACCGATTTGTTTTTGAGAAAAGTAAGGAACGCCGAAGTAAAAGATTATGTTTATAATATTTTCGCGTTCCTTACTTTTCTCAAAAACAAAGCGATAGATTTTTTTTTTCTTGTGTATAAATATTTGTTATAATAATATCTATTGCGCTTAACCTTCAATTTGCAGATACACCGATTAATACTTGAGTAAATAACAAAAATGCCAATTAGACAAGGACAGCGAATCCGGCCTGCTCTTAAAAATGGAAAATGGAACGAAATATGAATGTAAAAGATGCATGGGAAAAATAAAAAATAATTCATCGTCGTCTGCCGGTCGTAGCATCAAGGCCAATAGTGTTTCAAAGACCGCACGCGAAGCTGTTCCCAGTCAACCCATCAGTGCCTCTACACCATCAAGAGCTGACTCAAAAGTGACATATGTCAACCTCCTCTGAAGCAGCCTTTTTTGGATCCAATATTTTTTTAGTCTTTATTTTTTTGGGCCTTATATTTTCTTGCGCCCTATATCCTTTTGGGCCCAATATTTTTTTGGTCTCTATATTTTTTAGGGCTTTATATTTTTTGGGCCTTATATTTTCTTGGGCCCTATATTTTTTTGGCCCAATATTTTTTTGATCCTTATATATTCTGGGCCTTATATTTTTTTGGGCCCAATATTTTCCTGGGCCCTATATTTTGTTGGGCCCAATATTTTTTCTGGCCTAATATTTTTTCGATTTTTATATATTCTTGGGCTTTATATTTTTTTCAGCCTAATATTTTTTCGAATCTTATATTTTTTTGGGCCCAATATTTTTTTGGAATTCATATTTTCATGGGTTTTAAAATTTTTTTGGGTCCTATATTTTATTTAGCTCTATATTTTTCTGGGATTAATATTTTTCAGTCCCTACATTTTTTTCTATTATCTTCGGGTCTCATTTTTTTCGGCCTTTTATTTTTTGCGTTCTTTATTTTTTTTGGCCTTTAATTTTTTTAGGCTACTTATTTTTCTGGGCCTGAATTTTTTTAACCTTATTTTTTGGGTTTTATATTTTTCTGGGCTATTTTTTTAATTATTACATTTTTTTGGTCTCTATATTTTTTGGGCCCAATATTTTTCTGATTCTTTCAATTTTTTGGGCATGATATTTTTTTGATTCTCATATCTACTTAAGCTCTATATTTTCTTGGGCTCTATATTTTTTTGGGCCAAATATTTTTTTGAATCTTTGAACCTTAGATTTTTTAGGGCGGAAGTTTTTTTTATTATTATATTTTCTCGGTCTCTATATTTTTTGTGCTTAATATGTGTCTGGTTCTTTTATTTTTTTGTTCTCAATATTTTTTTTATTCTTATTTTACTTGAGCTCTACATTTATTTTAGCCCAATATTTTTTTTAATCTTATATTTTTTTTGTTTCTCATGTATTCTTGGCTCTATATTTTTCTGAGCCTAATATTTTTTCAAAAATTATAAATTTTGGGGCCTCATATTTTTTTTATCATTATATTTTCTTGGCCTCTATATTTTTTTGAGCCCAATATTTTTTTAATTCTTATATTTATTTAGGCTCTATATTTTTGGCTCTGAATTCTGTCATAATAAACTAAATTTGACTGAATTTTCAATAATGTTAATATGGCTTCCAAGTCGTACAATTGGTAATGTTTGTCTGAAATCTCCTTATACAATTAGAGTTTTACCACCGAAGGGTTGGTTTACATCGCAAAAATCTTAAAAAAGACGATCAACTGCTTTCAAAGCAAATTTTGAAGTCATAGATATTCCATCCCAAATAATTATTTGTGTTTCCTTTAATTATTTGCATTTCGTAGAATTAGGCCTAACATTACAAGTTGTACAATCTGTTACATTTAACAATAGTTTAAATATTGTATGCACGGTTTTTCCACCGACTAATGAATTCGATGCAATACCTGTCCAAGCTAAACATATATAATGTATAGTATGATATTTAAAATGAGCTATTGAAAAGTTAAGTAGATAACTTTTTCCGCTTCCACCTGGTTCATCTATAAAAATATATTTTCCTTTACTTTGGTTGTTTAAACTTTTCATAGTAGAGTTAAACATTTGCCTTTGTTCATCATTTAAAGAATTTATTTTCATTTCCAATTCATTAAGAATATTATTGTCATGATTTATAATTGTGCGATTATTATCTTCTTCTATAAATGTACTTATGTTAGGTGAATTAGAATCGTTTAGAGAAAATCCATTGACTTGTAAATTATTTTTAATAACATTTAATGCAAGATTTTCACCTATATTTTTTTCGTATTCAGGATGGTATAACTTATCTTTATATTTTTCATATAATTCTCGTACATTTATAGGATTATAAAAAACGCAAATAAAAGAAAATAATTCATAAAGAATATAAAAGAATTCTTTTAAAGGTGCTTCTTTTAGACATCTATCCCATTCTTCATCTTCATTAATTAATTGTTTTGCCTTAGCTGACTCATACAACGAATTGTACATCACATCAACAGTACGCAAAGCTTCAAAAGATGTGGCTCCTTTAACATGTAATAGTAATAACCTATTGAAATAACGTTCTCTATCTTTCGGACTTACTAAGTACATTCTACTAAGTATTGTTTTTTTTCTTTTATTCTACTTTTTCAGTTTTTCATTAAATGTATAAAAATTTGGTATTTCTGAATACGAGTAATTTCCTACTTCAAAATCTTCTTCATTCAATTCAAAATGTGCTGTTAATGTTGTTTCCACATTTTTTTGCATGATCATTTCTTCTTTTTCTTCTTTAAGAAATACGTTTTGTTGATTTTCTTCATAAACGCTTAGACGTTTCATAGTATGTGAAATAACATGTAAAGGATATTCTAATAATCTGTGTATTGCGTCAGGTGGACATAAATATCGTGTATTAATATATTGTTGGATTTTGTCATATTCATATTCAACATTTTCACGATTGTCATTTTGAAAAGTGTCTTTATTTTCTGATTGAAAATCCAAACTTACTTGATGTATTTCAATGTATGCACAATTATGACCTTTATAACAGTATTAAATAAATATTTAATGCATTGTACAGTGGAACAAACTTCTACGTTCATGTGTGCACTAAATTTCAATAATAAGTAAGGATTATAAGGAACAACAAATCCATTTCTGTAAATTTATTTTTATGAATTATTTTGACGCTATCATTTTTACGTTTGTGTAGTGGATATCCATTGGATTTAAATGTTGTTGTATTATTAAATCTTTTTGGAAAATTTTCAGTACATTGTTTTGTATTTTTATCCATACACGGACAATTTATATTTTGCATACCACAGGGACCGCGTATCATAAATTGTTTAACAATACTATATAATTTTGGATAAATATCTCTATTTGGGATTTCAGCACTTTTTATTTTATCAACTTTTTCGGGAATGTCAAATTTATCATTTTTATCTAAGAGTAACAACACATATGCGGTAATCTTAGTTTTTGAAATTCAATTACATAACTATATGCAATACATTTCCCTAATATTCCCTTATTTATTACAAAATTTTTGAATTCTTCTCCTTTTTGATAAAATACTTTTGTTATGATATCTGGTCTATCTATTGCATTGTCATTAATTTCCAAGTTTTCAGTTATTTCTTTACAATGTTAGTTACAGGTCATAGTTACAAAAAGGTCAGGTTCACCATGATAATTTTCAAGTGTCATTAAGTCAGTGTGATTTTGTTTTAAAAATCGTGCACTTCTTGTAAAGTTTGACAGTAATATTACCATTTTTCCAATTTTCGAAGAATCTAATTCCCTTATATTATGAAAATAGTCCATAACACCTTTGTAACAATCACTTCCTTATGCGTTTTGGTTTTTTCGTATGAAATATAATCTCGAGGTTTCAACTTTTACAAACGCATTAACAATGAACTGTTGTGATAATTTTCCCAAATTAAGGAATGGATTAAATTCATTTCTAAATTTAAATCTATGATTATGAAATTTCTAATTTAAAATATTAGATTTTCCAAATTTACTTTTCATATTTGGTATTTATCTAAAACCACCATTAGGATGAATAAGCGAATATGTCATAGGATCCGTATGTTTTCTAATTGTCGGTATATTGATTGGTTTATCATACTTAGAGTAAATGACAATATCACGTTTAATAGGAGAAAGATCGTCTTCTTCAACATATACTATTGCAACTTCATTACAGGCAGGCAGATTATATCTATTTTTATCCAAGTTATTATTGCAGACAATAGACATAGTAACAGATCTTGTAGGACAATAGATTTTTGCACATCGTTGTAGTTCTTTTTCTTCTACTTTATGCATCATTTTATCGGCTTTCGCATAAGGGTTACCTCTTTCACAGGCAATGTATCATATATGATCAAAAAAAAGTCGTGCCACAACTGGCGATGTATCATATATGATCAAGTTGAATAACTGCTGCATTTTTCAACCAATTCATTTAAAAATTCAGTGTGTAAGAGCTTTGGGGGTGACTGATTACGAATCTAAGATCAAAATTAAAAAATTTAAAATGGCGGATTCAATAATTTACCCCCATAGTTAGCTGGTGAATAATTCACGACCCCAGAGTGTACCGACGGGGAGGTTACGGTAGGGTTTAACACTCCATTTTTTTATTTCTTTTTGTTTTTTTTTTCATCCTTTATTTTATTTTGTTTTGGTTTTTTTTCCATTTTTTATTTAATTTTTTGTTTTTTTTTTCATTTTCTATTTAATTGATTATGTTTTTTTTCTTATTTTTTTCCATCTTTCAATTATTGTACTGTTTTCTAATTCTGCAAGGTATGATATATTTTGAAACAAGGCGTTACGCATAACGGAATGTTATTGCAAGTACTGCACATTATAGTTGTACATTTTGTCATTTTATTTTTATTGTAGCATAAAAAACAACGTTTTTATACACCTTTATCATTCGCCGAGATGTTAGTTGGAAAGTGTTGACCATTATTTAGGTTTGAAATGTTGTTACTCAGATCACCACTAAGCCTTTTTGTTCGTTAACCATTCGGGACATACACTCCCCTCCACATGTTTTTGCGCACCCAGAGAAAAAATTGTAAGAGCTAAAACATTTTATTACTCAGCAGCTAAAAGTCGTAACTCAAAAAATCCAACGGCGTTCGAAAGAGCAGGTGAAAAGCTTTCGAAAATACTATTGTGAACTTTAAAAAACCTAAATTTAAGTCGTTTGGAAAAGTTAAAAAACAACTAAAAAAAAGCAAAAAAATTGGTCTTTTTTTAATTTGCTGCAGATTTAGATCCAATAATTGTAGCTTAAAAAAACAAACTGGGTTTAAAAGGGTATTTATTCAGCTTTAAAATGAGGGATCAAGCATTTGTTTTTGTCATTTTTCACCAGAGCTACAGGATTTTTTGTTAAAAAACATGTTTTTTTTCAAATGCCAATATTTTGAAAAGTAAGCGAGATAGAAAAAAACTTTAGAGAAAAAAAGTTACATTTTTACGTATAGAAAACAAACTTGCAGTTTAAAATAGAATTCAAATAAAAAAAATTTTTTCGAATTTTAAATCTACTAAAAAATTATAAAAAATTTATAAAAAAAAAGTCGAAAAATTTTTTTTTATTTGAATTCTATTTTAAACTGCAAGTTTGTTTTCCATACGTAAAAATGTAACTTTTTTTTCTCTAAAGTTTTTTTCTATCTCGCTTACTTTTCAAAATATTGGCATTTGAAAAAAAACATGTTTTTTAACAAAAAATCCTGTAGCTCTGGTGAAAAATGACAAAAACAAATGCTTGACCCCTCATTTTAAAGCGGAATAAATACCCTTTTAAACCAAGTTTGTTTTTTAAGCTACGATTATTGGATCTAAATCTGCAGCAAATTAAAAAAAGACCAATTTTTTTTGCTTTTTTTAGTTGTTTTTTTAACTTTTCCAAACGACTTAAATTTAAGTTTTTTAAAGTTCACAATAGTATTTTCGAAAGCTTTTCACCTGCTCTTTCGAACGCCGTTGGATTTTTTGAGTTACGACTTTTAGCTGCTGAGTAATAAAATGTTTTAGCTCTTAATTTTTTTCTCTATGAGTAATACCATAAACTACATATGCGTTAAATATTGCCATATCTAATAAATGAAGAAAAGTAATACCATAAACTACATATGCGTTAAATATTGCCATATCTAATAAATGAAGAAAAGTCTTGATATACCATTTAGTTGATTTTTTGATTATTCCATATCTCGTTAGACATTGATCTGATCTATCTACACCACCTATATTTTGGTTGTAGTCTAATACAATATTTAGTTTTACTTTTCATTCTTTAGTACGATAATTTACTTTTTCAGTTACAACTTTTTCTACTGAATGCATGGTTGAAAGCATTCTTACCATTTTCTTATCTTTCCATGCCATAAAAGTCATTTGCGAGCTGTTAAATGTTTTCATCTTATTTTTAGCTATTTTTTTGTATCAATTTTTGGAAGATATTTTTGATTTGATTGAACTGTTCCGCAAACATTAGTCTTTTCATCATGTAATTGTGAGAAACGAATTGGTGAACTATACCAATTATCTAAATATAAGGAACGATCTTGTTCTTTTAAATCACCAAGCATTTCAAAAACTACCTCTCCAGAAACTCCATAAAGCGTGCCATCATTATCTGTAACTTTTCCAAAAGAGACTCATCAATTGAAATTTTCTCACCAGGTCTGTATATACTTTGAAAACAATCAAAGAAGAATTCAATTATTGGTCTTAGTTTTGAAAGTTTATCAGTTTCAACATGATCTTCTTCAAAATGTAAAAGAGATAGTATAACCTGAAATCTTTTGAAAGGCATGATTTTTGAAAAAATGGGTGTTTCAATCAATTGGTCTTGAGACCAATACATTTCAATTTTAGGTTTTCTGATGATGTCCATAAGAATAGAAATAGCTATGAAAGCATAGAGATCATCTGAGGATATTTCATCACATAGGTTTATACGCGAATTTTTTTTCAACTTATAAGCTTCTCTTAAATTTGTTATTTTTGTTTCTTTATAAATATTACTCTTACATGCTATCATATCAACGAAATCTTCTGAAACAAATGCTTCAAAAACATCTAAAACAGAACTATTAGTATTTATTCCATAATCATTATATAAGTCTTTATTTTTATCAACAAAAGGATGAAATTTGGGAACGAAATCAGAGTTTTCCATAAAAGTTGAATTTTTATTTTTTTTTTATAATCTGATATTCAAAGCAATATCATCAACATCATCATTATCATCCCAGTAATCTCTATCAGATTCTTCCTCTGCTAAAAAATTATCATCAGAACTCTCATCTGATGAATTCGATTTAGAAATAGTTGTAGATGGCGATCGTAAGCGTTTACTACGTCGCATTGTATCGAAAATTGAATGAGAAAACTTTCAATGAAATGAAAATTTTAGGTTCAAACTCTGGTTAAAACTCTTCTACTTAATAAAACTTTGTTATCTATTTTACTTGTGGTACGCCACCTTGTAGTTCGCTACCTGTTGGTGAATTTTAGTACTAATATGGATAATATAAATAAGGGAACCTGAAGTCCTCTTATATTTGCTTCATAATAATTTGATGGATAAAAAGTTAAAGAAAAAAAAAATGGAAAATTGATTCCAACCCTTATTTAAGGGTTGAAGGGTGGTCCTACAACCCTTATTTTCAAAATACTAAAATTGAAAAAAAAGGATTATTGTTACAACCAAGCTAAAGAAGAAGTTGATTCAATTTTGTAAGGAATTAAAAAAATTGGATAATTCACCCTCAACCCCTCATTTAGGGGTTGGAAATAAAAAATTTGCGAAAATAGCCATCAAAATCGATTCTGCGTTCCCGAAACCACCGATATTTACAGTTATCGTATAATTTGTTTACCCTGTTAAAAATATATACGTATCTCAGATACGTAACAAAATTACGTATTCCATACGTAACAAAGCGTTCGAATTTGTTACGTATTATGGAATATGTATTTGATATTGATGATACGTAGTTTCAATACGTATTCCAAGGGAGTGAGAAATTACGTATTTTATACCAGAAATACGTAATTATTCGCACAATGTACGTAACAAAGATACGTATTTATGATAAATATGTGTTCATATTTTTCAAAGATATGAACACATCCTCCCATTGGAATACGTAATTTTTATAAACACTTATGCCAGATATACGTATTTTTGATACGTATCTCATGCGCATCATACGTAATTTTCGATTTCAATTTCGGGTTTGAATACGTGTCGCCTTTAGAATACGCAATTTCGAGCACGAGATACTATCTCTAAGGCAGGATTCGTATTCAGAATCTATAATTTTACCACAAATTAAATACGTATTTTGTGCTAAAATACGTACCACGAATCCTGCCTCACAGATACATATGTTGTACTGAAAATTACGTAATTGTACTAGCAATACGTATCCAAGCACGAAACTGCGATTAAAATTACGTAATTTTTGCATGAACTACGTATCAAAAAAGCATATATATGGCACATATTTAAATGAAAATTACGTATTTTAATTACAAGATGTTTTCAAATATATATTTTGTGGCAAAATTACGTATTCTGACTAGAAAACCTGCCTCATAGATGCGTATCTATGACTCTCAATTACGTAATTGTCCTGGCAATACGTATTGAAGCCAAAAACTGCAATTCAGAATTACGTAATCTTCGCATGAAATACGTATTGAAGATACATAGGTTAGGCACATATAAAATGAAAATTACGTATTTTCAATCACAAAATGTTTTCAAATGCGTATTTTGTGCTAAAATTACGTATTCTGAATACAAACCCTGCCTCAGAGATACGTATCTCGTGCTTAAAATTACGTATTCTAAAGGCAATATGTATTTAAGCCCGAAATTTAATTCGAAAATTACGTATGATGCACATGAGATATGTATGAAAAATACGTAGATCTGGCATAAGTGTTTACAAAAATTACGTATTCCAATGGTAGGATGTGTTCAGGATACGTACCATGTGAAAAAAATATGTATTTTTGTTACGTATATTGTGCGAATAATTACATATTTCTGGTATGAAATACTTAATTTCTCATTCCCTTGGAATACGTATTGAAACTACGTATCATCAATATGAAATACGTATTTCATAATAAGTAACAAATGCAAACGCTTCGTTACGTATGGGTTACGTAATTTTGTTACGTATCTTAGATACGTATATATTTTTAACAGGGTAAGTTTATTGTCTTACCATTTTTGTCACGTAAAGTAAAAAAAGCTGCACCAGTGAAAGGGTTAATGTCTCTTATCAAGATATCCAAATATTTCAATAATGTTGAATTTACATTAAAAGTATTCCGTTCAATCGTTGCCATTTCATTATCTAAAATATATAATTGTTCATATTTACGTACTCCATCTTTATTAGGATGTAACGCATATACATTATGACAAATTTGTCCACATATTCCAACAACTTGTGGTCTTTGACCCGGCGATATATTCGCGAATGCTAAAGCATCATTGTACAACCTAACATTTCGTCGAAAATCAATAATTTCTTCCGTTAATTCAGTCGCTAAAAACTTTAATTGTTCTGGGTAAGGAATATTTTCTAACAATTCTACTTCACCTTTATGAAAACAATTGGAGAAACCGTTACTTTTAGTATATTCGAAAGCCAAATGTTTCGCATCAAAATAAACACATGTATTTGTCATGGAACCAATGTTATTTTCAGATATGAGATTTTTATCGAAATATATATGGGTATATCCACCGTAGTTTTAACTTTGCATGTGACTTTTTTTCAGCAATTTTTAAATAATTACTATTCTGTTACATTAAAACGCACATAGCCTTTGGGTTTCCAGACCTGTGTTGTGTGGCTAAAATAAACATGACTTGTTGGGTGATTGTTTCCTTTTGACAATTGTTATATTTATAAGAGTAACTTTTAGAGTTTTTAATCAATGTCTAATAATTATGATACCTATATATTTGGGTTTCAATAAATTTAATGTTAAATTCTACAATTAAGATAATTAATGAGGTTAGTTTCTTCATGTAATTAGTTTTAGATACCGATGTAATTGTGATTCATCCTTTATATATGTTTTTTTGTTGCAGTCTTGAAAAGGTTGTCCTAATAATGACAACGAAACGTTGGCGGATGTATTTTATAATTTATAATAAAATTTGTTCCAAATTGACCAAAAACTAAGACTTGATTTATTTAGTTATACATTCATATATATATGGGACATTTCACACCAACTAGAAGAGCAAAAAAATGAAAATCGTTGAAACTCTGAAAATAAATTCTGTTTGTCACGCAAAATGTCTATAAAAATATTCAAGGATTTAGTTTGGAAGGATCAAGAGCCATAGATCCTTGAGATCTTGAAATTTTTTAAAATTTTGTGGAAACGTCTTAACTTTAGCTTTTTTTCTGAAAATCCCGATGTTTTAGAGAGAAATTCATAAGAATACTTCTTGTTGTAAATGAAGAGCAGAATTAGCAGACATGAATTTTGAAGTTTTCTATTGGTTCATATATGTATTACATGGTAATTGAAATAACTTATTGTTCGCGACTTCAGAAATTGCTTTTCGCTAGTTTATTTTTTTCTATTTTACATGAACTTCAAAGAGCCTCATATGTCAGATATAGTTTGTTGTTCATGAAAATTGAAAGTTTAAAGAACTCTTCAAAATTTTAATAAAAATTAATTTATACCATATAAAAAATTTCTGCAAATTTCCAAGTAGTCTAATCGACTAATTTTTTTATATGTGCTCACTCGAAGTCCACTAGTTTTGTATCTCATAGTAGTAGAAAAATAAATTTTAAGTGAGCTTAAATAATAAAATCAGTCGATAAAGCTAGCTAAAAATTTGCAGGGGTTTTTTTCTAGGTATAAATTAACGTTTTTCAAAATTTTAAAGAATTCTTTAAACTTTAAATTCTTATGAACAACAAACTATAGCAAATTATAGCTAGCATATAAGACTTCTTGAAATAAATTTTTGATCATGTAAGTCAGAGCCATCAATAAAAAGTTATGACAGTTTAAAATATAGCTGATTCCATTCAGATTCATGCAGGCCATCACTGATCGAATTTTTTTTTTTTCTTCTAAGTAATAAAAATACCTTCTATTATGTATATGAAGATAGAATTTACCTTGTAGAACGCTCAAAATTTTTTTTTTTTACTACAGCAATTTTAGTGTTGGATGTAAAAACGAAAATTCAAAAATTGAAAATGAACCTCTACGATTAAATGACTATAGCTCCTTCAATTTTTAACCTTTTTAGGCGTTCTTTTAACGAAAATGTGCGAAATTCTGTCTAGTTTTAAATACAATCTCGATTTTTGTAATACAATTTGATCTTACTGAGTTATTTACAAAAAACCGAAAAAAGCGATTTTTTTCGAACACGATTTTCTCAAAAACTATATTTTTTTTTTGAAATTTTTATATAATTTTATACATAAAAAACACTAACTTTTAGGATAGGTGAGAATATGCGATTTTGCCTTATTTTTTTTAACAGATTTTTAAACGTTTTTTTTATATTTTCGATTTTAAAACATTGATATCATGGCGCATCGTACTATTTTTCCAACTTTGCGTGTTCTTATAACTATTTTTATGCTTTTATTTATTAATATATCAAAAATATCAACAATAATTTTTAAATTAACCCCGGATGGAATATTTTGATCAATTAGAACCAAAGTTATGACGATTTAAAGTTTAAAAATAAATGCTAAAACTTTAAATAAATATATTTACTTTGAATTTTGAATTTTGAATTTTTAATTTTTAATTTGAATTTTGAATTTTGGAAAGATGAATTTTTTAAATACTAAAATATATTTTTTGGTCATTTTCAATGAACAAATAATATGCGATACAATTAAGAAATGAACACTAATGAATTGAGAACTAATATGAATATAAAAATCCGAATTTGAATAAAACCTTTCAATTTACTTCTTGCCACCCATGTCTCGAAGTTTTGGCAGTGTAGATTTGGTTTCGTTCACTTTTCCAACAGTGAATCTTTTGAATACCTTTAATTCCTTTTGCATTTTCTAACCATTCCATTTTTTTGTCAGTCGAAAAACTTCTAACTCATCCTTGCGGATAACAAGAATGTTAATCGACGGAGTATATTTTGACACGTGAGAGGCGAAATTTTCAGCGTTTCTAATATAATCTGCTCTCTTCTTGGACAGATTATCCGTGGTAGCAAAATGTTTAACTAAACCTCCAATACCGTCACAAGCGCCTTTACCATGACCTGTTGCAGAAAAAAGCCATTTTCTGTTTACTTTTGAGTTTTGAAGCTCATAGAATTGATATCTATTTTTAAAATGACTGGTAGCTCCATCGGAAATGGTTATGATTTCATCAAGATCTTGCGCAATATGTTTCTGTTTTAAGTTGTCGATAGTTAAATTTATAGCTATTCGGGCATGAGACAAATCATGTTTAATATTGTCAGAGATGGTGACATAACTGACTGTTTTATCATTTCCAAAATAGCATACTGACGTTAATATTGATTTTTGGTTTTTACTCCAATGACAGCTTCGAATTTCATTTTGGAGCAGAACTGTTCAATTTTCTGCAAAATCGACATGAATAACTAATTGGAAGTCATTATTCTTCGCTAAAAGTTTAACCTTTTTAATTGCTATACGTTGAATTTCGTTGACCAATTTATGAGCACTTACAGTGAGAGCGCGCTCTCTTAACTCTAATGAGAAATTTTCAATTGTGCTAGTCTTATTTAGTAAATTTGATTTTTCCCAAACATCATAAGTTATTTCTTTATATAAATCTTCTTCTGTTAAAGAAATTACTTGTAAATCAATAGAATTTCCAATGGGACATTCTTTACATTCTCTTAGTACACATTTCATATCATCTTTTGAACAAAAAAGTGAAGAACATATTTTCAATTCCAAATCTGCAATGTCTTGTTTATTTTCTTTTTTATAATTATTCGAAGCATCTAACATAAGTTTAAGATTCTCGCAGTAAACGCAAAGACACGATTCGGAGGGTGGATGTGATATAACCCACTTTGGTCTTAAAGCGTATGTTGATTTACCAATTTTTGTTTTTATTTCAGGATTTTCGTCTTTAAATAATTGATACATTTCTTTTATACTTCGCGTAAGAAAGTGTTTGACTTTTTTAGTTTTTATATCATTTTCTTTGATAGATACTGTGTCGCTTTTATTCGCACTTTGACGAGAACAATTAAAATCATCGTTCAGATAATAATCCTTTACTTTCATT
The DNA here is from genome assembly GCA_017163975.1 of Anastatus disparis. Taxonomy (NCBI): domain Eukaryota; kingdom Metazoa; phylum Arthropoda; class Insecta; order Hymenoptera; family Eupelmidae; genus Anastatus; species Anastatus disparis. The sequence goes on along the minus strand of JAFFSR010000243.1, from coordinate 2,247,920 downwards.
AAAATTTTACTATCCAAAGAATAGCCACAATAGTTCTCAGACTGCTTGTAAATTTTTTTATTATTTACCAATGATCGTGCTTGATCAATCATATAAATAATCACATTTGGTAAAACTGATAATAAATAATCTTTGGAAATATCACTTGGTATAATACTCAACAATCGCACTTTCTCAAGAAAATTTGAACAATTATCTAATGCAATTTTAATATTCTCAATCCATTTATCATTTGTTTTACATTCATTATTTTCATTCAATGCGGGCAAATCCGTTATATCGTAGACTTTCATCATTTTACTTGCTATTTGTGAATCAAATGCATCGTTTATTTGTTTTCTTTTTCGGAGAGCATAAGATTCTCACATTTTGATATTGATACTTTGAGGCATTTTAATTGGTGAAATGTTTAATTTCAAATTACTTAAAGTCTCGTTGAGCTGTTCTACCACAGTCTCACTATAAATAAAATCTTCTGAAGATTGTTGACTGCTTGAAGTTGATGAAATAGGCGCATTTTTCACTTCATCTGATAATATTTTGTAACACAAAGGGCAAACTCTATCTTCTCTAGAAGTAGATAGGCTATGCTGGTTTCAGCACACTGCGAAACCAGCACAGCCCCCACCCCTCTGCGATACTAGCACACTTCCCCTACCCCTCTGCGATACCAGCACACTTTCCCGCCTCCCTTGCATTTCTGCTTTACTTGCATTTCTATGCAATTGCACGAGCGCCGATAAGGTAGGGAATATGCTGGGATGCGAATATTTTTTCATTTAAATATTTTAATTATTAACTAATAATTTTTAATAAATTATATAGCGCTATATCCATATTATTTTTATTAATATTTTTTCAAATAAAAATTTTCACTAAAAAAATTTTTTTAGTGAAAAAAAATTTTTTTATAATAAATCATTATTAATTATTGTTAATAATTATTAACAATTAATAATATTTAAAAATTTATTTAAAAAATAAATAAAAAATAAAAATGTATCTGATGAACTGCGGATATACAAGTTTCCAAAATTGCAAAGTTTAATGACTCCGTGGTCGAGTGGTATAAGTGCATGCCTCGCGACCAGAGGGTCAGAGGTTCGATTCCAACCCAAGTCGAGTTTTCAAAGATCTCCAGATCATCAACAAAGTGTATTACGAAGATAGAAAAATTTTCAGATAGATCTTCATAGAAGGTAAATATTACATGAGCTATTATTTTTTAAGTACATATTGCAAGAGCTAATTATTTATTTACAGACATCTTCATTATCGAACAGAGCTGTTCAATAAAGGGAAAGTCTCAAAGAGCACACCGTGAGAGGGATCTCCACAACCAATTGATAAATCTACAAGGATAAGATGCAATCCCCTGAATATTTCACACGTACTGTCAAGCTGCTTCAAGATTCGTTGGAGTATCAGAGAAATGGCCAAGCTGATACCAACGACTTGGAATCTTGGAAATGTCTGTGTACCGTTGCCATTGATGGCTTACGTGCTTTGATGACTTCTCATTTAACCAATCATCAGAACAAAAAGTGCCAGACTTCTATGGTTCATCTGCTCACCATCCAATCCAAGCTGCAAAGTCTTCTGAAAACAGGCGGGCGTGTACAGGATCCAGTTGAGAATGAGTTGCAACCTGTCAACAATTAAAAGAGCGTTCAATGGGATGACTTCCAATCAGCATTTGAGACTCGCATACGATCTGGTGTGATTTCCAACCTAGGCCATCTGGATATCATCACATTCTTGGCTGATGCTCGAGCAGTGTTCGAGTCAAAGATCACCGATGCTCTCAAGGAATATGCAGCAATCAAAGTCAACGCTGAGCTGTCGGCAGAATACACGGTTCAGAAGGATGATTCGATAGTCGCCAAAGTTAAATATTTCAAAACGGAGAATGTTGCCATCTTCCAGACTACCGACATCATCCAATGGTTTGACAGTAACGTGAAGCTACCCATTGTTCGGGAAATGGAGGAATTCGAGCAGAAAGGATCCGGATGGAGTCTGCGAGAGATATTGAGCCTCACCATTAACATCAATAAGCTCAACCCCATGAGAGGAAGCTCATACATCCAGCTACCAAAGTTCATCCAAAACAAGAAGGCATATGTAAACGTGCAAAACGATGATGATCAGTGCTTCAAGTGGGCAATTTTATCTGCGCTATATCCAGCTGATCGAGATCCACAGCATGTAAGCAAATACAAAGATTATAAAGACGCGCTCAGCTCCAAAGGAATAGATTTTCCAACTCCAGTAAAACAGGTGGCTAAATTTGAAAATCAGAACAACGTCTCCGTCAACGTGTATATATTAAAGAAGTCTGGTATTAACTATTCAGTGCATCCATGTCATGTCACCTCTCTCAAAAAGGAACGTCATGTCAATCTATTACTCATTCAAGACGTCTACGTTAATGATGATAAAGAAGCCGGCAGCAACGACGAGGATTCACTACCCAAATTCCATTATGTGTGGATCAAGAATTTATCTCGACTTGTAAGAAAATAAATAACAAAACATAATAATCATGATTACATCTGCGATAGATGTTTACATTTCTTCAATAACGAGGAGAAATTCAAGAATCACGAAGTGGACTGTCAGCAGATGAATAAATGCAGGATTCAATTACCTTCGAAGGATGATAATATGCTGTCTTTCCGTAACTACAAGAACAAGACTAAAGTCCCATTCACTATCTATGCGGATTTCGAGTGCTTGTTAAAACCTGTGGAGAACGATTTTAAAGTCTACCAACAACATCAGGCCTACAGCATCAGCTACTACGTAAAGTGCAGCTTCGATGATAAAAGATCCGGCTACTTCAGCTACAGGCAAGAAGAAGGAGATACGAAGACTCCTGCTCAGTGGTTCGTGGAGAAACTAGGAGGATTAACCGATGAATTAAATTCATTGTATACTAATCCTGAACTCATGGATCTTACAAGAGAAGAGGAAGCTGAGTTCAAAGCAGCGAGGTCTTGCCATATCTGCAACAAATCTTTTGCTCCTGCTGCTATCAAAGTTCGAGATCACTGTCACCTTACTGGGAAATTCAGAGTGGCTGCTCACGAGGGATGCAATATCAACTTCAAAGACGCACGGTTCATCCCAGTGATATTCCACAATTTGACTGGCTACGATTCACACTTCATCATCAAGGATCTCGCTACAGCTGACAACTTCAAAGGACGAGTTCAATTGATTCCAGAGAATAAGGAGCGCTACATTTCCTTTACCAAATATGTAGAAGGAAGCGATGTGAGTTTCCGTTTTCTAGCCTCCTTTAGATTCATGGCATCGTCTTTATAGAAATTGGCCTCGTACCTGGATAGATTCGATATAACAACGCATACCTTCCACGAATCTAACTATATAGATGAGCAGATCAAGCTTTTGGTTAGAAAAGGAGTCTTCCCTTACAATTATGTAAGTTGTTTGGAAAAGTTGGAAGACAAGGAGCTCCCGTCTAAAGAAGAATTCTACAATTAATTGAACGAGAGCGATATCAGCATGGAAGATTACGAGTACGCTAAAAATGTGTGGGAGAAGCTCAAGATTAAGACGCTTAGAAAGTGTTTAGACGTCTATTTAAAAACAGATGTGCGTTTATTGGCCGACGTCTTTGAAAATTTTAGAGCAACTTGCATTGACGCGCATGGATTGGATCCGGCGCATTATTATACGACTCCAGGCTTGACATGGAACGCCATGTTGAAACACACCAACATCAAGCTTTTAGCGGACATCGATATGCTCATGTTTGTGGAGAGAGGCATCAGAGGAGGAGTCAGCCAATACTCCAATCGTTATGCCAAGGCTAACAACCAGTATATGGAGGACTATAATCTAGCTGAGGAAGATAAGTACCTCATGTATTTTAACGCTAACAACCTATATGGATGGGCGATGACTCAGCATATACCATATGGATATTTCAAGTGGGGCAACACGGATTACATCAACGAGCATCTCGAAGTTATCTCAGAGATCTCGCATGATTCAGACATTGGATTTATTTTCGAGGTGGATCTACAGTATCCAGCAGAAATCCACGATGCCCACAAGGATCTGCCTCTGTGTCCTGAGCACCAAGCGCCATCTGGTAGCAACCAGAAAAAATCGTTGACGACTCTCCACGACAAACAACGCTATGTGATCCACTACAGAGCACTCCAACAAGCAGTAGAGAATAGACTGATCATCAAGAAAATACACAGGATGGTGCAGTTCAAACAAAGTCCATTGTTGAAAGCATATGTTGATATGAACACGGAAAAAAGGCAGCAATCGAAGAGTGAGTTCGAAAAACTATTCTTCAAACTCATAATCAATGCTGTCTATGGCAAGACCATGGAGAACGAGCGCAAAAAAGTGGATGTTAAGCTCGTCAACAAATGAAGTGAACGATATGGTGCAGAGGCCTTAATCGCAAGTCCCAACTTCCACAGCAGGTCTATATTCAACGAGAATCTCGTAGCGATTCAGCTAGCTAGGACCGAGATTACGATAAGGAAACCGATCTACGTGGGTCTTAGCGTATCAGACATCTCCAAGACCTTGATCTACGACTTCCACTATGGGTATATGAAGAAGGAGATCGGCAGCAGATGCGAGTTGCTCTATACCGATACGGACAGTCTTATCTATGAGATCAAATATGAGAACATCTACGATAGGATGAAGAAGGATATCGAGAAGTTCGATACTTCTGATTATCCTACGAACAACCAGTTCAAACTCCCTTCGGCTAATAAAAAAAGTCGTAGGACTTATGAAGGACGAATGCGGAGGCAACATCATGACCGAATTTATCGGTTTCTGTAGTATGCCGTCCGCATTCGAAACGAGAAGCCTATTAAGAAAGTCAAGGGAGTCAAGACGTCTATAATGAAGACTCGCATAGGCTTCGAGGACTACCGTAACTGTCTGTTCGATGGATCGACGATGCGATGTCATCAGAATAACATCAGATCCAAGGAGCATCGTGTGCAGACAGTTACAGAGAGCAAGGTCGCGTTAAGTCCTCATGACGATAAGCGTCGTCTGCTTCCTAACACGACCGACACGCTACCTTGAGGCCATTACTTAGAACTCAACGAACAGGAATCTCTTGAGATGATGGAGGAGGGGGGAGAAGACATGGTGGGGGTAGCTCCAGAGAGGGGAGAAGCCCTTCATAAAGAGCAGCGGCAGCGATCAGAGCTCATTCAGTCGCTCGATGAGCCAGAGTACGAAGAGCCTCCCAACAAAAGACCAAGAGTTTAAAGAGCATCATTATGTAAGTATTATAATAAAGTCGTGTATATTTAATATAATACAATAAAATACTTTACTATTTTTCAGAATGGAGTTTGCAATGCTCAATAGGATTTGTCCCAACACTTTCCTTCCAAAGAAGAACTTGTCAGAGTTAAAGAAGGGTCAAACATATATGGTCACAAGTTTAAGACAAGTCGGCACCAAATTCGGTTTGAGAGTAGTGATCACCATTAAGGAAGAATTCCAAGTCTTCTTACCGGATCGAGTGTCTAAGGCGCTGGAGAAGAACGATGAGTTGTTTAATGAATTAACAGCTAAGGCTAACAAATACGCCTTATTTATATTGTACAATGTAGATAATAAGTTTGAATTTTGTTAATTGTAAATAAAAAAAATTAAAAAAAATAAAGAGAAAGTTCATGGAGGGGAAAATGAGTCATGGGTTAGTCCTATATAGTGAATTTGTTCATTATATAAGGCTAACAAATGATGATTTCATTGGTTGTTCCTCACAGGTGTAGGCAAAGGTGGGGGCCTTACCACTTTCTCTTTATTTATTTTTAATTATCAAACTTATCAATCCAGCTATTGTGAGAAGATTGTGAGAGACTTTTTCTACAAGGTATACATCTGGATACATTGCTTTCTGGAGTTCCTGCTCATAGAAGCCGCCAGTGATAGGCTGATCACGATAATCTTTAAGATGGTAAGTTACTAGATTAGTTGCTGCCACTTTCGTTATTGTAAATATCTCTGTGGACCAGTTAGGTGTATATCCTTTCTCAAATAATTGCTTCACGTTACTAACTCTAACTTTATTACCAACTTTGAACTTTGGCTTTTTAGTTGGAATAATTTTTTTATTGAAACGTTTGAGAACTTCTGCTTCGTTAGTAGCTGTAACTTCGTTGGGTTTCATACCGATAGTTCGATGTTTTCTATTATTGTAAGCTATTATTAGCTTAGGTAAAATATCAAGCCATTTATAGTTTCCACGTAAACTAAACTCCACCCACATCTTATTTTTCAGTGTACGATTGAAACGTTCACAAATGGATGCTTTAAGATTGCTGTACGTAGAGTATAATTTAATCTTGTATTTTTCCATGAGACTTTGAAAATACGTATTATAGAACTCTTTGCCTTTATCTGTTTGTAAATTCTTTGGTACTCGACCTTTACGTAAAAAATAGATTTCATAGCATCAGCGACATCTTGTTCAGTTTTTCGTTTAACAGGGACTGCCCATGCATACTTTGAAAATACATCTATTATAGTAAGCATATATTTAAAACCTTTATTCTCTTTAGAATAAGGTTGCATTTCTACTAGATCTGCTTGCCATGTTTCATCCGAACCTCGCACATCGAACTTTCGACGTGGATAATTACGACGTGCTGGCTTGTGAAGCTCTTCTACTACTCTTTGACGTTGTTCCATCGATGGTTATCGATTGACTGTTTTGCACTAACAATGATAATGCCTCTTTTATAGTCTCGATTTCCGTCTGGCTTTGTACAAATTTCTTATCGAGTTCATCTCTATGCATCTCTACGATTTTATTTAGATTATTAAGATCACTTCTCAAACTAGATATTGAATCTAATAATCTTTAAACTTTCAAACGTACGAAACGTTGTAAAGTATCTAAATTTACAGCCTCATTGAGTTGATTAGGTGATGCGAGATTACAAAGTCTCTTATTCTCCAAGTCATACTGACCATCAGATGTGATTTTATATCCAACACCTGGAGGACCTTGACCACCCCTCGTTTCGTTTGAGATTACGTCCGAATACGTCGACACTCATCTTGATAATGTTCAAGTATTCACTTGTGTCTCAGTATATATAGCCAGAGGGGCTATTCAAGTAGCGATACATATGTATGTATCGCGACGATATATATGGGGAAGAGAATAAAAAGTATGCGCGCGCATACATACAGCGTGATACATACATATGTATCACTGCTTGAATAGCCCCTCAGCTTCTCGCAGTTCTTCAATGATCGAATGGATTTCGTTCGTATGACTAGGGTTTCCAGCTTCTCTCTCGGCTATGAGTAATCGTAGCCGATCGACAAGTTCATTAGGATCATCCCAATATACGTAATCCATTATCAAATCCCTTCTAGTAACTTTGTATCGAGGTAATAGTCCACCACCACGTTTAAACATAGGAGCACTGATGTTATCAAATTTCTTACTTCTGTGAGCACGAATCTGTTCATCGCTTCTGTAACGTCTCTTGTGAGCACTAGTAGCTTCGAGAATTCGTCGATAGTTCTCCATATCAGTTGAACTCACGTTTTGCTGATTGGGCTGTTTTGCCAATATCAACTCTAGCAAACCATCAGATCTAGGATATTTCACATTTTTAACTTTTACATATCTATTTTCAAAGTATATAGGTGAGTCGCCTATTACGTATTTGTCATCTTCTTTACGAACACCATAAATTTTATCTAAATTCTCGGTTTCATTTTTCATGAGTTTGAGAATATACTTGTTATTGTCCGTTCCGCTATTATCATCATCAAGCTGAGAGCTGATTCAAATTCTGTATCCGTATGTGGTCGAACAGTTTCATTCAAAGATGGTTCATCGGACTCGTAAGATTTCTCTGCAATGCTATCATTATTTACACTCATGGCATCAGTAGCTTGTTCCTTGGTTTCAAGATTTTGAGATTTTTTAGATGTCTCAACAAGTTTCTGTAGAGAATCGACTATTGGTTTGAAAGTTTCTCCAATCGCTTTCTCGAAATCATCCTTTCCATATTTCAATAGATTGTATTTACTCTTGACTGCATTTCTTGCTTTGATAAGTTGATGCAGTATATCTTTTCTCTGGCGAATGTCGGCCATGTTGTCGATTCGACGTTCAATCATGGAATGTTATGACTACACTAAGAGTGTGCTATATTTATAGCAAAACAGTCAAACCCCTTTCTATACCTGCCAGCATTGATTGAACTATCTTTATCCATCATCAAGAAACCATACTTATCATCTGTCCAACATCGTGAACATAAACTTTTCAATTGAGCATAAGACATGTCTGAATTTACGTGATCATCGTACAAATTTCTCAAGTTGACATCATCTTGTCGGAAAATTATCAATAGATTCACATTGTCTCTCATAAGATGTTTTGGTATGTGAGCATAAGATTGACAGAGATAGAAACAATCAACATTCTTGTGTCTTCCCATGCAGAAAAATGCTCTTACATTATCCTGTTTCTTGTAAGCTATATCATCGAATACCATTATGGCATTAGGTAAGGCATCGTCAGGTGATACTACTGACTCGTGTTCGCTGAATGGAAAATATTGTATACCGTCTATTGGTACGAGGAGTTCCTTCGAATACTTATACTTTAGTTGATTTAGAGACTTCAAGTAGACATACACGTTCTCAAATCTTAGCCCATTAGGATGCGTAATCATTGCGAGTAGGCTATTAGTTTTTCCGCAGTTAGATGGCCCACAAAATATGGCTCGAATACTATCCGGAAGTAAGTCTCCGTGCCTCTTTGTCTTTTTTTCCTACTCGACTATCGTGTCAAAATTTACGATTGGAAGTTCAACTGGATGTTCTTTGAAATTCATGTTGATGCAATTAGATTTCAAACAAGTGTGATCGATTTAGTATAAAAAGAGGTGTTATATACTCTCACGAGCTTCAGTCTTCACTTAACCTTCATAGGGTGATGATCGTACATTATCAACAACGACAACGTCGACGTGGCCGAGGTTTCCTCAATAAAGTCATCAACAGTCTTCCGTTCGAACTTCATATTCCAGGATATCAGTACTGTGGACCAGGTACAAAATTAGCTAAACGATTAGCTCATGGTGACCCAGTAATCAATCTTCTTGACAAGGCTTGTAAGGAGCACGATATAACTTATTCACAAAACCGTGAAAACGAAATCGAAGCGAGAAACACTGCAGACAAAGTGTTGGCAGAGAAAGCTTGGCAGAGAGTAAAATCAAAGGACGCAACCATAGGAGAGAAAGCAGCTGCTTTTGCTGTTAGTAAGGCAATGAAGTTAAAATCTACATTCGGTATGGGTATAAGAAAGAAGAAGAGAGCAGCCATTACATTCAATAATGTAGTAAAAGCTGCCTCAAAATCGATAGTTTCCAGCAATTGTGCTCGTAAAGTTATTTTATCAGCATTGAAAGGTGCACGTAGTGCCGTTAAAGCAGCAAGTGGTAAAGAAAACGTTAAGATTCCACGCAAACTACCGATTCCAAAGAAAGTTGGAGGATTCTTACCATTTCTCATATTGTTATTTGCCGGTTTGAGTGCACTTGGTGGTATTGCAAGTGGCGCTGCTGGAATAGCTAAGGCAGTTAACGATTCTAAATCGGCCAATTCACAATTGGAGGAGATTAAGAGACATAATAAGAAAATGGAAGAAATAGCTCTCGGTAAAGGGGTTTATTTACAGCCAAGTAAGAGTGGACTTGGGCTTCGTCTGAAACCTTACCATGGTAAAGGTTTAAAAAAAAAGATCGACGAAGTAAGATTGCCTGAGAGAGCTCTCACTGACGCTGATATCATCAAGTATGCTAAAATTTTGAAAATTCCAAACTTCTGAGGAGTTTTTATGCAAAATGCATTACCAAAAAGTGGTCCCCGTTATCATGAATCAGCCATCGTTAATCTTGATGATGCAGATGGACCAGGAACTCATTGGGTAGCTTATCGAAAACGAGCGGATAGCGTAATATACTTCGATAGTTTTGGAGATCTTCAGCCACCTTTAGATTTGATGTTGTACTTGGGTGTTGATGAAATCAAGTACAACCCTCAAAGACATTAAGACTTCAATACATTTAATTGCGGTCATCTTTGTCTAAAATTCTTGTGCAGAACTCTTGGTATGTAAAGACATAGGTGTGTGAATATCGACTTATTATAAGTTTAACAGTCATCATGGAAGAATCGTTGACGTTAAGTCTTTCGTATACATCATCCATACTCGAAGCACAATATTTTCCTTCTATTGAACTTTCTCCCGGTAAAAATTATGTTCTTGGTTTAGTTGCCTTTATGACCTTCAATTCAATTCCAAACATTGAAGAGGGTACCAATCTATTCCATGTTGATAGAGAAGAAATTACTTTACCGACAGGTAGTTACGAGATCGAGGACATAGAGAATTATCTTAGCGAGATATTGACACACAAGAATATCTCAATCAGTATAAAACCTAACAATAATACTCTTCGTAGCGAAATGAACTGCAATCAACCGATTGATTTTCGAGCAAAAATACCATGGGACCTTTATCAGGGTTCGCTAAACGTCTTCTGGAAGCAGACGTCACTCACAGTTCGGATTTACCAGTATCCATCTTGAAGGTCAACGCTCTACGAATAGAGTGTGACATCACCTGCGGTGAGTATATAAACGGTCAGCGAGTGCATACGATACACGAGTTCTTCCCAGCAGTACCGCCAGGATATAAGATCATCGAAGTTCCTTCACCGGTCATTTACCTTTCGATCGTCGTCAAAAGCATAGATCACATTCAAGTGTGCATAGTCGATCAAGACGGACAACTTGTTAATTTTCGAGGAGAAATTATTAGCATCATAGCAGGTTACATCTTAAACAAGCGTAATGGGCATTGTATTTAATTCCAAAGTTGGAAAAGGCTATAAAAGCAGATCAAGATGGAAACCAACTATCAGTCGGCCAAGAGCAGACGAAGCGTTAACACGGCAAAACATACAGTTTCTAAAAAGTCTCGGCCTTTGAGTCGTCCCTGGTGGAAAATAACTTGTTTATTCTTTTGTTGTTTACAGAAAAATGGAAGAAATACTAAACATAAAGTCAGCTGTAACGTATGACAAATCAATTGAACATTACGAGATACACGCTCATCAACCATACTCAGCATCCAACTTCAACAACAGCGATGAGATTCGTATAGCCATTCAACATCAAGATTTGTGTCTTCTACCATCACGCAGTTTGCTACATATTTGTGGTAGACTAGTGAAAGCCGATGGAGCTGCTGTAACTAATACTAAATTAGTCAACAGCGCCATCTGTCATATGTTTGAGGAAATACGCTACGAGATCAACGCAGTAGAAATCGATAAGTGTAAGAATGTAGGTCTGACTACTCTAATGAAAGGTTGGGTTCCGCTCAATCCCAGTCAAAACTTGATTATTGAGAATGCAGGATGGCTTGATGTCGAAGAAACGCAGCAGTTGGCTCACAATGCAAGTTACTTTGACGTATCAATTCCTCTCGCTATGATTCTCGGTTTTGCTGAAGATTATCGTAAAATCTCAATCAATGTGAAACACGAGCTCATTCTCACAAGATCGAGAAACGATTTGAACGCTGTCATACAGACAGCACCAGACCCAGCTCATCCAAACGCGTTTAAGAATTTTAAGATTGAATTGAATAGAATAAAGTGGCTCATGCTCGTACAAGATTCAACTATTAAATCATGTTGAAAAGGATAAACCAATCGATATGAGTTTTCGTAGTTGGGATTTGTACGAGTATCTACTACTTCCTACAACATCTAGGCATGTTTGGACCGTCAAAACTTCCAATCAGCTGGAAAAGTCACGATTCGTAATACTAGGTTTTCAAACAAATCGAAAAAGTCAGAGAACTATCAACGCGAGTCGCTTAGATCATTGCAATATCAGTAATGTAAAGCTGTTTCTCGATTCTCAATAGTATCCATATGGAAATTTGAATTTAGATATCCCACATAATCAATACGCAATGCTATACAATATGTACGCCAACTTTCAAAGTGCTTACTATTTTAAAGATATTGAGCCTATGCTAAAAAAGCAACATTACATCGGATACTTACCTTTAATCGTGATCGATTGTTCTAAACAAAACGAATCGTTAAAGAGTGCCCCTGTGGACGTTCGACTAGAATTCGAATCTAGAGGTAACTTTCCAGTCGGAACTTCTGCTTACTGCTTAATCTTACACGATCGTGTAGTTCAGTACAGCGCCGCGAGCGGTAACGTATGAAAACTTGTATGAGTGTCGGGGGAATCATTATAAAAAGCTGACTCGTCAGTAAGAGTCTTTCATTCATGATGGAGTACTTGATAGATATGCAAGGCTTCAAACAGTCAGGTAATGACTACATTCTCAAAGAATTGACTATAGTTCCTCTCAAAGATGATTCCGACCCTGTTGTACTCTTATTCGAGAAGCCTTATCCTTGGCGTCGCCTATCGTATGAGTATAAGAGAGAAAACATATGGTTAGAAGAGCATTACCATGGACTATCTTGGGATTCAGAAAATATTCCATACACAGATGTAGTAAAATTACTTAGAGAGGCATTACACGATGCTAATAAAGTCTTGGTTATGGGCTCCATCAAGAAAGCATGGTTAGAACGCTTCGAGTTTAGAGTTCATGATGTAGCAGAAATGGGTTTTCTACCGCTAGACAAGATCAAACTTGTCACGGTTTGCCCGCATCATAATGGAGCATACAGAGCTAGTTGTGTGCTTCACAACGTGAGACTTATGAAAAAATTCCTCACTGAGAGTATTTCCGAGAATATGGAGTGTGACTAACTATAAATAACAGATGCTTTTCGATTTTAGATTTATTCCAAAATGGGACAGGCTTCAACAAGCATGGGAGAAGGGAACTCCTCAAACTACTCAGATCAAAATTTAGATCAAAATTGTTCAGAGTATTCACCCCTTCTTCGTAACAGACGAAAGAAAGATGTAAATTGGAATGAATATGTAGATGAAAAATATTCCAGTATGAATCAATCATCATCGAAAACAGAATCATCGAATATTAAATATAAAAAATTATAATATTGAATATTCAAAATAGTAGATATGGATATAGCGCTCTATAATTTATTAAAAATTAATAATTAATAATCAAATAAAAAAATATCTGCATCCCGGAATATTTCCTACCTTATCGGCACGCTAGAAATTCACGATGCGTTAGAAATTCACGCTGCGTTAGAAATGCAAGTGTGCCAGTATTGCAGAGGGGACGGGGAAAGTGTGCCATAAATGTAAGGGGGAAGGGGGTGTGCCAGAAATGCACTGCGCCAGAACCCCCATAGCCTATCTACTTCTAGAGAAAGAAGTATTTAGATACAAGCGCTTCAAAGACTCCGTTAGATCTTGCCTATTAAATAATCTATATTATGAGTTGCTTTTGCTCTACCTGCAACCAAACTTTTTACACAAGCCTGATCAGCTGCTGAAACATCAGCTAAACCAACTGTTTCTAATTTTCCAATGTACAGTTGTTTAAGAGGAGCAAATTCTAAATTTACCTTTACATTAGTACCTTTGAAAGAAAGCTTATTTTCACAAGGATCGAAAATAGCTCTAAATGCTCGCACGAAGTTGCCTCCTAGATAGCATTCTTCATTTAAGCTAGGCATGATCGCACAGCGAATCGTTTTGGTAATTCCACCTACAGTGAAAGGGAGGTCAACATAACCTACTAGTAAGCATGATTTACCATCTGCTACTTTAACCAATATGTCTGTAGCAGGTATTAAAGGTACATTACAGGCTACTGCTAGCTGTAACCCTAGCGAGTTCATGACCGTGCACGATGCACCTGGGTCATACAAAGCCCTTATTCGGTAATCTCCGATCACTACCGGGAGCCACCATCGAGCTTCATCATCGATTACTGGCTGATTTAGCTCTACCTGTTCACTTGTCTTAACTGGACAAGTGTGAGACTCAACTTGTACTTCTACTGAGTCTACAGGTAAATTTTTAGCTAACACCTTTCTAGTAGAAGGTTCTGAGGTCTCATCAGCCTCACCGGGAACGGTAGGTACTTCGAGAGAGTTTCCGGCTACCATTGCGTTAGCACGAAACCTAAGCCGCGCTGTGCTCATTAGAGAATTTCGCCACGTGGTCGTATAATACGTTAGACTGAGTTCGCAACTGATAGCGCGGAACGTTGTCTTAAATAAAAGTCGTTAATTTATATCGACTAGCGTATTATATCAGATTGGCTAGTTGCAACTCTCAGAAATTCTTTCTGTAGAGTTTTGCTTGACCGCTTTTCGCGCGTCTTAGCGGTCAGCCATTAAGTGCCAACAAATACGTTGATCGACGTACATAGGATTCCACCGATCTACGTCCAGGCAACCACGTTGGCAGAGCTCAGCGGAATTCAAGGATCGGGAAGAGACGTGTTCCACCGATCTACTCCAGAGCATTTACGTATTGGTTACGTACAGGTGAGAAGTTTCGATAACGGGCGAGCGGCGTCTACGTGCACGTAGGTAATTAGTGTAAGCTGGCCAGTGCGTTATTGTAAGTATAATTATACCGTGCGATATCCAAGTATCTCTTCCTCGAGAGATACTTGTTCAGGTATATTGTATCATCGGTTATATAACCGATCAGCGTCATAAGCGAGGATCATTTAGTTCGCAACGCGCCCTCCCTTTGCTCACTCTCTCAATAGACGCGTATATTACTTTTTATATATTATTCAATTTCATTCTCATTTAGTTCACATTTTATCTTGATTATATTTATATTTTTTTTGTAATAAATTGATTCTTTTCTATTAAATCGTGCTTTCAATTAATTTATATTGCCTGATTATATTTAACATAAAATATATATTTCCCGTTGCTTACTCCGACGCCTCCGCGGTCCTTGTGAGCAGTTATAAATTATTTAATAACGTAATATCATATATTTTAATATAACGTATTTTGGAACCTGCCTCACGAAGGAAAACTGCGCTACCGGCCACGCGTCTCTCGATCAGGTAAGAGAGAGAGAGAGAGACGCAGTGCGTGCAGCAAGCGACGAGTATATCAGATATGATTTTGTCGTTTATCAATAGGATTGATTAGCTAGCACAATCGGAGTTCGCTGTATAATATTTAGTGAAATTCTTACAAATTTCAGCAACTCTGCATATAGTAAAATTTAAGGACTTAGCTAAAGTTTACATTAAATTAAAAGCTAATTCTATTTTTGTAACGGGCAAAATAACCGTTACAAAATGGCTCGAGCGCAGAGCAGCTTCTTTAAATTCTGCCCACGTGTTCCACGAATGTTTATTGTTTCTGTACCACGTGGCTGCTACGCCTGATAACAGTTCTGAAAGAGAGGATAGCAGATCACTCTCACTTATTTTTGCTAATGTTCTGCATTCTTCTACCCTGGTCAGGAACAGGTCTATGCTCTGTCCTTTTTCGCCTGAGAATGTTACGTTCCATCGGCGAACTATGTGACCAATATCTAACGTTCTATTAGCGTTGTTAGGCCGATCATTTTGCAAATTTGTGCTCATTTGCGGCATTGGGCTTGACGTAATAGGATTCCCCCTCCCCCCGACTGTACTTACTCTTGGAAGTTCACTCAGAGGTAAGCCTGTCTGTTCGTCAGCCAGAGTGCCATTTCCAGTATTATTATATACTCTGAATGTATCTTGGAAATTTACTCTTGTAGTTTGCGGCCTCTGATCGTTATTTCTTTCTTGTTGGTTGCTTTGCTGTTCATCTATCCGTGTACTAGATGACCTTGGATTTGGAGTTTCCTCTCTTCTTTGTGTTATGGCAGATATTGACTCTGCCAGTGCTTTTATTTGCATTTGCATTTTGTGAAGATACTGCATCATCTCAGTTGGCAATACAAACGGGGTTCCATCCGTTGTTTGCATCACTGTTTTTTCCTGTTCGGTAACTTGATTTGGAGGGTTGGTGGATGTTTGTGCCTGTCCACCAGAACGTGGTTTGTTCGTTCCCTCTCTTAATGTCTCCTGTAGGTTTAACTTTATCTGAGTATCTTTATCGAGCACACTGAGAACATGTTCTTCATCTTGTTGCACGTTAGGGTCAAAAATAGTTGACCCTGTCTTCTCACATATTGTTCTTTCTATAAATTTTTTTCTTACTCTCAGACGCTGTTGACGTGTTGTCAATTCATCATCATTAGAATTCGTTTGCTGAAATTCTTCAGCCGAATAATTTCCAATTAGCCAATTTATTAATCGATTGGTTTTTTGATGATGAAAGCCGTCTGCTCTTAGTCCTAACTCCTGTAGAGTTATTCCTAAGTCTTTCTCAGATATGTACCCTACCCATTTTTCGGCTGCATCGGCACTTGCTTTTAACGGTACATTAGCCATCTTGAATTTATTTTCCTTCTTTCTTGACTATATCTGTGTTTGAATCTGATCGCACGCAAGTACACTACTACGCTTGCAGTGTGTGTGTATATTCGCTATATATTTAAGAAATAATATTTCAGTTCGTGTATGTGTGGTTAGAAACTAAGCCGCACACATACGATGTGAAAAAAAAACAATGAAATATATTTATATATAATTAAGGAAAAATATATATTTTTATGTTTTGGTTTCTGGATTTATTTATTTAACGCAACCACTAATAATATTTTAGTAAATTGACTGATATAAAATAAAATTTTCAACACTGTTATTTTAATTTTTATTACAACAAGGACATTAGAAATTGTCGTTAAAATATTCAAAATACGCGGCTAAATCCAAAAGCCTGTGCGTTTTTAAACTTTAGTTAAAAGCGCACACCTAACTGTGTGAGGACAATTTTTTTTTTTTTATTATACACGTGTATTTAATGTGTAGTGTAAAAAAGGTGAAAATTTATTAAAATAAAATTTTTGAGAAATTTCTAAATTTTCTCAACCACACACACTGCGCCGATCAATTGCCTCAGTACGAATTGGCAATCTTTGGTGAAAGAGAATTTAATATCACAAAAAACTTTACTATGTGTAAATAATGTTATATAGTTTAAATTCTATTAAACCACACAAAAAAAAATTTCCCTGATCCTTTAATGTATACTCAAAAAAATTTATTTTAATTTTTATTAAATTAAATTGAATATTAAATCACAAAAAAAAAAATTTTTACTCTTGTTGAGAATAAATTATTTTTACATTAAAGGATTATTAATAATTGATTTAATTTCAGCTTCCTCGCCAGCTGAAACTAATATTCTCTCTTACTTTATAAGTCAACGAAATATGACTAACGACCTGATCGATAAGGGGGGTATATATAATAATGCACGTCTCTATTTTAAATAAATTTTAAATGCCTGTTCGCTTTTTCTCATGAAGCGAACGACAGCATACAGAGTTATATTTCTTAATCTCTGTATCTATGCTATGCTATGTCAATAGCGTCTACGCATTACCTACTAAGAAAGAGACAAGAAAAAAAATTTTTGCTGGGACACGTGGGGACGCAACTTATAACAGAGAATTACAACAAAAAGAAAATTTCGACATGTAATTTTGTTCACAAAAATTTTTTTTTTTTTTTTTTTTTTTTTGCTATGTATTTAACAATAAACGAATTTTATTTAATTTTATTAACTTTATTAATTACGTAACAAAAATTTTGTCAAAACTATTTTCCAAAAGAAAAAAAAATTTTAATCCACTTTTATTTTAACCAACAAAAATTATTTCATTGTTAAAAGAGAGAGAAAAAAAAAATTTTCCACGTGCTACTTCAAATATTAAATTTTAGCTACAGTCAAAACGCCATCTTTAATATAAGATCCTTTGAGAATAACGCGAAGTCCGTTTGCGTCGATGGTAACTACACTCTCGACGCCATTTGCAAATTTCGATTTATTAAACGACGCGTGTAAGCCTGATCCCGTTGACGCATCTATTCGTTGGGCGCCATTTTGTAACGGTAATTTACTACACGTTACAAAAGAAATTAGATTTTTCTAATTCCAATTTACTTTTTGCTAAGACTAAGTAATTTTGTCGGAACACGGAGCTGCTAGAATTTATATCGAGTATAATAAACTAACAACAGATTCCGGCAAAGCTAGTTGGTATGTTAGATTGATGTGCGACGGAAGATTTTTCTATCAACTCGTCGCTGCGCGTCTCTCTCTCTCTCTCTTACCTGATCGAGAGACGCGTTGCCGGTAGCGCAGTTTTCCTTCGTGAGGCAGGTTCCAAAATACGTTATATTAAAATATATGATATGACGTAATTAAATAATTTATAACTGCTCACAAGGACCGCGGAGGCGTCGGAGTAAGCAACGGGAAATATATATTTTATGTTAAATATAATCAGGCAATATAAATTAATTGAAAGCACGATTTAATAGAAAAGAATCAATTTATTACAAAAAAAATATAAATATAATCAAGATAAAATGTGAACTAAATGAGAATGAAATTGAATCATATATAAAAAGTAATATACGCGTCTATTGAGAGAGTGAGCAAAGGGAGGGCTCGTCGCGAACTAAATGATCCTCGCTTATGACGCTGATCGGTTATATAACCGATGATACAATATACCTGAACAAGTATCTCTCGAGGAAGAGATACTTGGATATCGCACGGTATAATTATACTTACAATAACGCACTGGCCAGCTTACACTAATTACCTACGTGCACGTAGACGCCGCTCGCCCGTTATCGAAGCTTCTCCCCTGTACGTAACCAATACGTAAATGCTCTGGAGTAGATCGGTGGAACACGTCTCTTCCCGATCCTTGAATTCCGCTGAGCTCTGCCAACGTGGTTGCCTGGACGTAGATCGGTGGAATCCTATGCACGTCGATCAACGTATTTGTTGGCACTTAATGGCTGACCGCTAAGACGCGCGAAAAGCGGTCAAGCAAAACTCTACAGAAAGAATTTCTGAGAGTTGCAACTAGCCAATCTGATATAATACGCTAGTCGATATAAATTAACGACTTTTATTTAAGACAACGTTCCGCGCTATCAGTTGCGAACTTAGTCTAACGTATTATACGACCACGTGGCGAAATTCTCTAATGACCACAGCGCGGCTTAGGTTTCGTGCTAACGCAACGGTAGCCGGAAACTCCCTCAAGCGCCTCGCGGCCGGCTTGCTTCTCGCTCGCGTGCCGGTCGTCAAGATACGCACTTCTTTACTTGTCTTAGACGAGATATATGACCGAGCGTTTATTCTATTTTAATACCTAAGCGCGCAAGATTCAAACACGGTAGAATACCGTTACAAAATAAAAAAATATCTGCATCCCGGAATATTTCCTACCTTATCGGCACGCTAGAAATTCACGATGCGTTAGAAATTCACGCTGCGTTAGAAATGCAAGTGTGCCAGTATTGCAGAGGGGACAGGGAAAGTGTGCCAGAAATGTAAGGGGGAAGGGGGTGTGCCAGAAATGCACTGCGCCAGAACCCCCATAGCCTATCTACTTCTAGAGAAAGAAGTATTTGGATACAAGCGCTTCAAAGATTCCGTTAGATCACCTAATTCTCTAAGCGGATTTTTGGAGCAATCATAAACAACTTTTTTGTGCCTTTCTTTTAAATCCTTGCACTTTATTTTAACAATCAGTGATGCCATTATTGATATTCTGTTCAATAACAGATCGAAAAAAATAATTTTTCTTAAATATCTTTATTTTTTATCTTCCTTTTCTTATATTTTTAAACGCTTCAAGTCGTTAATGAAAATGCAAAGAACGAATCATCGCCACCTAGTGGTAACATGCGTCAACTCCCTACAAAATAAATTCAAATTCCAGGCACGAAATTCGAACTAATAAAAAAATTATATTCTCCAACAAAAAAAATTTTTATCATAATAATGTACCATAAAAAGAGGATAAATGGTTATGTATTCTTTTATCAAAATAACTTTTTTTTTAAATTAAAAAATTTATATCTACAGATTTTAATCTGTAACGAAAATTGCGTTTCCTCAATGTAAATATCATATTTATTTAAAGTTTCAGCATTTTTTTTTAAACTTGAAATCGTCATAACTTTGGTTCTAATTGATCAAAATATTCGATCCAGGGTTTATTTTCAACATTATTGTTAATATTTTTGATATATTAATAAATAAAAGCATAAAAATAGTTGTAAGAACACGTAAAGTTGGAAAAATAGTACGATGCGCCATGGTATCAATGTTTTAAAATCGAAAATATAAAAAAGTTTAAAAATGTTTTAAAAAAAAATAAGGCAAAATCGCATATTCTCACCTACCCTAAAAGTTGGTATTTTCTATGTATAAAATCATATAAAAATTTAAAAAAAAAAAAATAGTATTTCAGAAAATCGTGTTTGAAAAAAATCGCTTTTTTTCGGTTTTTCGTAAATAACTCAGCGAGATAAAATTGTATTACAAAAATCGAGATTGCATTTAAAACTAGACAGAATTCTGCACATTTTCGTTGAAAGAACGCCTAAAAAGGTTAAAAATTGAAGGAGCTATAGTCATTTAAATGTAGAGGTTCATTTTTAATTTTTCAATTTTCGTTTTTACATCCAACACTAAAATTGCTGTAGTAAAAAAAATTTTTTTTCGAGCGTTCTACGAGGAAAATTTTATGTTTATATACATAATAGAAGGTATTTTTATTACTTAGAAGAAAAAAAAATTCGATCAGTGACGGCCTGCATGAATCTGAATGGAATCAGCCATATATATTTTCACTATGGAAAATAAATCATATATGTAAATATATATTTTAAACTGTCATAACTCCTTATTGATGGCTCTAACTTACATGGTCAAAAATTTATTTTGAAGTTCATGTAAAATGGAAGAAAATGAGCCCGCGAAAAGCAATTTCTGAAGTGGCGAACTATGAGTAATTTTAATTACCATGTAATTACATATAAGAACCAATAGAAAACTTCAAAATTCAGGTCTGTAAAGAATCATGCTAACTTTGCTCTTCATTTACAACAAGAAGTATTCTTATAAATTTTTCTCTAAAACATCAGGATTTTCAGAAAAAAATTATTAAGTTGGGACTTTTTCAAAAATTTTGAAAAATTTGTAAGTTTCAAGAATCTATAGCTCTTGATCCTTCTAAACTTATTCTTTGAAAATTTTTTTACATATTTTGGGTAACAAAAAGATTATATTCTCAGAGGTTCAGCGATTTTTATTGTTCTGCTCTTCCAGTTGGTGTGAAATGTCCCATATATATGTATGTATATATATATATTTAATCATTAAAAAAAGTTTGTTGTAAAAAGAACTAAAATGAAAATTATTTTAAGTTATTTCTAATAATTGTATTCTTCAATTTATTTACAGTTATTTACGGATATTTGCAGTATCTACAATTAAAAAATGTTTAAATGATAATAAACAATCATTATTTATCTCTAGCCTAACGCTTTTTTATTGTTATTTACAGTTTTCAATATTTTTTTATAATCATATGTTTATTCACAGTAATATTCTTCTTTTACAAAATAATTTTCATACAAGGTGATAAAATATTTTACTATAAGATAATATATATATATATATATATATATATATATATATATATATATATATATATATATATATATACATATATATACATAATTTTATATAATCACCCATCATTTCATAGAAGTCGTCATTTTCATTTCTACCTGCGGTAAGTACACATCGTACTTTCTCTCTCACTCCATACATGTATATATATATATATATATTAGACAGGTCGTTACTTCCCGAAACTTACTGAGCATCGCTTCCAACTCTTAGATCGATGTGTTTATACTGAAAATGAAAAATCAGCTGAAATACCTTGTTGGAATAGAGATTTAACCTTGCCGAAGCGCAAAAACCGTATTTTTTATTGTTTTTTCTTATTTTTTTTTCTACATATAGCTATGACTGAAAAAAATTTTTTGAGACCCTCTTTCATACTTTCTCTATTGCCATAAGTTAAAATGATATCTTATGATGTGATTTTAGAGCCAAAAAAATTTTTTTTTTCCGAATTGTAGCCCTTGAAATATTAAAACATTTTACTCAAACGGGTTTATTCTTGTGTATTTTGAGGTTGAAAGTACTTTATAATTTTTTTTCATTTAAACAATCAACATAACTTTAAAATAGGCTTAAAGATCTTCAATTTCCTTTTCTTATAAAAGTTTCTAGGTGCTTCTGATACTGAGATATGGCCATTTGAATTTGATAGGAAATTCGTAGAATAAAATCTGTAAACATCGTGAGCATGCAATTGACTACCAACTCCCTCTGATCACAAATTTAGTTTCAAAGCACATAGAAACGGTCTTAGTAAAACAAAATGAAGGTTTTAATTTCAACAAAAAAGTGTCGCTAGGTGTCTTTCGCACAGTCAGAGTTATGAAATTAGTAAATACCCATATAGAAATAATTTCCGTAAATATCTGTAAATATCTGTAAATATCTCTAAACAACTGTAAATAATTAATAAAAATTATTGAGACTGAAACATTAATAAAAGTTATTTACACTTATTTATTATTATTTACAATGATTTATAGTTATTTAGTTATTTACGATTACTAACTGATTTTAAAAGTTATTTACTATTATTTACAAACACTTACAGTTACTTACTCTTAATTACTATTATTAACTATTATTTACAATTTTCAAAATTTTTAGGTAAGTAAATAGTTTATTCTTATTTATAATTATTTATGATGATTAACAGTTATTTATAGTTATTCACTTCCGTTATCTTAGATAATTTTCTGGAACGCATGTACACTTACCGTTGAATGATTTTTTCCGAAGGTGTACCTAAAATGACAACGTCGCATATTTAGTCTATGGCGTAAGCAAACTATGAATTATACATTGAGTTTCGAATCATCAATCTTTGCAACTTCGTCAATTGCACTCTGTTGGTAAAACAGCATCAAAATTTTTTAATTATCCTGTCAAATTTATAATTATATAAAAAAGATGAAATAAAACTTAATTTTAATTTGAATTATGCTGTGAAATATATAATTGTATAAAAAAAATGAATTGAAAATAAATTTTAATAATTATAAATAATTATAAAATTAAAAAATAAAGCAAAATTTGTTCTTTATTTAAAACTTCAAATAATATAACATCAAACTTTTAAATATTTTTATTATTAAAACTTTTGAGAAAATTTATAATTTTTTTAAAAATAATTAACTACATTAATTTCAATACAATTTAAATTTATAATTGTAATACATAAACTATGTTTTAATACAACTTTTTATTTATTAAATATGTAAATATGCATACATCAGAAAGAAACATGATCTACAAATTTCATGCTTGAATAAACTTCTAATTTTTCTATTATGAATAAGTATACTAATTTTGATAAAGTTAGTATAACATAATGAGCGCCTTTTTAATATAATAGTTGACAGAACCATTGCTTTCAACATTTACATAATTTTATTCAATTATTTTTAATAAAATTTTACATAAATTAATGATTTATAAAATTATTGTTGTAATTAATCAATTACGAATCAGAGTTATGTATAAGGGCTCCATTAATAGCTATTTTAACAGCAGCATCAAACCCCCGATCAACTTCAGTATCTGCAACTTATAGAGGAGTTGATAAACTGAGAAACAAGGAAACTGTAACTTCTTCGCTTGCAAACAGTTGAAGCAAGACATGCATCTCATTTCTTTCTATACGAATACTTATTAATTAACTACTCAGTAAATAAATGGACTCCTTCAAGTATTAGTCCGCAGTACAGAACCCTTTTTAAAAAATGATTACCACATACTTAGAACTTTGTAAGCGGCTTTATTTTGTCAAGTCTACCAAACTTTTCATCTACGAAAACTCTCGAAACCGCTGCGTTTTTTAATAATTAATTATTAAACATGTCGATTCGACGATGTATTGTTATGCAATGACCACATACTTTTTTTTACATGGAACTAAAAGATATTTTTATAACAAAAATCAAATAATGTATGGCCGACAAAAATAATTCTGCGTTAGATGAGTCTACCATTTGAATTATGTCGATTGGACGGGGTTATGTTATGCGATGACCACATAGCCAATTTTTATGGGATTGCTTGATAATTAATTATGAAACCATAAAATCATAATGTCCGACAAATTTTCTGCGGATTTTTTTCAGTCCAACAATCGGAACATGTCATTGTTACGAGGTAGGGTTTTGTGATTACCATATGTCGGACAAGGGTATGACGTGTCACATAATATTATTTTATGTATTAAAAGGGCAATGACCGACAAAAATATTGCATCTTTACGTCAGACCGACAAAAAAAGATTTATAATTAACCCGTCACCTATGTATGTGTCATATAAAGAACACGTAGTTCAAAATTATCTAATAAAATTTAAATTTATATTTTGCACAAATGAAACTAGTTAGTATGATCAAGTAGACATAGAAAAATACATTCACATTTTTTAATTTTTGAAATTAATTTTTTTTTCCAATTTTTACCGATATTCTTATAAGTACGAAAATGAAAAAAAATTAAATTCTTAGAATAATCTAATTTTGCAGCTATAGTTGTTATTTTCATAACTTCAAAAATTATACGTCATTTTTGTGTCATCTTAATAAAAGATTTTTATAGAAGGATCAAAATACTATTAATAAAATATGCCTCTTATTTTTTAATATAATTATCTGATTAAGGGGACCAGGTACTATTAAAACTTGAGAAATTCAAATATGAATGATTAAAAGTTTATTGCTTTTATCCAAAGGAATAAATTATTTGAAAAAATACTTATATTTCAGAAGACTTTTTATTTCTGAAACTTTTATCTATCTTAAAAATTCAACTTATGGTTCCCGTTAACATTCTGGTACTAAAAACAGATTGGTCGCAAGGTTTTTTTAGGAGTTTTTATCTGATCTTGATGAAATTTGGTGGAGATTTCCAAAATCATCTTAGAATCCACATGAGCAAGAAACATTCCTAAAAAATTCAAATAATAAAAAAATTTTCTAAAAGAAATCAATTTTTTTAAAAATTTGTTTATTTATTTTTATAAATAATAAGTTAATACACAAATTATCATATATATATATATATATATATATATATATATTTATAATTTGCTATGCTCATTAATTCTAATATAATTTTAAAAATCTCCACCAAATTTCATAAAGATCCGATGAAAACTCATGAAAAAACTTTGCGACCAATCTGTTTTTAGTACCAGAATGTGAACGGTGACCATCAGTTGAATTTTTAAGATAGATAAAAGTTTCAGAAATAAAAAGTCTTCTGAAAGATAAATATTTTTTCAAAAAATTTTTTCCTTTTGGATAAAAGCAATAAATTTTTAATCATTCATATTCAAATTTTTCAAGTTTTAATAGTACCTGGTCCCCTTAATGGGGCATTTAGAGAGTAGTGACCAATGTTCAGCTGATATAAAGTTTCCTATAAAGTTAGAAAATATTCGGTCTCTCGTAAGGTGACCGAAAATATTTTTGAACTCTGTAATTCCTCTTTTACAAGAAACCCAAAAGAAAAAAAAAATATATATGAAAACAAGTAAATAAAAATTTTATTAAAAGATGGAAATTACTATTTAGAAAAAGTTTAAGTTTAATAACTAATTTGCCCTTTTTGGCATAGAAATTAAGTACTAACCGACAAGGAATATTATAGTCTCTCGTGAAGTGATCGTAATATTAACTTGCTTGGTTAAGTTATAATTTCTTTTCTTTTAGATTTTAATAGATTATAAAAAAAATCTTTTTTTTTTTTGTTGATACTGTTACGGGAGGAATATTCTAGAAAATAATAAAACGTAGAAGCATAAGAAATATATCCCATACAGCATGAAAGGACTTTGAAAGTATTCTGAAAGGATTCATGAAAGGACTACAATCTTTCAGAAATATATCACTGAAAGGATTCTGAAATAATTCTACATCCGAGGTATTATTCTTTTAAAAATAATACAAAAAAATATTTCATAAAGAATTCACAAGACATTTCAAAATCCTTTCAATGAAAGAATTCTGTAAGGATCCATGAATTCTTTTGGTAATAATTCGTAAATCTTTTCATAAATCTTCCATTAAAAGGATTCCGTAAGAATGATAAGAAATATTTTTAAAATATTTCATTGTATTATTTCTAAAAGGAATATACCCTGGACATAGAATTATTACAGAATCCTTTCAATGAAAGAATTCTGTAAGGATCCATGAATTTTTTTGGTAATAATTCGTAAATCTTTTCATACATCTTCCATTGAAAGGATTCTGTAAAAATGATATGAAATATTTTTAAAATATTTCATTGTATTATTTCTAAAAGGAATATACCCCGGACATAGAATAATTACAGAATCCTTTCAATGAAAGAATTCTGTAAGGATCCATGAATTCTTTTAGTAATAATGCATTAATCTTTCCATATATCTGTAGTTAAGAGACGTGTAAAGTTGTAGAAACTTTATTCTTTCCTGTATTATTTAAGAATCAATTTAGAATTAACACACACACACACACACACACACACACACACACACGCACGCACGCACTCACGCTCGCACGCACACACACACACACACACACATATATATTGTAACGTTTTTCCCTTTCGGGAGAAATACGTGTAACTCCTGTTGCCAGACGCTTCAGTGAGTTACCAGGGTAAGATCGGCAGGAGTTGGAGGGATCAAACGGTGGAAAGTAAAGGAAAGTAACCGGGTTTAACACGTTCGGTTGTGCTAGGGAGTACCTTGGCTTTATTGTACTCATAAAACTCATGTACAACGATGATTACAAATATGAAATAATAATAGCGTATTAATCAAAGCTAAACCTAATAATTTTATATAATGCAAATAAACTAACCTAACCTTAATGAAATATAATTTACAAAAGTAATTTAGTTCTTTGTTTAGATCGGCTACTTGACGGCTATTTAATAAAGGAATCAAACTAATTAATAATCTTTAAGTGAATCTAATTTAATAAATGGATTAAATCAATTAATAATCTCTATAGTTTATTTTAACTCATAGATTCTACGGCTTGGACGGTCTAAAATATACCGGCGGCTTTTACCTGCAGCAATGTGCAAAAACAAAAGAGACAAGTGATTAATAATTAAATAATTATGTTAAGAGGAGGTCACGTATCTCTGTCCTTTTCTAATAAAAAAATTGAGTTTTTTACAGAAACTAATAACTTTAGCAAAAAATGGAGAGAAAGCCGCATCTCGTATCAATAAAAGCAATATTTTCTTTGATTAGAAAGAATTAATTTTATTGCTTTGTTTTCAAGAAAACCTTGAAAAACTTAAATCATAGAGATTAGGGTGGACAATTTGGTTTTTCAAGGTTTTCTTGAGAACGAAGCAATAAAATTAATTTTTTCTTATCAAAGAAAACATTGCTTTTTTCGATACAAGGTGCGGCTTTCTCTTTATTTTTTGCTAAAGTTATTAGTTTTTGTAAAAAAATCATTTCTTTGATTAGAAAAGGACAGAGATACGCGACCTTCTCTTAATAGGTAACGGCACTTAATAACGCAATACTTAATCCTACGGCAATAATAATGGTAGGTGGCCGGCTCCCTTAATTATCTAAGTTACGAATCTCTATAGGTACGCGGGACCTTTAAGTGATGTAAAGATAAAGGGTGGCCGACACCCTTAACTTATTCTAATATCTAATATTTACACGCAGTCGGACGGAGTCCTTTAAACTAATCTGAAACAAGTAATTGGGTAGATGACACCCTTAATATATTCTATAATCACGTAGTGGCGGACGCGACAGCTATGGGTGGACAAGACCCTTAATTAAGCCCGTTGCAATATGTGAGATACAATATAATATTTTGGGTGGACGTCACCCTTAAATTCAACGGCGCAAGTTCGGCATTGCGGCGGCGGCAAAAGGTTGCGAGTGTGCCCTAGGCAGATAGATTTACGCCAGCGTGTTCGCTCGACGTATCTCTACTACTGCCAGCATATGCACTAGAGTGTAGACCAGCGCGCTCACTCGGTCTACCCTCATGTGCAAGAGAGAGAAGCTTTGCCTAAGCTGTGGTGCTCCACGAGCCAAGGCAACTAGCTACTACTTGTCCCACTTTCTCTTAGCCCAGCGTGCTTACTCGGGTAAAGAGAGAGGGGAGACCGTAGTCTACACTGCTCTGCTCTGGATAGCTTCTCGGCCTCTTATATACTCTGGCCTCATTTTTCCCGTAGAGTGCAACGACGTTCGAGGTTGCCGCCTAGCGACTGAGCTTAGAACTACTGTTCTATCGTAGCTGGCCGTTAGGCGGGAGATTTGAAATGCGCGGGTATGTATACTCGTCGCAATATATATATAACGGATATGATGATATAATTATTTATAGGATTACGAATAGTTTCACAGCGGTTAAAATCAAAGTTCCCACACAGCATGTAAGCTTCCTGGAAGCTTCCTGGAAGCTTTCCGGAAGATGTAGAAAAAAGGTTGGAAATTTTCAGGAAGTTTCCAGTGGAAACTTCTCGGAAGATGGATATGTCCTCGATCAGGAGTCTTCCGTAAGTCTTTCATGGAATATTTCAGTGAAAGCTCACTGGAAGCCTTCGTAAGTCCTTCATGGAATATTTCAGTGGAAGTTTATTGGAAGCTTCCGTTACTTATTCATGGAATATTTCAATGGAAGCTTACTGACAGCTTCCGTAAATTATTCATGAAACATTTCAGTGAAAACTTACTGGAAGCCTCCGTAAATCTTTCATGGAATATTTCAGTGAAAGCTTACTCGAAGCTGCCGTACATCATTTCTAAAATATTTTAGTGGAAGCTTCCAGGAAGCTTTGGTAAGTTTTTCATTGAATATTTCAGTGGAACATTATCGGAAGCTTCCTAGAAGAAAACGTGGAAGATTTAATTCACTGCAGAAAAAACATTGAAAGCTTCCAGAAAGATTCCAGTGAAAAGTTCCCGGAAGATGGATACGTCCTCGATCAGGAGTCTTCCGCAAGTCGTTCATGAAATATTTCAGCGGAAGTTTACCGGAAGCTTCCATAAACTTTTTATGGAATATTTCAGTGGAAGCTTACTGGGAGCCTCCGTAAATTATTAATGAAATATTTGAGTGAAAGCTTACTGGAAGCCTCCGTAAGTTTTTCATGAAATACTTCATTGTAAGGTTACCGAAGCTTCCGTAAATTTTTCATGAAATATTCCAGTGAAAACGTACTGAAAGCTTCCGTAAATTATTCATGAAATATTTCAGTGAAAGCTTACTAAAAGCTTCTGTAAATTTTTCATAAAATACTTCATTGGGAGCTTACTGAAAGCTTCCTTAAATTATACATGAAATATTAAAAAAGTGATGAACTAATATTTCTTTGAAATATTTCAGATTATGAATATTAAATAATTTATTGAAATATTTCTATAATATTGCTGAAACATTTCATGTTTTATTTCAAAAAATTTTTGAATCTGATACTGAAATATTCAAGTAAGTTGTTACATTATTTCTTGGAATGTTCCAAATTAATATTTCTCAAATCTTTCAAGAAACATGTCATGAAATATTCCTGTTATATTTAAAAAATATTTCATAAAGTATTTGAAAAAATTTTTGAACATAACCCGGAAATATTGAAGAAATATTACTGCACCATTTCTTAAAATATTTTGAATCAATAATGCGCGAATTTTTCAAGAAATATTACATAATACATTTCTGTAATATTCCAAAAATATTTCATGAAGTATTTCAAAAAATTTATAAATATAACAGTAAAATATTGGAGAAATATTGTTTAAATATTTGTAGTTATCTTGCGTGCGCAGCCATTCTTTCATCTTGCCAGCAGGTGACTACTTGATTATATTTTCATGTGATTTTAAATGCGGTTGACAAACTCTCGCAATGTTTTAATGACAATTTCCAATATCTCGCTGAAAAGTAATCTAAGTCTTCCATTCAGGCATCCATGAAATCTTTCGGTGCAATGATTCATCAATCTTCCAACGGAATCTTCTTCGGAAGGTTTACGAGAGCTTTCAGGAGCCTTCCACTAGGATGTTTTAATGACAATTGTCAATATTTCGCTGAAAGGTAAACGGAGTCTTTCATTCAAGCTTCTATGAAATCTTTCGGTGCAATGATTCATCAATCTTCCTACGGGATCTTCCTTGGAAGGTTTACGGAATCTTCCAGGAGACTTAAGTCGGAATATTCCAGTAAAAATTCCCAACATTTCCCCAAAAGGAAAACGGAGTCTTCTATAAAGCTTCCATAAAATCTTTCGGTGCAATGATTCATCAATCTTCCAACGGAATCTTTCTTAGAAGATTTACGGAAGCTTCCAGGAGCCTTCCACTGGAATGTTTCAATGACAATTTCTAATATATCGCTAAAAGGTAAACGAAGTCTTCCATTTAAGCTTCCATAAAATCTTTCGGTGCAATGATTTATCAATCTTCCAACGGAATCTTCTTCGGAAGGTTTACGGAAGCTTTCAGGAGCCTTCCACTGGAATGTTTCAATGACAATTTATAATATATCGCTAAAAGGTAAACGAAGTCTTCCATTTAAGCTTCCATAAAATCTTCCGGTGCAATGATTCATCAATCTTTCAACGTAATCTTCCTTGAAAGGTTTACGAGAGCTTTCAGGAGCCTTCCACTGGAATGTTACAATGACAATTTTTAATATTCCGCTGAAAGGTAAATGGAGTCTTTCATTCAAGCTTCCATGAAATCTTTTGGTGCAATGATTCCTCAATCTTCCAACGGAATCTTCTTCGGAAGGTTTACGGAAGCTTTCAGGAGCCTTCCACTGGAATGTTTCAATGACAATTTATAATATATCGCTAAAAGGTAAACGAAGTCTTCCATTTAAGCTTCCATAAAATCTTCCGGTGCAATGATTCATCAATCTTTCAACGTAATCTTCCTTGAAAGGTTTACGAGAGCTTTCAGGAGCCTTCCACTGGAATGTTACAATGACAATTTTTAATATTCCGCTGAAAGGTCAATGGAGTCTTTCATTCAAGCTTCCATGAAATCTTTTGGTGCAATGATTCCTCAATCTTCCAACGAAATCTTCTTCGGAAGGTTTCCGGAAGCTGTCAGGAGCTTTCCACTGGAATGTTTCAATGACAATTTCTAATATATCGCTAAAAGGTAAACGAAGTCTTCCATTTAAGCTTCCATAAAATCTTCCGGTGCAATGATTCATCAATCTTTCAACGTAATCTTCCTTGGAAGGTTTACGAGAGCTTTCAGGAGCCTTCGACTGGAATGTTTCAATGACAATTTTTAATATTCCGCTGAAAGGTAAATGGAGTCTTTCATTCAAGCTTCCATGAAATCTTCTGGTGCAATGATTCATCAATCTTCCAACGTAATCTTCCTTGGAACGTTTACGGAAGTTTTCAGGAGCCTTCCACTGGAATGTTTTAATAACAATTTTTAATATTTCGCTGAAAGGTAAATGGAGTCATTCGTTTAAGCTTCCAAAATATCTTTCGGTGCAATGATTCATCAAAATTTCTACGGAATCTTCCTTAAAAGGTTTACGGAATCTTGCAGGAGATTTAAGTCGGAATATTCCATTGAAACTTCCCACCATTTCCCCGAAAGGAAAACGAAATCTTCTATAAAGCTTCCATCAAATCTTTCGGTGCAATGATTCATCAATCTTCCAACGGAATCTTTCTTGGAAGATTTACGGAAGCTTCCAGGAGCCTTTCACTGGAATGTTTAAATGACAATTTCCAATATTTCACTGAAAGGTAAACGAAGTCTTCTATTCAAGCTTTCATGAAATCTTTTGGTGCAATAATTCATCAATCTTTTAACGTAATCTTTCTTGGAAGTTTACGGAAGCTTTCAGGAGCCTTCCACTGGAATGTTTTAATGACAATTCTCAATATTTCGCTTAAAGGTAAACGGAGTCTTTCATTCAAGCTTCTACGAAATCTTTCGGTGCAATGATTCATCAATCTTCCTACGGAATATTCCTTGGAAGGTTTACGGAATCTTCCAGGAGACTTAAGTCGGAATATTCCAGTAAAAATTCCCAACATCTCCCTGAAAGGAAACGGAGTCTTCTATAAAGCTTCCATGAAATCGTTCGGTGCAATGATTCCTCAATCTTCCAACGAAATCTTCTTCGGAAGGTTTACGGAAGCTCTCAGGAGCCTTCCACTCGAATGTTTCAATGACAATTTCTAATATATCGCTAAAAGGTAAACGAAGTTTTCCATTTAAGCTTCCATAAAATCTTTCGGTGCAATGATTCATCAATCTTCCAACGTAATCTTCCTTGGAAGGTTTACGAGAGCTTTCAGAAGCCTTCCACTGGAATGTTTCAATGACAATTTTTAATATTCCGCTGAAAGGTAAATGGAGTCTTTTATTCAAGCTTCCTTGAAATCTTTTGGTGCAATGATTCATCAATCTTCCTACGGAATCTTCCTTGAAAGGTTTACGTAATCTTTCAGGAGACTTAAGTCGGAATATTCCAGTAAAAAGTCCCAACATTTCCCCGAAAGGAAAACGAAATCTTCTATAAAGCTTCCATCAAATCTTTCGGTGCAATGATTCATCAATCTTCCAACGGAATCTTTCTTGGAAGATTCACAGAAGCTTCCAGGAGCCTTTCACTGGAATGTTTAAATGACAATTTCCAATATTTCACTGAAAGGTAAACAAAGTCTTCGATTCAACCTTTCATGAAATCTTTTGGTGCAATAATTCATCAATCTTTTAACGGAATCTTTCTTGGAAGTTTACGAAAGCTTTCAGAAGCCTACCATTGGAATGTGTTAATGACAATTTTCAATATTTCACTGAAAGGTAAACGAAGTCTTTCATTCAAGCTTCCATGAAATCTTCCGGTGCAATGATTCATCAATCTTCCAACGTAATCTTTCTTGGAAGGTTTACGAGAGCTTTCAGGAGCCTTCCACTGGAATGTCATAATGACAATTTTCAATATTTCGCTGATTAGTAAACGGAGTCTTTCATTCAAGCTTCTATGAAATCGTTCGGTGCAATGATTCATCAATCTTCCTACGGAATCTTCCTTGGAAGGTTTACGGAATCTTCCAGGAGACTTGAGTCGGAATATTCCAGTAAAAATTCCCAACATTTCCCCGAAAGGAAAACGGAGTCTTCTATAAAGCTTCCATGAAATCTTTCGATGCAATGATTCATCAATCTTTCAACGGAATCTTCCTTGGAAGGTTTATGGAAGCTTTCAGGAGCCTTCTACTGGAATGTTTCAATGACAATTTTTAATATTTCGCTAAAAGGTAAACGAAGTCTTCCATTTAAGCTTCCATAAAATCTTTTGGTGCAATGATTTATCAATCTTCCAACGGAATCTTCTTCGGAAGGTTTACGGAAGCTTCCAGCAGCCTTCCACTAGAATGTTTCAATGACAATTTTCAATATTTCGCTAAAAGGTAAACGGAGTCTTTCATTCAAGCTTCTATGAAATCTTTCGGTGCAATGATTCATCAATCTTCCTACGGAATCTTCCTTGGAAGGTTTACGGAATCTTGCAGGAGCCTTCCACTGGAATGTTTCAATGACAATTTCTAATATATCGCTAAAAGGTAAACGAAGTCTTCCATTTAAGCTTCTATAAAATCTTTTGGTGCAATGATTTATCAATCTTCCAACGGAATCTTCTTCGGAAGGTTTACGGAAGCCTTCAGCAGCCTTCCACTGGAATGTTTCAATGACAATTTCTAATATATCGCTAAAAGGTAAACGAAGTCTTCCATTTAAGCTTCCATAAAATCTTCCGGTGCAATGATTCATCAATCTTTCAACGTAATCTTCCTTGAAAGGTTCACGAGAGCTTTCAAGAGCCTTTCACTGGAATGTTTCAATGACAATTTTTAATATTCCGCTGAAAGGTAAATGGAGTCTTTCATTCAGGCATCCATGAAATCTTTCGGTGCAATGATTCATCAATCTTCCAACGGAATCTTCTTCGGAAGGTTTACGAGAGCTTTCAGAAGCCTTCCACTAGAATGTTTTAATGACAATTTTCAATATTTCGCTGAAAGGTAAACGGAGTCTTTCATTCAAGCTTCTATGAAATCTTTCGGTGCAATGATTCATCAATCTTCCTACGGAATCTTCCTTGGAAGGTTTACGGAATCTTCCAGGAGACTTAAGTCGGAATATTCCAGTAAAAATTCCCAACATTTTCCCAAAAGGAAAACGAAGTCTTCTATAAAGCTTCCATAAAATCTTTCGGTGCAATGATTCATCAATCTTCCAACGGAATCTTTCTTAGAAGATTTACGGAAGCTTCCAGGAGCCTTCCACTGGAATGTTTCAATGACAATTTCTAATATATCGCTAAAAGGTAAACGAAGTCTTCCATTTAAGCTTCCATAAAATCTTTTGGTGCAATGATTTATCAATCTTCCAACGGAATCTTCTTCGGAAGGTTTACGGAAGCTTTCAGCAGCCTTCCACTGGAATGTTTCAATGACAATTTCTAATATATCGCTAAAAGGTAAACGAAGTCTTCCATTTAAGCTTTCATAAAATCTTCCGGTGCAATGATTCATCAATCGTTCAACGTAATCTTCCTTGAAAGGTTCACGAGAGCTTTCAAGAGCCTTCCACTGGAATATTTCAATGACAATTTTTAATATTCCGCTGAAAGGTAAATGGAGTCTTTCATTCAAGCTTCCATGAAATCTTTTGGTGCAATGATTCCTCAATCTTCCAACGAAATCTTCTTCGGAAGGTTTACGGAAGCTTTCAGGAGCCTTCCACTGGAATGTTTCAATGACAATTTCTAATATATCGCTAAAAGGTAAACGAAGTCTTCCATTCAAGCTTCCATAAAATCTTTCGGTGCAATGATTTATCAATCTTCCAACGGAATCTTCTTCGGAAGGTTTACGGAAGCTTTCACGAGCCTTCCACTGGAATGTTTCAATGACAATTTATTATATATCGCTAAAAGGTAAACGAAGTCTTCCATTTAAGCTTCCATAAAATCTTCCGGAGCAATGATTCATCAATCTTTCAACGTTATCTTCCTTCAAAGGTTTACGAGAGCTTTCAGGAGCCTTCCACTGGAATGTTTCAATGACAATTTTTAATATTCCGCTGAAAGGTAAATGGAGTCTTTCATCCAAGCTTCCATGAAATCTTTTGGTGCAATGATTCCTCAATCTTCCAACGAAATCTTCTTCGGAAGGTTTACGGAAGCTGTCAGGAGCTTTCCACTGGAATGTTTCAATGACAATTTCTAATATATCGCTAAAAGGTAAACGAAGTCTTCCATTTAAGCTTCCATAAAATCTTCCGGTGCAATGATTCATCAATCTTTCAACGTAATCTTCCTTTGAAGGTTTACGAGAGCTTTCAGGAGCCTTCCACTGGAATGTTTCAATGACAATTTTTAATATTCCGCTGAAAGGTAAATGGAGTCTTTCATCCAAGCTTCCATGAAATCTTTTGGTGCAATGATTCCTCAATCTTCCAACGAAATCTTCTTCGGAAGGTTTACGGAAGCTGTCAGGAGCTTTCCACTGGAATGTTTCAATGACAATTTCTAATATATCGCTAAAAGGTAAACGAAGTCTTCCATTTAAGCTTCCATAAAATCTTCCGGTGCAATGATTCATCAATCTTTCAACGTAATCTTCCTTGGAAGGTTTACGAGAGCTTTCAGGAGCCTTCCACTGGAATGTTTCAATGACAATTTTAAATATTTCACTGAAAGGTAAACGAAGTCTTCTATTCAAGCTTTCATGAAATCTTTTGGTGCAATAATTCAGTAATCTTTTAACGGAATCTTTCTTGGAAGTTTACGGAAGCTTTCAGGAGCCTTCCACTGGAATGTTTTAATGACAATTCTCAATATTTCGCTTAAAGGTAAACGGAGTCTTTCATTCAAGCTTCTACGAAATCTTTCGGTGCAATGATTCATCAATCTTCCTACGGAATATTCCTTGGAAGGTTTACGGAATCTTCCAGGAGACTTAAGTCGGAATATTCCAGTAAAAATTCCCAACATCTCCCTGAAAGGAAACGGAGTCTTCTATAAAGCTTCCATGAAATCGTTCGGTGCAATGATTCCTCAATCTTCCAACGAAATCTTCTTCGGAAGGTTTACGGAAGCTCTCAGGAGCCTTCCACTCGAATGTTTCAATGACAATTTCTAATATATCGCTAAAAGGTAAACGAAGTTTTCCATTTAAGCTTCCATAAAATCTTTCGGTGCAATGATTCATCAATCTTCCAACGTAATCTTCCTTGGAAGGTTTACGAGAGCTTTCAGAAGCCTTCCACTGGAATGTTTCAATGACAATTTTTAATATTCCGCTGAAAGGTAAATGGAGTCTTTTATTCAAGCTTCCTTGAAATCTTTTGGTGCAATGATTCATCAATCTTCCTACGGAATCTTCCTTGAAAGGTTTACGTAATCTTTCAGGAGACTTAAGTCGGAATATTCCAGTAAAAAGTCCCAACATTTCCCCGAAAGGAAAACGAAATCTTCTATAAAGCTTCCATCAAATCTTTCGGTGCAATGATTCATCAATCTTCCAACGGAATCTTTCTTGGAAGATTCACAGAAGCTTCCAGGAGCCTTTCACTGGAATGTTTAAATGACAATTTCAATATTTCACTGAAAGGTAAACAAAGTCTTCGATTCAACCTTTCATGAAATCTTTTGGTGCAATAATTCATCAATCTTTTAACGGAATCTTTCTTGGAAGTTTACGAAAGCTTTCAGAAGCCTACCATTGAAATGTGTTAATGACAATTTTCAATATTTCACTGAAAGGTAAACGAAGTCTTTCATTCAAGCTTCCATGAAATCTTCCGGTGCAATGATTCATCAATCTTCCAACGTAATCTTTCTTGGAAGGTTTACGAGAGCTTTCAGGAGCCTTCCACTGGAATGTCATAATGACAATTTTCAATATTTCGCTGATTAGTAAACGGAGTCTTTCATTCAAGCTTCTATGAAATCTTTCGGTGCAATGATTCATCAATCTTCCTACGGAATCTTCCTTGGAAGGTTTACGGAATCTTCCAGGAGACTTGAGTCGGAATATTCCAGTAAAAATTCCCAACATTTCCCCGAAAGGAAAACGGAGTCTTCTATAAAGCTTCCATGAAATCTTTCGATGCAATGATTCATCAATCTTTCAACGGAATCTTCCTTGGAAGGTTTATGGAAGCTTTCAGGAGCCTTCTACTGGAATGTTTCAATGACAATTTTTAATATTTCGCTAAAAGGTAAACGAAGTCTTCCATTTAAGCTTCTATAAAATCTTTTGGTGCAATGATTTATCAATCTTCCAACGGAATCTTCTTCGGAAGGTTTACGGAAGCTTTCAGCAGCCTTCCACTGGAATGTTTCAATGACAATTTTCAATATTTCGCTAAAAGGTAAACGGAGTCTTTCATTCAAGCTTCTATGAAATCTTTCGGTGCAATGATTCATCAATCTTCCTACGGAATCTTCCTTGGAAGGTTTACGGAATCTTGCAGGAGACTTAAGTCGGAATATTCCAGTAAAAATTCCCAACATTTTCCCAAAAGAAAAACGAAGTTTTCTATAAAGCTTCCATAAAATCTTTCGGTGCAATGATTCATCAATCTTCCAACGGAATCTTTCTTAGAAGATTTACGGAAGCTTCCAGGAGCCTTCCACTGGAATGTTTCAATGACAATTTCTAATATATCGCTAAAAGGTAAACGAAGTCTTCCATTTAAGCTTCTATAAAATCTTTTGGTGCAATGATTTATCAATCTTCCAACGGAATCTTCTTCGGAAGGTTTACGGAAGCTTTCAGCAGCCTTCCACTGGAATGTTTCAATGACAATTTCTAATATATCGCTAAAAGGTAAACGAAGTCTTCCATTTAAGCTTCCATAAAATCTTCCGGTGCAATGATTCATCAATCTTTCAACGTAATCTTCCTTGAAAGGTTCACGAGAGCTTTCAAGAGCCTTTCACTGGAATGTTTCAATGACAATTTTTAATATTCCGCTGAAAGGTAAATGGAGTCTTTCATTCAGGCATCCATGAAATCTTTCGGTGCAATGATTCATCAATCTTCCAACGGAATCTTCTTCGGAAGGTTTACGAGAGCTTTCAGGAGCCTTCCACTAGAATGTTTTAA
This sequence comes from Anastatus disparis, assembly GCA_017163975.1. Lineage (NCBI taxonomy): Eukaryota > Metazoa > Arthropoda > Insecta > Hymenoptera > Eupelmidae > Anastatus > Anastatus disparis. The sequence goes on along the minus strand of JAFFSR010000243.1, from coordinate 2,209,677 downwards.
TGACAATTTTCAATATTTCGCTGAAAGGTAAACGGAGTCTTTCATTCAAGCTTCTATGAAATCTTTCGGTGCAATGATTCATCAATCTTCCTACGGAATCTTCCTTGGAAGGTTTACGGAATCTTCCAGGAGACTTAAGTCGGAATATTCCAGTAAAATTCCCAACATTTTCCCAAAAGGAAAACGAAGTCTTCTATAAAGCTTCCATAAAATCTTTCGGTGCAATGATTCATCAATCTTCCAACGGAATCTTTCTTAGAAGATTTACGGAAGCTTCCAGGAGCCTTCCACTGGAATGTTTCAATGACAATTTCTAATATATCGCTAAAAGGTAAACGAAGTCTTCCATTTAAGCTTCCATAAAATCTTTTGGTGCAATGATTTATCAATCTTCCAACGGAATCTTCTTCGGAAGGTTTACGGAAGCTTTCAGCAGCCTTCCACTGGAATGTTTCAATGACAATTTCTAATATATCGCTAAAAGGTAAACGAAGTCTTCCATTTAAGCTTTCATAAAATCTTCCGGTGCAATGATTCATCAATCGTTCAACGTAATCTTCCTTGAAAGGTTCACGAGAGCTTTCAAGAGCCTTCCACTGGAATATTTCAATGACAATTTTTAATATTCCGCTGAAAGGTAAATGGAGTCTTTCATTCAAGCTTCCATGAAATCTTTTGGTGCAATGATTCCTCAATCTTCCAACGAAATCTTCTTCGGAAGGTTTACGGATGCTTTCAGGAGCCTTCCACTGGAATGTTTCAATGACAATTTCTAATATATCGCTAAAAGGTAAACGAAGTCTTCCATTTAAGCTTCCATAAAATCTTTCGGTGCAATGATTTATCAATCTTCCAACGGAATCTTCTTCGGAAGGTTTACGGAAGCTTTCACGAGCCTTCCACTGGAATGTTTCAATGACAATTTATTATATATCGCTAAAAGGTAAACGAAGTCTTCCATTTAAGCTTCCATAAAATCTTCCGGAGCAATGATTCATCAATCTTTCAACGTTATCTTCCTTCAAAGGTTTACGAGAGCTTTCAGGAGCCTTCCACTGGAATGTTTCAATGACAATTTTTAATATTCCGCTGAAAGGTAAATGGAGTCTTTCATCCAAGCTTCCATGAAATCTTTTGGTGCAATGATTCCTCAATCTTCCAACGAAATCTTCTTCGGAAGGTTTACGGAAGCTGTCAGGAGCTTTCCACTGGAATGTTTCAATGACAATTTCTAATATATCGCTAAAAGGTAAACGAAGTCTTCCATTTAAGCTTCCATAAAATCTTCCGGTGCAATGATTCATCAATCTTTCAACGTAATCTTCCTTGGAAGGTTTACGAGAGCTTTCAGGAGCCTTCCACTGGAATGTTTCAATGACAATTTTTAATATTCCGCTGAAAGGTAAATGGAGTCTTCCATTCAAGCTTCCATGAAATCTTTTGGTGCAATGATTCATCAATCTCCCTACGGAATCTTCCTTGAAAGGTTTACGTAATCTTTCAGGAGACTTAAGTCGGAATATTCCAGTAAAAAGTCCCAACATTTCCCCGAAAGGAAAACGAAATCTTCTATAAAGCTTCCATCAAATCTTTCGGTGCAATGATTCATCAATCTTCCAACGGAATCTTTCTTGGAAGCTTTACGGAAGCTTTCAGGAGCCTTCCACTGGAAAGTTTCAATGACAATTTTTAATATTCCGCTGAAAGGTAAATGGAGTCTTTCATTCAGGCATCCATGAAATCTTTCGGTGCAATGATTCATCAATCTTCCAACGGAATCTTCTTCGGAAGGTTTACGAGAGCTTTCAGGAGCCTTCCACTAGAATGTTTTAATGACAATTTTCAATATTTCGCTGAAAGGTAAACGGAGTCTTTCATTCAAGCTTCTATGAAATCTTTCGGTGCAATGATTCATCAATCTTCCTACGGAATCTTCCTTGGAAGGTTTACGGAATCTTCCAGGAGACTTAAGTCGGAATATTCCAGTAAAAATTCCAAACATTTTCCCAAAAGGAAAACGAAGTCTTCTATAAAGCTTCCATAAAATCTTTCGGTGCAATGATTCATCAATCTTCCAACGGAATCTTTCTTAGAAGATTTACGGAAGCTTCCAGGAGCCTTCCACTGGAATGTTTCAATGACAATTTCTAATATATCGCTAAAAGGTAAACGAAGTCTTCCATTTAAGCTTCCATAAAATCTTTTGGTGCAATGATTTATCAATCTTCCAACGGAATCTTCTTCGGAAGGTTTACGGAAGCTTTCAGCAGCCTTCCACTGGAATGTTTCAATGACAATTTCTAATATATCGCTAAAAGGTAAACGAAGTCTTCCATTTAAGCTTCCATAAAATCTTCCGGTGCAATGATTCATCAATCTTTCAACGTAATCTTCCTTGAAAGGTTCACGAGAGCTTTCAAGAGCCTTCCACTGGAATGTTTCAATGACAATTTTTAATATTCCGCTGAAAGGTAAATGGAGTCTTTCATTCAAGCTTCCATGAAATCTTTTGGTGCAATGATTCCTCAATCTTCCAACGAAATCTTCTTCGGAAGGTTTACGGAAGCTTTCAGGAGCCTTCCACTGGAATGTTTCAATGACAATTTCTAATATATCGCTAAAAGGTAAACGAAGTCTTACATTTAAGCTTTCATAAAATCTTTCGGTGCAATGATTTATCAATCTTCCAACGGAATCTTCTTCGGAAGGTTTACGGAAGCTTTCACGAGCCTTCCACTGGAATGTTTCAATGACAATTTATTATATATCGCTAAAAGGTAAACGAAGTCTTCCATTTAAGCTTCCATAAAATCTTCCGGAGCAATGATTCATCAATCTTTCAACGTTATCTTCCTTCAAAGGTTTACGAGAGCTTTCAGGAGCCTTTCACTGGAATGTTTCAATGACAATTTTTAATATTCCGCTGAAAGGTAAATGGAGTCTTTCATTCAAGCTTCCATGAAATCTTTTGGTGCAATGATTCCTCAATCTTCCAACGAAATCTTCTTCGGAAGGTTTACGGAAGCTGTCAGGAGCTTTCCACTGGAATGTTTCAATGACAATTTCTAATATATCGCTAAAAGGTAAACGAAGTCTTCCATTTAAGCTTCCATAAAATCTTCCGGTGCAATGATTCATCAATCTTTCAACGTAATCTTCCTTGGAAGGTTTACGAGAGCTTTCAGGAGCCTTCCACTGGAATGTTTCAATGACAATTTTTAATATTCCGCTGAAAGGTAAATGGAGTCTCTCATTCAAGCTTTCATGAAATCTTTTGGTGCAATGATTCATCAATCTCCCTACGGAATCTTCCTTGAAAGGTTTACGTAATCTTTCAGGAGACTTAAGTCGGAATATTCCAGTAAAAAGTCCCAACATTTCCCCGAAAGGAAAACGAAATCTTCTATAAAGCTTCCATCAAATCTTTCGGTGCAATGATTCATCAATCTTCCAACGGAATCTTTCTTGGAAGCTTTACGGAAGCTTTCAGGAGCCTTCCACTGGAAAGTTTTAATGACAATTTCTAATATATCGCTAATAGGTAAACGAAGTCTTCCATTCAAGCCTACATGAAATCTTCCGGTGCAATGATTCATCAATCTTCCAACGTAATCTTCCTTGGAAGGTTTACGGAAGTTTTCAGGAGCCTTCCACTGGAATGTTTTAATAACAATTTTTAATATTTCGCTGAAAGGTAAATGGAGTCTTTCGTTTAAGCTTCCATGATATCTTTCGGTGCAATGATTCATCAAACTTTCTACGGAATCTTCCTTAAAAGGTTAACGGAATCTTGCAGGAGATTTAAGTCGGAATATTCCATTGAAACTTCCCACCATTTCCCCGAAAGGAAAACGAAATCTTCTATAAAGCTTCCATCAAATCTTTCGGTGCAATGATTCATCAATCTCCCAACGGAATCTTTCTTGGAAGATTTACGGAAGCTTCCAGGAGCCTTCCACTGGAATGTTTAAATGACAATTTCTAATATTTCACTGAAAGGTAAACGAAGTCTTCTATTCAAGCTTTCATGAAATCTTTAGGTGCAATAATTCATCAATCATTTAACGGAATCTTTCTTGGAAGTTTACGGAAGCTTTCAGGAGCCTTCCACTGGAATGTTTTAATGACAATTTTCAATATTTCGCTGAAAGGTAAACGGAGTCTTTCATTCAAGCTTCTATGAAATCTTTCGGTGCAATGATTCATCAATCTTCCTACGGTATCTTCCTTGGAAGGTTTACGGAATCTTCCAGGAGACTTAAGTCGGAATATTCCAGTAAAAATTTCCAACATTTCCCCGAAAGGAAACGGAGTCTTCTATAAAGCTTTCATGAAATCGTTCGGTGCAATGATTCCTCAATCTTCCAACGAAATCTTTTTCGGAAGGTTTACGGAAGCTTTCAGGAGCCTTCCACTTGAATGTTTCAATGACAATTTCTAATATATCGCTAAAAGCTAAACGAAGTTTTCCATTGAAGCTTCCATAAAATCTTTCGGTGCAATGATTTATCAATCTTCCAACGTAATCTTCCTTGGAAGGTTTACGAGAGCTTTCAGAAGCCTTCCACTGGAATGTTTCAATGACAATTTTTAATATTCCGCTGAAAGGTAAATGGAGTCTTTTATTCAAGCTTCCATGAAATCTTTTGGTGCAATGATTCATCAATCTTCCTACGGAATCTTCCTTGAAAGGTTTACGTAATCTTTCAGGAGACTTAAGTCGGAATATTCCAGTAAAAAGTCCCAACATTTCCCCGAAAGGAAAACGAAATCTTCTATAAAGCTTCCATCAAATCTTTCGGTGCAATGATTCATCAATCTTCCAACGGAATCTTTCTTGGAAGATTTACGGAAGCTTCCAGGAGCCTTCCACTGGAACGTTTAAATGACAATTTCTAATATTTCACTGAAAGGTAAACGAAGTCTTCTATTCAAGCTTTCATGAAATCTTTTGGTGCGATAATTCATCAATCTTTTAACGGAATCTTTCTTGGAAGTTTACGGAAGCTTTCAGGAGCCTTCCACTGGAATGTTTTAATGACAATTTTCAATATTTCGCTGAAAGGTAAACGGAGTCTTTCATTCAAGCTTCTATGAAATCTTTCGGTGCAATGATTCATCAATCTTCCTACGGTATCTTCCTTGGAAGGTTTACGGAATCTTCCAGGAGACTTAAGTCGGAATATTCCAGTGAAAATTCCCAACATTTCCCCGAAAGGAAACGGAGTCTTCTATAAAGCTTTCATGAAATCGTTCGGTGCAATGATTCCTCAATCTTCCAACGAAATCTTTTTCGGAAGGTTTACGGAAGCTTTCAGGAGCCTTCTACTCGAATGTTTTAATGACAATTTCTAATATATCGCTAAAAGGTAAACGAAGTTTTCCATTTAAGCTTCCATAAAATCTTTTGGTGCAATGATTTATCAATCTTCCAACGTAATCTTCCTTGGAAGGTTTACGAGAGCTTTCAGAAGCCTTCCACTGGAATGTTTCAATGGCAATTTTTAATATTCCGCTGGAAGGTAAATGGAGTCTTTTATTCAAGCTTCCATGAAATCTTTTGGTGCAATGATTCATCAATCTTCCTACGGAATCTTCCTTGAAAGGTTTACGTAATCTTTCAGGAGACTTAAGTCGGAATATTCCAAAAAAGTCCCAACATTTCCCAAGGAAAAGAAAAAAAATCTTCTATAAAGCTTCCATCAAATCTTTCGGTGCAATGATTCATCAATCTTCCAACGGAATCTTTCTTGGAAGATTCACAGAAGCTTCCAGGAGCCTTCCACTGGAATGTTTCAATGACAATTTCCAATATTTCACTGAAAGGTTAACAAAGTCTTTGATTCAAGCTTTCATGAAATCTTTTGGTGCAATAATTCATCAATCTTTTAACGGAATCTTTCTTGGAAGTTTACGAAAGCTTTCAAGAGCCTACCATTGGAATGTGTTAATGACAATTTTCAATATTTCGCTGAAAGGTAAATGGAGTCTTTCATTCAAGCTTTCATGATATCTTTCGGTGCAATGATTCATCAATCTTCCAACGGAATCTTTCTTGGAAGATTCACGGAAGCTTCCAGGAGCCTTTCACTGGAATGTTTAAATGACAATTTCTAATATTTCACTGAAAGGTAAACGAAGTCTTCCATTCAAGCTTTTATGAAATCTTTTGGTGCAATAATTCATCAATCTTTTAACGGAATCTTTCTTGGAAGTTTACGGAAGCTTTCAGGAGCCTTCCACTGGAATGTGTTAATGACAATTTTCAATATATTACTGAAAGGTAAACAAACTCTTCTATTTAAGCCTCCATGAAATCTTACGGTGCGATGATTCATTAATCTTTCAACGGAATCTTCCTTGGAAGGTTTACAGAAGCTTTTAGTAGCCTTCCACTGGAATGTTTTAATGACAATTTCCAATATTTCGTTAAAAGGTAAACGGAGTCTTCCATTCAAGCTTTCATGAAATCTTCCGGTGCAAAGATTCATCAATCTTCCAACGGAATCTTCCTTGGAAGGTTGACGGAAGCTTTCAGGGGACTTATGTCTGAATATTCTAGTGAAAATTCCCAACATTTCCCTGAAAGGAAAACGGAGTCTTCTATAAAGCTTCTATGATATCTTTCGGTGCAATGATTCATTAATCTTTCAACGGAATCTTCCTTGGAAGGTTTACGGAGGCTTCCAGGGGTTCTTTGCAGAAAGTTTTCTTTGCAATATTCCAGAAATATTTCTGTTTTCTTTTATAAAGCTTTCATACATATTATAATGAAATATTTTATTGGAATATTTCGGAATATTCCAATGATATCTTTCATGCCGTGTGGATTATGATAACGCAGACATCGTACGCATAAAAATTTATAGTTTCCATTTTAGATTCTTATTTTCCTTATATATGAAACGGGAAGCACTCTTACCGCTTGCGAGAGTAAGAGATACCGTCATCAAGCGGATAAATTATAAACTAATCTCGAAAATATTTCTAAATAATTATGTTATATTTCACGTTTTCTTTTAAAAAGTCTTTTCAAAGTCCATTTAGTAAGGATTCATGTAATAACTTTTATTCTCGTCATGATAAGTTCTTTCATGAATTATTTTAAAATTATCACATGTATGATTTCTAAAGACTTTACCAAAATATTGCATGAATTATTACATGAATGCTTTTTGAATGAATCTTGAAATGATTCGGTAAAAGAATACCTTAGACCATTCCGAAAATTTTTCTAAATTTTTTTATGATTAGAACCTTTGTAAGATTTCTGAGTTCTTTCTTGTTTTCTTTCAAGAAGTCTTTTCAAAGTACTTTAAGTAAGGATTCATGTAATAACTTTTTCGTCATGATAAGTTCTTTCATGAACTATTTCAAAAAGATTTTTAAATTATTTCATGTAAGGATTCGTGAGATTTCACGAAAATCTCATATGAAATTATTACGTTAAAGCTTTTTGGAAGAATATTGAAATTATTCGGTGAAAGAATGACTTAGATTATTTCGAAAATCTTTCTGAATTATTTTACGACTGGAACCTTTGAAAGAGTTCTGAGTTCTTTCTTGTCTTTCAAGTCTTTTCAAAATCCTTTTAGTGTTTAATTTTTTCTTGTATTATTTTTGTAATTGTATTTAAATTCTTTTAAAGAATATTTACTAATCTTTATGTTTCAACATATATAATATTTCATGAAATTATTTCAAAATTTATTTTGTTTTGAATGAATCTTGAAATGATTTGGTGAAAGAATACCTTAGATCATTCCGAAAATCTTTCTAAATTATTTTATGACTTGAATCGTTGGAAGATTTCTGAGTTCTTTCTTGTTTCCTTTCAAGAAGTCCTTTCAAAGTCCTTTCAGTAAGGATTCGTGTAATATTTCATGTTTTAACTTTCGTTTTCTTTTTGGTATTATTTTTGTAAAGATCTTGTAATCTTCCTGTGTATTATTTCATAAATTCTTTTTAAAAGAATATTGTTATCTTTCTAAGTTCTTTTTAAATGCTTTCAACGTATTATTACTTGTAATATTTCATGAAATTATTTCAAAATTCTGTCATGCTGTGTGGGATTAAACTAAATGATTAAGCCAGTAAGAAAGCGCTGATTAGACGTCTGAAACCAGCTAGCAACAACTTGTGATCGAAAGAAATGATGACGAACTAGCTGACAAGTTAAGACCTGTAGAGAACGAACAAAGTGAAGCATGAAAAAACAGAAGCTACGAGGTAGAAACTTCTAGAAGAATAAAGAAGTGGGAAACAACGAACCCAGCAAGTATAAATACGACCGGGCGAACCACGCCGCGGCCTACTAGGCTACGAGGCACTAGAGCACCAAGAGAGATGTAGATTACTCGAACCCGACCAGAGCATAAAGAAGCACGAATCCACGATCGGCGCAGCGAGGACGTATCAGCGATTTTACACCAGTAGTGTAGTGGACATATCTCTCTCTCGCGACTAACGTAATAATAAATCAAACAGCTCATTTTAAATATCGTCTTATTAAATTAATTACCTTCACGCAATTTCACTACTTGGATTTACCAAGCTTAGTCGTGATAAAAAGATACCCACAATATAATAGATCAATTACGTGAAAACGTTACAATAAAAAATTACTTACTTTTAGAAAAGAATATAAGGTGAACTCCTTTTCGAAATAAAAAGATGTTATTTAAATTTGAAGTTATTTATTCAATTAAAAAAAAATGTGATACAAAATTAACAAAATATTTTTTCGGATTTATTTACTATTAAAAATTTTAAATCTAAATCGAATCGAGTTATGAAAAAGTAAAATTTTTTTGAAAATCCTTTAAGTTACAATAAGTATGATTCTGTTCTGATAGAAAATTCAAACAGTAAATCACGATAAAAAAAATGAGAAAAATTTCTAAGTTAATTCAAGAAAATGAAATTTTAGAGAAAAAATCTAAGTTCGATCTCGAGAAGTGAACTCGAGCGAGAAAAATTATGGAGTGTGTGTACATCGGTCGGTCAGGCCCTTTTTATACCTAAACAACTAATACTGTAGCATGCTAATAGATAATCTACAAAATTATCTAACAATTTTCTCCAATTAGAGAAAATTGTTTTTCTAACGCTTTTTTTACATGATTTCTATTGGCCTTTGCTTTTCTTAAGAGGTCAAAACCCTCCCAAAATTTGAACTTTGGCCTTGAGTAATGTGTAAGACAAAGAGAGAGACTAGGGTATAGAAGTTTTTCTTGCAGCAGAGGGGGGTATATCTGGAAAGATATGCCACCTCCCTTAGAAAAGCCCTATTTTGTCTCTTGATCTTTTACAATTTTCCTTAAATTGTTAAAAATCATTATAAATCGTTATTAACTAATTACGGTCTAAATTTAATATCTCTATAATATTGCAATTGAAATTCTCTTTAAAACGATATAAAATATGCCTATTTTGCTAGAATTTAATGATTTTAAAAAGAGAAATTGATATAGTATTTCCTTTGTTATTTAATTTTATTTGCAATATTATTCGACATATATGTAAAATTACAGTTTCTTACGAATCGCCATTGTTAATAATTTATTTAATTTTTTTTCTTCTTGTGTTTTTCGCTCCTTAAATTTTTTCTTGAATTAATTTTATAATTATTTTTATTGCTATTTAAAAGGGGAACAATTATGACCGAATAATAATAAGATCGAAAAAAATCATTTTGTTTAAAAAGTTAAAATAAAATTTGAAAATGAAAGAACGCTTGCAGGATCGTACATCTAAAGAAGCGAGGTTTATAGCTTACAGATCTGTACTTTACAAGTGTGTGCATCCTTAAAGGAATCAAGGAAAGAAGCAAAAACAGAAATATTATTTGAGGCTAGAATTGTTTCCCTTTATTAACTTAACCTTTTAAAGACGGGACTGGTCGATATTTCGACCACTCGAGTATCATAATATTTTTGAGTTTTTTAATATAATATTATCCTCAAAATCACTCAAAAATATTATGATACTTGAGTGGTGGAAATATTGACCAGTCCCGTCCTTAAAAGGTTTATATTGTATATTTTTTCTTTTTTCCTTATATAAAAATAATGATTAAAAACAAAATAAAAATTATTTATCAAAAACTTTTTATGCATCTAAAATTTTTAATATTGAAATTCGCTATAATGTGCGTATATTAATTTATTAATCTTAATTACTATTAAATCTATTTCTTTATGATTGTGATTAAAAGTAAATTATTTTTGTAAATATTTGGAATTGAAATTATAAAATTTTCGTCGCATAGAAAAGAAAAGTTTTGGTTTTCGTTTCTATGACATGTGTATACATATATATATATATATACTAGGGGGGTATCCTCCTGCTCGCTCTGCTCGCCAACCTCCATTGGTGATTATGCATATCTTACATATATTTTACCAATAAAAGAAAAATTAATCATTTATAAATCACATGATATATCTGAAAAACAAATAATAATTTAATTATGATTGTTTATACCTTATAAACTAAACGAGTTTCCACACCACCTTACATTTCAAACTAGTTATTATGATGAATTGCATTCATATATTTAATTTAATTGTATAAATTTTTCAATATTTAAATATAGATTTTAATTTAACTAATATATTTTAACTGTGTGAAATATAGAGGTAACGTTACGGCGCGTTAGATTTTTTGATTAGTGGAAACCCTCGCCAAGAGCCCTAAAAACCACTTTATTTTATAGATAATATTACATAGATTAGTTATACATTTATAATATAATTTATTTTATGTATTGAATATGAATAAAAAAATAGTGATATCGTACAATATATAAGTTAAAAAATAACTTATTATTAATTAAATGATATTAATGATCAAAATTATAATAAATTTAAAACTATATAAAAATTTTTAAATAATTATTTGGTATAAAAATTTTATTAATATTATATTTGATATATCATAATGTTTATTTATGTCTTAAGATTTATAGGATTATTTTGATATAATTCCTTTTTGATATCTTTTTGACTTATTTTTACATTTTTTAAGATATATCAATATTTTATACTAAAATTTAAAAATTTGTTTACTTTAATATTCAAAAATAAGTGATGTAATTATTATTAATATTCATAAGATCATTAAATCATTATATTATTTTAATGATTTTAATTTGTATATATATAAAATAAAATAATTTTGAAATATTAAACTTACTTTTTATTACTCACTTTTATAAATTTTGATCAAATATGTTCTTAATAATATTAACTAATCGTAATAAATATCTAGAATAAATTTGATAATTTCGATTAATATAATATTCTGTTATTGGTTCACATATTTGAATTTTATATTCTATAATTTTATTAACGTAATATTTATAATATTCTGGTACTTTATTCCAATTATTGTATTCAACTTTTTCTTCATTCCCGCCAATATATGAATTAATAATATTATTTAATTGAGAAATTTCTGTATCCTCTGAAATATTATCATTTAAGCTTTCTAAATAATATTCATATTCTTCTTCATAATTTAAGTGGTCTTCAATTGGATTATTTAAATAATTCATTGAATGTTGATCGATAATATCATTTACTTCAACATCATTTCCAATTAAATTAAATATATGAATGCAATTCATCATAATAACTAGTTTGAAATGTAAGGTGGTGTGGAAACTCGATTGTTTATTTATATAAATAAACAATCATAATTAAATTATTATTTGTTTTTTCAGATATATCATGTGTTTTATAAATATAATTACTTATTCTTCATGTAAATGTTTTAACAAGAAGTCTTAATTCATTAATTAATAATATAAAGAACAAATTTTTTTATCTATTAATAATTTTATTAATGTATAAATATCAAAGTATTATATAATAAAATTTTAGTATTAAAAATATAATTTCGTTTTTCATTAGATATACCACATTATATTAATTAACATAATAATGCATGCAAGTTATAAACTGTTATACGAGTCATTACACGAGTGGGGGGCAGGGGGGGTGATGGCGGGGGCAGTACGGGGGGGGGGGGGGGCGGGGGGGGGGGGGGGACCTATAGAGGGAGTGAATGGTTACAAAATATCGTAGAATTACAAACAATTTTACGTTATTTTGTAGGAATTCCTTACAAAACATTATTGGGAGCTGTGGGGGGAATGGGGGGGAGTGGGGGGGCTGAAACTGAATTTTTAATATAACTATATAATACAGGATGATATATATATCATGAACGGTCTTCGTATCTGTTCGACTTAGGAATTTTTATAGCTTTCAGCTGTATCGATAACTAAACGCGTGTTCGTTTTTTTTCTTCATCTTTGAAAAACTAAGATGAGAACTATGAAAAAATAATTTTTAAATGTTTTGTATTTTGATAGAATTAAAAATTATTTTATTTAATAGAGATTTTTATTATTCCTTTTACGCATAAACAGATACAGTGATCGTTCGGTTTTTACCTTAGACGACCTGAGTACTTTCCTATTATTATTGGACTTGAATAATAAAAATTAAATTTCGCATGAATGTAAAAGTATAAAAAATTTAATTGTTTGATCCGATTATGTATATAAATGTACGAACGAAGATAGACGCTTATAGAAGCGTACTTCTGGGTTAACTTTGGGGGCCTAGCTTTTGGAGGATACTTTAACATTACGTGTATATCTATATATATGAAAACATCGGTGTATATATAGATATAGAAATACATGGCATTTTAGTAGCGTCACCACGTGGCTGGAGGACATAAGCTTTAGATTTTGAGCCCCCGTCCGCCCATTCAAAGTACGCTTCTATAAGCGTCTATCTTCGTTGATATAGTTATGGCCGTACATATATATATATATATATATATATATATATATATATATATATATGTGTGTATATAGGTGCATATACACTTGCCGAGCTGACCCGCCTACGGTGCATACACGCTCAAGAGCTTCGGCTACTAAGTCTTCTATTGCCGTTTGCTTTCCTTTTTCGGGGTTTTTCTTTTTATAAGTATTACTAAAAATTTCTTAAATTATAAAATGATTTAAAAAATTTTCTCATTAGATGTGTTTGACATTACACTTATGGATGCTTTAGGTTTCTTAAACTTCCGAAGCGCACCTAGAGGAACTCAAAATAAGTCAAACATATGAAAAAATATTTACTTTTTAACTGGGAAAGGGGTCTCGAACTCAGTAGGTTAAAATAAAAAATGAAATTTCTAAAAATTTCATTCTTTGTAAAAAAGTAAATTTGCAGTGCTAAAAATAATTCATGTTAATTTAAAATCATTTTTTTTTCAATTTTTATTCAAACTTTTTTTTTTTAATTGTCTATTAAATCGATATTTTTCCATTTTTTATAATTCAACATTTTATCGCTAAAATATACAGTATGAATTCTTTCTTTATTAAGATTTAATTATGAATATTTTTCTAAGATCACATTTTAATCCTCGAAAATGAGCATAAAATGTTATTATTTTATCAGCATTACATAGGTAGAAAAACATTTTATATTGGTTAAAGAAATAGCCATAAAAATTCCCATTTTCAACTCTTCATTTCAAAGCAATAGGCATAAAATGGTAAAAAGATCGTTTTAATTTCTACTAGGGTATTAGACTGACAAATAATTCTATACATATCACTAAAATATTTCTTTATATGAAACCTAGATTTTAGTGTTTACTTATCAATTAAAGAATTGTTATTATTATTAGAAATATTAATTCATTGTTCATATTTAAGTATTTAATAATTAAATTTTTAAATACATAATTTTTTAAAGGAATTTATAAAAAAATTAAGTTTTTTTTTGACACATTGTTAATATAATGTGGGAATGCTTGAAAATCTCAAATTATAATATTGTAAAAGGCATACTGCAATTTAGTAAACGAATTTTAGCAAACGAATACAGTAAAAGAACTGAGAAATGATAATAATTTAAAAGTAATAATATTATGTAAAATTTAATAGTGTTAATGATATTAAATAAAACATTAATTAACAACATGCTTTAAGAAAAAAATTCATTTTTGATTTATTCATAAAATTAAAAGTTTTGCTCATTTTTCTCATATATAAGTTATTTATTTTTATTGCTATTTATAAATTTTTGTTAAATAAGTTTTTCAAATTTAATATATTTATGTCTTATTTAGAATAATTTAGACATAAAATAATTGTCCTTAGACAGTTGAGTTCTACAGGGTACTATTACTTATTTTCAATTAATTTTCTTGTGATTTCTATCATATTTCGGTAGCAATTTTGTCGGCCGCATATTCTAGTGTACTCTACATTTTATTTGAAACAGAAAAAATCCCAGGTTGGACATGTGGTAATCACAAATCCATACCACGTAACAATGACATGTTCCGATTGTCGGACTGAAAAAGATCTGCAGAAAATTTGCCGGACATTATGATCTTATGGTTTCATAATTAATTATCAAGTAATCCTATAAAAATTAGCTATGTGGTCATTGCATAACATAACCCTGTCCTATCGACATAATTCAAATGGTAGACTCATCTAACGCAGAATTATTTTTGTCGGCCATACATTATTTAATTTTTGTTATCAAAATATCTTTTAGTTCCATGTAAAAAAAAGTATGTGGTCATTGCATAACAATACATCGTCAAATCGACATGTTTGATAATTAATTATTAAAAAACGCAGCGGTTTCGAGAGTGTTCGTAGATGAAAAGTTTGGTAGACTCGACAAAATGAAGCCGCTTACAAAGTTCTAAGTATGTGGTAATCATTTTTTAAAAAGGGTTCTGTACTGCGAACTATATGCTTCTGTTTAAATATTTTATCTTGTATCCGCAAGGATATAAATTTTTACTGGATATAAATTTGACCCCTGACTTGTAAACTTTAAATTACTTGATGAGTGTTTGTTATTCCAGTATTCCAATATTTCTTTTTCCTCGATATAACCAATACAGCATCCATGGTTCTGTTAATGGCAAATAAAGGAATTTTACTCCATTTTACTCTGTTGGTAGCTTGCACCTGCTATCTAATCTTAGCGGCTTCAACATTATTTATGATTCCAAAAGATAATTTATTTTTGAATATTAATTTTTTAATTATTACAAATATTATACTTTTAGACGTGATTTAATTTAAAAAAAAGACATAACTCACAAGTCTTATGCTTTATAACACTTAAGAATCTTATATTATATTAAAGTGAAACCACTTTTTTCTCCGTTTCTCCGGTTCTCCGGTTCTCCGTTTCTCCGGTTCTCCGGTTCTCCGCATTTTTTGAATGTGTTTTTCTTGGACCTTCTATTTTCTTGGACCTTTTATTTTCTTGGGCCTTATATTTTCTTGGGCATTATAATTTTCTTGGGTCTTGTAATTTTTTGGACTCAATATTTTTTTGGGCCCAATATTTTTTCGGTCTCTATATTTTTTGGGCCTTATATTTTATTGAGCCTTATATTTTGTTGAGCCTTATACTTTCTTGGGCCTTATATTTTTTTGGGCCTTATAATTTTTTGGACTCAATATTTTTTTGGGCCCAATATTTTTTCGGTTTCTATATTTTTTGGGTCTTATATTTTACTGAGCCTAATACTTTCTTGGGTCTTATATTTTTTTGGGCCTTATAATTTTTTGGACTTAATATTTTTTTGGGCCCAATATTTTTTCGGTCTCTATATTTTTTGGGCCTTATATTTTCTTGGGCCTTAATTTTTTTTGGCCCTTATATTTTATTGAGCCTAATACTTTCTTGGGCCTTATATTTTTTTGGGCCTTGTAATTTTTTCGACTTAATATTTTTTTGGGCCCAATATTTTTTTGGTCTCTATATTTTTTGGGCCTAATATTTTCTTGGGCTTAACACTTTCTCTGGCTTTATATTTTTTGGGCCTTATATTTTCTTGGGCTTTATATTTTTTTGATTCCTACATTTTTTTGGTCAATATGTTTTCTAACGTAGCTTTTCATCTTAGCCTGTATACTTTTACATTGGATTCTTCAGTATAGCGTATTTTTATAATGTTTTATACAGGCTCCGCTCCAGACGCTATATTTTTTTTTATTTCAAATGCAATGTTTTAACGTCTCATTCTTACACTAAACATTGCAAATCTAATAGCGCATCTTCATATGCAGCCGATTAAACAGAACGTCCCAATATGAAGCTGTTTAAATAGCGCATCCTCATATGCAGCCGATTTAACAGCGCATCTCAATATGCAGCCGATTCAACAGCGCATCCCAATATGCAGCCGATTCAACACCGCATCCCAATATGCAGCCGATTCAACATCGCATCCCAATATGCAGCCGATTCAACAGCGCATCCCTATTTGCAGCCGATTCAACAGCGCATTCCCTAATGTAGTCGATTTAATAGCGTATCCTCGTACGCAGCCGATTCAACAGCACGTTTCCTTATGTAGCCGATTTAACAGCGCGTTCTTTATACAGCTGATTCAACATCATATTAAACTATTTTGAAAGCGTCAGTTGATATTTATTTTTATTAAATATCATATATTTTATTATATTTCGAGTTCAACTATTAACACAATCTAAAACATAAATATTAAATACATATTGACATATTCTTTATAATATCTCTTTATAAACAATGTATATTGTATTCTGATCATTTTTATTTTCTCCGTTGACAATAGCGTAGTCACCTGAAAATAATTTTAAATTGTTTTTAAATTTCGTCCTTGAAAGAGCAACATATAATTTCCCATGACTGAAAACTGGTGACGGCAAATAAACACCAACTTTTTCATAAGATTGTCCTTGTAACTTATTAATAGTCATTGCAAATCCTAATCTAATAGGAAACTGTTTTCGTTGCATATTGAATGGAATTTCTTTTGTAGATGGAAAATAAACTTATTCTTGGAATGAAAACTAATTTACCTTTGTTTTAACCAGTTGCTAATTCCACTTGAATGGAATATTTAGGCAATTTTTTCACTA
This sequence comes from Anastatus disparis, assembly GCA_017163975.1. Taxonomy (NCBI): domain Eukaryota; kingdom Metazoa; phylum Arthropoda; class Insecta; order Hymenoptera; family Eupelmidae; genus Anastatus; species Anastatus disparis. Next base: position 2,192,705 of record JAFFSR010000243.1, on the reverse strand, counting down.
TCAACCTTGTTCCATTACAAAGTCCCTTATTGACATTTAAATTTCTTAAAAGTATTATTATAGCCCCTACTTTTAAATGTAATTCATGTGGTGGAAGTCCATTAGGAGTTAACTTATTAAAAAATTCTGTAGGTTACATAATATCTAAATTTTATTTGTTATCATCTCCAGCTGTATCAAAACTTAAATATTCAACATGGTTTCCTTCCATTTAATTCAAAACATTATTATTGATTTCAGTATCATCATTATTTTTAGGAGCCAAAATCAGTTTTTCCGTTAGATTCGTACTGTTTATTTTTATTGTTTTTTCGAATATTTCTTCGACAAAATTTTCTTTAATGATAAAATTATCTGGTATAGCACTTAGTTCATTATCATCTTCAAAAACATTGCGGCATTTTCCTTCTCCGATATCTAATAACCATTGTTTAAAATTATTATCATTATCCAAAACTCGCAGATTTTCATTTATCTTCATTTGCTTAAAATTTTGCCATAATAAACTAAATTTAACTGAATTTTCAATAATGCTCATACGGCTATCATGTCGTACAATTGGTAATGTTTACCTGAAATCTCCTGATATAATTACAGTTTTACCACCGAAGGGTTGGTTTACATTGTATAAATCTTGAAAAAGACGATCAACCGCTTCAAAAGCAAATTTTGAAGTCATGGATATTTCATCCCAAATAATTATTTGTGTTTCCTTTAATTATTTGCCTTCTGCAGAATTAGGCTTAACATTACAAGTTGTACAATCTGTTATATTTAACGGTAGTTTAAATGTTGTATGCACGGTTCTTCCATCGACTAATGAATTCGCTGCTATAACTGTCAAAGCTACACATAAATAATGTATGGTATGATATTTAAAATAAGTCATTAAAACGTTAAGTAAATAACTTTTTCCACTTCCACCCGGTCTATCTATAAAAATAGATTTTTCTTTACTTTGGTTGTTTAAACTTTTTAGTGTAGAGTCGAATATTTGTTTTTGTTTATTATTCAAAGAATTTATTTTCATTTCTAATTCATTAAGAATATAATTATTATGATTTAAAATTGTTCCATTATTATCTTCTTCTATAAATGTGCTTATGTTAGGTTAATTAAAATCGTTTAATGAAAATCCATTGACTTGTGAATTATTTTTAGTAACATTCAATGCAAGATTTTCACCTACATTTTTTTCGTATTTAGGGTGGTAAAATTTATCTTCATATTTTTCATATAAATCTCGTGCACTTACAGGATTATGTAAAACGCAAATAAAAGCAAATAATTCACAAAGAGCATAAGGGAATTCTGTTGAAGATGCTTTTTCCAAGCATCTATCCCATTCTTTATCTTTATTAATTAATTATTTTGCCTTAGCTGCCACATAAAACGAATTGTACATCACATCATCAACAGTACGCAAAGCTTCAAAAGACGTGGCTCCTTTAACATGTAATAGTAATAACCTAATAAAATAACGTTCTCCATCTTTCGGACTTACTAAGTACATTCTACTGAGTATTGGTTTTCTTTTTTTTTTCTTTTATTCCACTTTTTCAGTTTTTCATCGAATGTATGAAAATTTGGTATTTCTGAATATTAGTAATTTCGTGCTTCGAAATCTTCTCTATTCGATTCAAAATATGCTCTTAATGTTGTTCCAACATTTTTTTGCATGATCATTTCTTCTTTTCCTTCTTCAAAAAATACGTTTTGTTGATTCTCTTCATGAACGCTTAGATGTTTTATAGTATGCGGAATAACATGTAAAGGATATTCTAATAATCAGTGCATTGCTTCAGGTGGACATAAATATCATGTATTAATGTATTGTTTGATTTCGTCATATTCATATTCAACATTTTCACTATAGTCATTTTCAAAATAATCTTAATTTTCTGATCTAAAATCAACATTTACTTGATGTATATCAATGTATGCACAATCATGACCTTCATAACAGTATTTGAATAAATATTTAATGCATTGTACAGTGGAACAAACTTATACGTTTATGTGTGTATTAAATTTTAATAATAAGTAAGGATTATAAGGAACAACGAATCCATTATCTGCAATTCTTTCTGTAAATTTATTTTTAAAAATAATTTCGACGCCATCATTTTTGCGTTTGTATAGTGAATACCTATTTGATTCAAATGTTGTTGTATTATTAAATTTTTTTGGAAAATTTTTTGTACATTGTTTCGTATTTTTATCCATACACGGACAATTTATATTTTGCATACCACAGGGACCGTGTATCATAAATTGTTCAACAATACTATATAATTTTGGATAAATATCTCTATTTGGGATTTCTGCACTTATTATTTTATCAACTTTTTTTTCAGGAATGTCAAATTCATCATCATTTTATCTAAGAATAACAACATTTTTGATAAAATACTTTTGTTATAATATCTGGTCTATCTATTGCATTTTTATAACTTTCCAAGTTTTCAGTTATTTCTTTCCAATGTGAGTCACAGGTCATAGTTACAAAAAGGTCAGGTTTACCATGATAATTTACAAGTGTTATTGAATCAATGTAATTTTGTTTCAAAAATCGTGGACTTTCTGTAAAGTTTGTTAGTAATATTACCATTTTTCCAATTTTTGAATAATCCAATTCTTTTTTGTTATGTAAATAGTCCATAACACCTTTGTAACAATCACTTCTTAATACGTTTTTGGTTTTTTCGTGTAAAAATATAATCCTGAGGTTTCAACTTTTACAAACGCATCAACAATGAACTGTTGAGATAATTTTCCTAAATTAAGAAATAGATTAAATTCATTTCTAACACTAAATCTATAATTATAAAGTTGCAAATTTTTAATATTAGATTTTCCAAATTTATTTTTCATATTTGACATCCATCCAAAACCACCATTAGGATGAATAAGCGAATATGTCATAGGATCTGTGTGTTTGCTAATTTTTAGTATACTAATTGGTTTATCAGACTTAGGGTAAATGACAATATCACGTTCAATAGGAGGCATATCGTCTTCTCCAACGTATACTATTGCTACATCATTACAGGTAGGTAGATAATATCTATTTTCTATCGAAATTATTATTGCGGACAATAGGCATAGTAACAGTTTTCAGAAGACAATTGATTTTTGCACATCGTTGTAATTCTTCTTCTCCCGCTTCATGCATTATTTTATAGGCTTTAGCATGAGGGTTAATATCTCTCATTAAGTTATCTGAATGTTTTTATAATGTTAAGTTTGTATTAAACTTATGTCGTTCAATCGTTGCCATTTCATTATCTAAAATATATAATTGTCCATATTTAAGTGCTTCATCTTTATTAGGATGTAACGCATATACATTATGGTAAATTTGTCCACATATTCTAATAACTTGTGGTCCTTTACTCGGCAATGTATCAAAATTGGAATCAAAACTTGCGAATGCTATAGCATTATTGTACAACCTAACATTCCGTCGAAAATCAATACTTTCTTCCGTAAATTCAGTTGCTCAAAACATTAATCGTTCTGGGTAAAGTGGATTTTCTAACGATTCTACTTTACCTTTATGACAACAATTGGAGAAATCGTTACTTTTAGTATGTTAAAAAGCAAAATGTTGCGCATCACAATAAACACATGTATTCGTCATGGAACCAATGTAATTTTCAGATATGAGATTTCCATCGAAATATATATTTGCCATACAACCAATCAGTTTCAAATTAATTTTTTCAGTTAATATTTTTTCATTTAATTTCTTTTATTTTTTTTCTACTTTGCCGTTTATTGTTTTATCAATAACTTCGTTTAATACAATATTATGATTGTTATTATGATTATTATTATTCTAATTTTCATAATAATTATTATCTTCAATTTTTAATCGTTTACACTTAACATTTTCTAATTTTCCTTCATATTTTTTTGGTTGTTTTTCTTTAATTTTTATATAAGCTTCTTTCTTACGTAAAACCTCATTCGCACTGTTCAAATTTATCAGTATCCATTGTTTCCTTCAATTGCCATTTTGTTATGTTAGTATTTTCTAATTTCTGTTTATATTTATTTGGTTGTCCTTTTTTTATTTTCATATAAGCTTTTTTCTTACGTAAAGTTTCTTGAACACGTCTTAGTTCTAATTTATCATTACTTTTTTGTTTCTCGCATTTCCATAATAATGTCTTCTTCTGAAATTTTATTATATTTATGTGATTCTTCTGTTACCATTTACCTATTAACGGGATGTCGGAGCTGCATCACTTGAGTTTTGCTTTTTTTATTATATCAGTATCTTTTTAAATTAATAAATTAAACAAATATAATGACTTGTCCGTACTAAAGCTATATTACTACAATGATTTTTGTCAAAATAAAAAATCATTTAGACTTGTTATTTTTTTATGAGCTTGGATTGGAAATTAGATATCAAACTTGATAGACCTAACTTTAAAATACGATACATTGAAAGTTTTTATTATAACTTTATATGTCTAATATTTTGGTGGATTTCTTGAGTTGTCCGCACTGGAGTATAATCTTACAAATTTTTACTTTGTAGCAAAAAAACTTGATTGAACGCATCGTTTATTCATAAGTTAGGATTGGAAATATTATTAGAAGGGGGCCGCTTCGTCAAGCTGTTAAGTTTTGTTACAAATAAAGTTTCTTTTTCAACTATTTCTTTTGATTCTTTTTTTTCTTCATTTAATTTAATCTCAACTGCCCCAATTTTATTATCGTTATAATTCAAGTGGATGTCATCGATTCCCATTATATCATTATCTGGTTTTTAAAAATTTTTATCTGAAATGTCATTGTCAATTTCCATCAAAATTGGTTCATGATTCAAATTCTTTTGTTTACGATACGTTTCCATGATCATTTTTTGTTCTGGCAATAAATGCATTTGTGAGTTTTTTTTATAATATTTCAAGCTCGGCGAAATCTAAATTAAATGGTATTTGATTAAGACCTTGCTCATGACAAAAACTCCTTTTCATCATATCCGGTGGATTATCGTAATTAATTTTTGCATTATTATAATTTTGTAAAATTGGAAACATTTTTATTTTTTGCGTTTTAAAAATTCTTTATAAACGTAATGGCATTTGAGAAACATTATATCTTAAACAAGATGGACCTAAATTATAAAGTATTGCAACAGCAAAAACCATTGCAAAAACGCTACAATCATAATTATTCGTTTGTGATTGTACTGTTTCGAATACTGTGCTTAATTCTGATTTGTTTGGAAATAATCTGTTTATATAAATCTTATACTTATCTTGTAAATATATAAGATTCAAATTGTCTATATACATGAATTACCTTATTATTATAATACACACAAATCCGGTGACTCTTTTCTAAATTTTCGATAAATAATAACTGTATAAATTCTCAATCAATCAGTACTGAATGAACATATTGTGGTCTCTGAATTAGTGAAGTCAATTGCATGTCGAATGAGGTGCACTGGTTTGAAATGTTATTAAATTCTAATATATGAATATCAGTTAACATGAAAGCAATTCCACTATACAATCCCTGTCTTTTAACAATCAATTTATCTTCCTCAGTCAAAACCATTATTGAAAAAGAAAATTCTCTTAAGAATTTTCATTCATTTTTAATGAACTTTTTCCAAAGATATTCACAAAAGAATTGCTTTTATATTAACTGATTTAATTTACTGCCTTTCTACTTTAAAAGCTGAAAAATTAAAGAAATTATGAAAAATGCTATGAATTAATTGTTATATGATAAATAAATAATAATGAAATTTGTAAAAATAATATGATGATAAAAAATGATTATTTTCGGCAATTATTTATATATATATATATATATATATATATATATATATATATATATATATATATATATATATATATATATATATATATATATATATATATATATATATATATGGATCAATCCACGTCAAACGGATAATGGCTCTGTCCAAAATTGTAGATAAAAAAAATCGTATATAAGCTCAAAATTTTCGTCTTATACTCTACTTTCTTTTGCAATGTAGTGATTTAAAAAAATCCAAAATAGCGGCTCAAACCTAGAGATATAATAAAAAATTTTCAAAAATTGATTTTAATTTATTTAAATCAGATCCTACATATTTTTTTCCATCAGAAATCAATTCAGCGTTCAATTTTACATAGGAATATAGTATTGCACTCGAGGTGAAAAAAATTTACAATGTCATCGGAAGGTCGTATCAGGAAATAATAGTTATTTCTCAAATTACTCATTGATCAATGTTGATTAGTGAGAAAATGAAGATACTGATAGATAACTCGAGTTACTAAATTTAAATCTGATGTCTGCCTAGCCCTACAAGATCTGTATGAAAGTCATTTGAAGGTCAAATCGCGAATATCTTTTATTATTTTTTTTTTTTTTTTTTTTTTTTTTATCATATCCACGGGCATTACTGCCCTTTTTTTAACATATAGAAATTAATTTTTAATACAACACAATTTGACGTATTATTTAACGTGGTGTCAGCCCACGGCAGAGACAGCGAAAAAGCGACCAGACGGGGATTCGATCCCGCGCCAACGGGAATACGAGTCACGCGCCTTAGCCACTACTCCACTGAACTCTATTTGATAACATTAGGACACCTTTAAGTTTTACGTGTCGCTGAATCCGAAACCGGGGTCCGTTCAAGTGTCAAACGACGTAATTACGTAAAAATTAATTAAATATTGATACTAAAGACTAAAAGAAAATTTTTGCCCTCCAAGAAACCACAGTTTGAAACGAATATTTCTGTAATTACGTCGTTTGACACTCCAACAGGTCTCGGATTCGGATCCAGCATCACGTAAAACTTATAGGTGTCTTAATCTTATCAGATTTGACCTTTAAATGACCTTGATGGAGACTGGTAGGGTTAAGCGGATATCAGATTTGGATTCAGTGACTCGAGTTACCTATCAGTGTCTTCATTTTCTTACTAATCAACGTTTATCAATGAATAATTCGAGAAATAACTATTGTATCGCGATATGACCTTCAGATGATGTAAAATTTTTTTACCTTGAGTGCAATACTATATTCTCATGTAAAATCGAAAGCTAAATTGATTTCTGATATAAAAGATATGTGGAATCAGATTTGAATGAATTGAGATTAATTTTCGAAAATTTTTTATGAAATTTCTAGGTTTGAGTCGCCATATTAAGGCCGCCATTTTGGATTTTTCAAAATCGCCACATTGCGCAAGAAAGTAAAGTGTAAGACGAAAATTTTGAGCCCATGCACGACTTTTTTAGTGATCTACAATTTTGGACAGAGCCATTATCCGTTTGACGTGGATTGACCTATATATATATATATATATATATATATATATATATATATATATGGGACATTTTACACCAACTGGAAGAGCAAAAAAATAAAAATCGCTGAAACTCTAAGAATATATTCTGTCTGTTACTCAAAATGTGTAAAAAAATATTCAAGGATTTAGATTTGAAGGATCAAGAGCCATAGATCCTTAAAATTTGGAAATTTTCAAAATTTTTGGAAAAGTACCAACTTTATGATTTTTTTTCTGAAAATCTTGATGTTTTAGAGAGAAATTCATAAGTATTCTTCTTGTTCTAGATAAAGAGGAGAGTTAGCATGATTTTTAACAGAGCTAAATTTTGAAGTTTTCTATTGGTTCTTACATGTATTACATGGTAATTGAAATTACTCATTGTCTGCTACTACAGAAATTGCTTTTCGAGGGCTTATTTCCTTCTATTTTTTATCAACTTAAAAATAAATTTTTGGACTGTGTGAGAAAGAGCCACCAATAAGGAGTTATAACAGTTTAAAATAAATATTTTCATGTCTAATTTATTTTCAATATAAAAATTAATCATACATGATAATATATATTTTAAACTGTTTTAACTTCTTATTGATGGCTCTGACTTACATGATCAAGAATTTATTTCAAAGTTCACGTGAATTAGAGGAAAATAAGCCCGCGAAAAGAAATTTCTGAAATGGGCTGAATGAGTAATTTCAATTACCATGTAATACATATAAGAACCAATAGAAAACTTCAAAATTCAGGTCTGTAAAGAATCATGCTAACTCTGCTTTTCATTAACAACAAGAAGTATTCTCATGAATTTCTCTCTAAAATATTAGGATTTTCAGGAAAAAAAATGATCAAGTTGGGACTTATCCAAAAATTTTGAAAAATTTCCAAATTTCAAGAATCTATGGCTCTTGATCCTCCCAATCTAAATCCTTGAAAATTTTTTAACACATTTTCAGTAACAGGCAGGATATATTCCCAGAGTTTCAGAGATTTTTATTTTTCTGCTCTTCCTGTTGGTTTGAAATGTTGCATATATATATATATATATATATATATATATATATATATATATATATATCTATATATATTTATTCATTAAAAAAAGTTTGTTGTAAAAAGAACTAAAATCAAAATTATTTTGAATTATTTTTAATAATTGTATTCTTTAATTTATTTACAATTGTTTATGGTTATCCGCAGTATCTACATTTAAATAATGTATAAATGATAATAAACAACCCACACAGCATGAAATATTTATGGAAGCTTCCTGGAACATTGGCAGCGAAGATTTGAAATATTTTAGGAATCTTTCATGGAATATTCCTGTAATATTCGTATGTCCTTGATTCTTCCTACATGGGAATATTCCATGGAATATTGCTGGAAGATTCTAAGAATATTTCATTGAAAGATCTAGGACATCTCAGATGTTTTATTGAAATATTTCAGAAATCTTGCAGAAATATTTTATGAAATATTCCGTTGGAACATTCATTGAAAATTTCCGGAATATGGAAACGGTAGATTTAAAACATTTTATGAACCTTTTATGGAATACAAACGAAAGATCTAAAGAATCTTTCATGGAATATGCACGAAATATTTAAGGAATTTTTCATGAAATATTCCATGAAATATTTCTGGAAGATTTTAGAAATCTATCGTAAAATATTCCGTGGAATATTCATGGAAGATTCGCAGAATATTGGCTCGGAAAATTTGGAATATTTCAGGAATCTTCCGTGAAATATTCCTATAATATTCGTATGTCCTTGATACTTCCTACATTGAAATAAACCATGGAATACTCTTGAGAGATTTAAAGAATATAAAAATGGAAGGTTTGGGTAATCTCTCATCTTTCATGAAATGTTCCTGGAAGAATCTTGGAAAATGTGAAATGCTGTGAAGGGATGGTATATATATATTATATAATAACACATTACACTTATACATCAATACATATTCGCATACATAAACATTTAGTTATAAAATCGCATTTAAATATTCGCTTCGACTGTGCACGTCAAAGTGCTGATACCCTTTCGCATTTATAGTAAGTGAGGTATCTTTCAACCGCTTGGGGATAAAACTCCCATTTAACAAACATCCCCTTATCGGCGTCACTGGAAACCTCCCGTAACGTTCCGCGCAATCTTCCAACGAAAACTTCATGGAATCATTCTAGAATCTTATAAGCAATATTCTACTGGAAGATTACTGTAATCTTTGCGTACAATATTTCGTGGAATATTTACGGAAAATTTATGTAATATTTCGCTGTACGATTTGAAAGTTTTTAGGAATCTTCCAGTGAAATGTTTTTGGAATCTTTCTAAAATCTTTAATGAAATATTCCACTGAAATATTACTTAAATCTTTTTGTGGAATAATTCGTTGACTATTTATGGAAGATTTATGTTATATTCCACGGTACGATTTGAAAGTTTTATGGAATCTTTCTGAAATCTTTCATAAAATATTCCACTGGAAGGTTACTTGAATATTTCTGTGAAACATTTCGTGGAATATTCATGGGAGATTTATCTAATATTTCGCTGTACGATTTTAAAGTTTTTTTAAATCTTCCAGTGAAATGTTTATGGAATCTTTCTGAAATCTTTCATGAAATATTCCACTGGAAGATTACTTAAATCTTTCTGTGGAATATTTATTTGACCAGTTCTGAAAGATTTATGTAACTATCCGCTGTCCGATTTTGAAGTTTATCGGAATTTTCCAGCGAAATGTTTGTGGAAACTTTCTGGAATCTTCCATGAAATATTTTACTGGAATATTCATAAACATTACATGGAATATTTCAGAAATTTTTCGCGAATATTACATGGAATATTTCGAAAAAGTTTTCGAACATTCCTTTGAAACATTCCTGAAATATTCCTGGAAGCTTTCAATGGAAGATTATAGTGGAATATTCTGAAATATTCCGTGAATACTTTCAATAATCTGCATGAAAGGTTCCATTGAAATATTCCAGTAGAATAATTCGAAATATTATAGTAAAATCTTCCATGCTATGTGAGAACCATTATTTATTTCTAGCCTAATGCTTTTTTATTGTTATTTACAGTTTTCAATATTTTCTTATAATCATTTGTTTATTCGCAGCATTATTCTACTTTTATAAAATAATTTTCATACAAGGTGACAAAATATTTTTCTATAAGATAATATATATATATATATATATATATATATATATATGTTTATTTCACAAAAAATTTTCAACATCAAAACTAATTCTCTAATGTAAAGAATAAAAAATTAAATTGGTATAATTTTGAAATTTTGATATGGGAATACTTTTTATAAATAACTTTTTAATAATTTTGAATAATGGTAAATTTTTTAAATAACTGGTGGTATTGAATGCTAATTAAATTTAGTTTTAACATGAAGTTAATTATTTAGGTTGGAAATGTATTCAATAAAATAATAGAACTATTTATAAGTTATCTCTTAATTTTTTAAACTTTTTATTAATAGTTGACAATAATATTAAATATATGATTATCATTTTAATAGTTTTTATATGATATTATGTGAATTTTATAAATATAAATTATTTAAGGAGATGTAAAATGGACAGCACACTTCCACCCATAAATATTGATTATAATTCCATTGTATTTTAAAATTTTGAATAAATAGATGCATTAACATACAGTATGTATCACGAAGATTATTCACTTAAATTTTTACATAAATTTATTCATTAGTTATTGAGAAGTTTGGGTTCCAATATTATTTGCTAAAATTTTTCCATTTGGAATCAGAAATTTAAATATCTTGAAAACGAATGATTGGAATAATTTAAAAATTCATACAAATAATCATTACGAGACATACTACAAGTTAATACATTTCTTTTATAGAAATTCAGCAATAGAATGGAAAGACAGTTAATTTTTTTATCTTCTTATAGTAAAATATAATCAAACTTTGACAACAAATTTAACATAATGAAATAATTGTACTTTCAATGATTTGTATCATATTTAATACAAATTATTGAGTGATATTACAGAATATTATTTTTTTCCGCATTCATAATAAATGTTTTGCAAATAATAAGTACATTTTCTTTTGAAATGTTTACTTTTTTAGGGGAAATCCTACTTCTATCTAAATAGTTCAAACATATAAATGCATAACTATAGATATATTCAGAAACATTTATTCATATTTTATATATTGTCCTATCTCTATAATTGACTATTAAAAAAAATTAATATCTAATAAATAATTTTTTAAATTGTATTTCATAAAATTTATGTTCAAAATATTAAATAAATTTATATATATCATGTAATTATAATTTTATAAATGAGGTAATTTGATATTTTTACAAATTAATGTTTCTCTTATTAAAAATATTATTGCTTCAATGAAATGAATTTCACATTTTTATATAAATCACAATTCATTTAAATATAAACACGTGTACAAATGAAAATGTAATTAAGGTTAAATGTATGTTATTTATAAAAAATTGTTAACAAGTAACTTTTTAAATAATATATTTTCATGAAAACTAATTTAAATACCTCATTCTCTGAATGATAACTGAGTACAGTTTTAATTTAATAAATTTAGTTATACAATTATAAATATATAATATTTATATAACTGTTCATCAAATAAAATTATTATTTTTTTAATATATATATACATATATTAAAAAAATAATTATTATAATAGATTGTAGTTAGATAATAATGTTTATTTTAATAATTATAGCGTTGAAATTTATTTTGATGAAAATGTTATTTGATTGACATTCAAAGTATTATTTTAACTATTTTTGAAAAGTTACTTGTCATCAATAAAAAAATATTTAATTTTCTAAATTAATAATCTATTAATATCAAGAATTTTCTAAAAATTATAATATTTATGATATGCAAACCTTACTTGTGATACATACGCTTTGTAATATTTGTATCTCGTTAAATTTTTATATTAGATGCAAATAAGATTGTTAAGTAATTGCGAATATTTATTTTTTTATTCCGAAATATTAGAATTTAAAATTAACTAAAATGTTGTATTTTAATCTTATGATTTTTTCTATTTAAATTTCGTATTTCATATATATAAAATACATTTGTGAAGATATTTTTATTAGAAATCAACACGAATTTCTTTTAAGCATGTTTCACTTATAAATTAATTTCATAATTCAAATTCATGGTCATATATTGAGATCTGGAAATTATAGTTGTAACTTAGTACCCAGTTCTCAGTTTATTTACATCAAATATCGTACTATCTTTGTTTTTCTAATGGAAGTAGAGTGAGAAATAGTCACTTGAAATAAATTATACGCTTTTTTACTTTAAGCACATATGTACATATATTTTTATATTATGTTTCATCAAATTATTTTCAATTTCATTCAGTACTTAAAATTCATTAATTAATTCTTATTTACTTAAAATTAGTCATTTATACATAATAATATAATAAAAGAAAATTCAACTAAGCTACGTTAGGAGCGAAAAACTTCAATATAATTAATACCTGTTAACGTAAAACCCAATAAATTGTGTAACGATTTTCAACAGTTGATAAATATAATGTAAATCATATAATATATATATATATATATATATATATATATATATATATATATATATATCAATTTTGAATTTCTAATCATTAATTTAAAACTCAAAAGTAACTATATTAAAACGAAATATGGAAGATAAACATGTATCGTTTTAATCCTTGAATATCACGAATTTAAATATTAATTATTAGTAATTTTAAAGAGTTATATATTATATAAATAATTCTATATTTAATCATTTTTAATTTTAGTAACAGGAAAAGCCGCACGAAAAGAGGTTAATAATTGCATTTTCTGCGAAATATTGCCCTTGAATCGAGTAGGTGAAAGATCAGTCTCAATACCAAAAAAAAGGCAATAAGCATCGCAAATTTATGTTCTTACTTCATAATATAATAGTACCAACATTGGTCCCTAAAATCCAAGCTATAGTACAAATAGAAATTATATCGTCACTCTTTTTTCAAGTACCTTAATACATAAATTAGATATACTTGATTTAGAACCTATTTTAACAATACTTTCTTTTCTCCGTGCAGTTGTTAGTTTTAGTAAACGTCAAATACTGTTTTCGATTATTTCATGGTTCGTGATTGAAACACGTGATTAAAAAGAAAAAATTCCTATTATATTTTTTGATTGATTCGAATCCAATTTAGTAGAACAAATTCTTAACTTATCATGATATAATTTGTATTTAAACAATTTTTATGCACATTGTAACTTTAACGGTAGGCCGGAGTAGAAACTGATACCGACCGAGTAACAATTGAGTTGTTTGTTATTTACTCAAGTTTTAATCGGTGTATCTTCAAACTAAAGGTCGAGCGCAATAGATATTATTATTATGAACATCTATGCACAAGAAAAAAAATATCTACTGGTTTGTTTTTGAAAAAAGTAAGTAACGCGAAAATATTATAAACATAAACTTTTACTTTGGCGTTACTTACTTTTCTCAAAAACAAACTAGTAGATATTTTTTTTCTTGTGCATTGATGTTCATAATAATAATATCTATTGCGCTCGACCTTTAATTTGAAGATACACCGATTAAAACTTGAGTAAATAACAAAAATGCCAATTAGACAAGGACAGCGAATCCGGCCTGCTCTTAATTAATCTTTTTTATAAAAATAGAAAAATCTAATTTAGTACAAAACTACAATATCGCAATTCATAAATTGCGTCGATTCTTTTTTATTTTAAAATTGGCTAATTTATACATAATAATATAATATATGAAAATTTAACCGAGCGACGTTAGGAGCGAGGTATTTTTTGCTAGTGTTTAATTAAATTTGTAATATTTTTGAATAATAATTATATTAGATTACATACAATTAATATGACATAATGCGTGTTTTCTATGAATACTTGTTTACGTAATCAAAGCTTTTTATGATTCCATAATTTTATTAACCCATTGTCTCCAATCAAATTTGAAATTAATTTTTTACTTATTGAACTTTTATTTTTATTTATTTACTGTGAATCCATAAAAGCTATTCGTATGAAATTCCATACTTACAATTATAAATTAGTCGAAGAGTTGATAAATTGTGAAACAAGGAAACTGCAGCTTCTTCGCTTGCAAACACTTGAAGCAAGACATGCACCTCATTTCTTTCTATAAGAATGCTTATTAATTAACTACTGAGTAAATGAATGGACTCGTTCCAGTATGCTTTTGTTTAAATATCCTATCTTGCATCCGGAAGGATATAAATTTTTACTAGGTATAAATTTGACTGAACAGGGAAGAATTTTAAATTTTAAATTTCTTGACGAGTGTTTGTTATTCCAATATTCCAATATTTATATCTCCTTGATATAACCAATACAGCATCCATGGTTTTGTTAATGGCAAATAAAGGAATTTTACTCTATTCTACTCTGTTGGTAGCTTGCACCTGCTATCTAATCTTAGCGGCTTCAACATTATTTATGATTCCAAAACATAATTTATTTTTGAATATTAATTTTTTTAATTATTACAAATATTATACTTGGAGACATAATTTAATTAAAAAAAAGACATGATCCACTAGTCATATACTTTATAACACTTGAGAATGTTTAATTAAATTTGTAATATTTGTGAATAATAAGTGTATTAGATGACATAATGTTTGTTTTCTATGAATACTTGTTTACGTAATCAAGGCTTTTTATTATTTCATAATTTTATTAACCCATCGTCTCCAATCAAATTTGAAATTAATTTCTTACTTATTGAACTTGTATTTTTTATTTATTGTGAATCCATAAAAGCTATTGGTATGAAATTCTATACTTACAATTATAAATTAGTCGAGGAGATGATAAACTGTGTAACAAGGAAACTGTAGCTTCTTCGCTTGCAAACAGTTAAAGCAAGACATGCACCTCATTTCTAGAAACAGGAATGCTTATTAATTAACTACTGAGTAAATGAATGGACTCGTTCCTGTATGCTTTTGTTTAAATATCCTATCTTGCATCCGGAAGGATATAACTTTTTACCGGATACAAATTTGACTGAACAAGGAAGAAATTTAAACTTTGAATTTCTTGACGAGTGTTTGTTATTTAAAAATTTAACATTTCTTCAATACAACCAATACTGCAAACTTAAAATGTATTGAAAAATATTTTGTAACATTATATATTTTAGGCACTTCATTTATATTTGATATAACTATAAATACTTCGAAAACTTTATAATAACAAAATTTTTAAATTATTCTTCGAAATATATAATTATATAAAAATGCTAACTTGGAACTACGTTTTAATGATTATAAAAGACTTTGAAATTAAAAAATAAAGCAAAATTTCTTATATTATATCTTTATTTAAAACCTTAAATAATAATACATAAAACTTTTATAATTTTAAATCTTATGAACTACTTTTATGAAATCACTACAGGTGTATTTTGTGCGCTGCTTGCGCATGTGCAGTGTGCAAACAAAGCTTGAAAAAAATTCAATAGATTTCTTAATCATTTCTAAAATAAAGTCATTAAAAATCAATAATTAATAAATCCACCTTCATTATCTATCACTTTCTGCAATCTTCGTGGAACAGAATCGCATAAATTATGAAAATATTCTGGATTGTTAAATAAGGCAGTCCATGCTTCTTAAATGAGTTCCACGAGCTGTTCAGCGATTTCGTGCCATTCCAGGTCTCCATCCTTTTAATATAAATGACCAGACATTCTCGATGATGTTGAGATCTGGTAAACGTGGTGGCCAGTCAAATCTCTGAAGCTGGGGATGCGCTGCGTACCAATCACGCACTATATGTGCGGTATGTATAGGACTATTATCCTCCACCATATAAATTGGCACCTCATCGTCTGCGTATCGTTCTCGTAGACTTGGCAAAAGCTCATTTTCAAGAATGTTCACGTATGCTTGAGCATTGAGTCTTCTGTCAATACGAAAAATACGACCAAGACCATCACCGTTCACCCACGCTCCGAAAAATTATCTAAGACAACGAAAGTAAATAACTATAAATAACTGTAAATCATCATAAGTAATTATAAATAACGATAAACTATTTACTTACCTAAAAATTTTGAAAATCGTAAATAATAGTAAATAATAATAATAATTAAGAGTAAGTAACTGTAAGTGTTTGTAAATAATAGTCAATAACTTTTAAAATCAGTTAGTAATCGTAAATAACTAAATAACTATAAATAATTGTAAATAATAATATATAAATGTAAATAACTTTTATTAACGTTTCAGTCTCAATACTATTTATTAATTATTTACAGTTATTTAGAGATATTTATAGATATTTACGAAAATTATTTCTATATGGGTATTTACTAATTTCATAACTCTGACTGTGCGAAAGACACCTAGCGCCACTTTTTTGTTGAAATTGAGACCTTCATTTTGCTTTACTCACAAGGAGAGTGTTTCACCTTCGGGTCACCGTTTTTGCTCAAATTTTGGGAATGTTTTCTGGATGCAGAAATATGAAGAAAGCCAAAATTTTAGAGGCCAACGCTCAATATTTCCCTAGTTATAGGCCATTGAAGAAAATCATTAAAAAGTTACTAGATTTTCAAACGCTTATAATTCCTCAGCATTATTAGCTATAGGCTTAAACCTTTTTTTTTAAATGAAAGCTGAGCTCAAATCCTTTCGAAATAGCACCTATACCATCTCAAAATATTATTTTTTCCCAAAGTTAGAGCGTAATAAAGGTTGGACCTGAATTATTAGTTTAAAACATTAATTAATAATAAAAGCTAAAATTGGGTTCAATCTTTATTATGCTATAACTTTGGGAAAAAATAATATTGCGATATGCTATAACTACTATTTTGAAAGGATTTGAGCTCAGCTTTCATTTAACAAAAGGTTTAAGCTTCTAGTTAATAATTCTGAGGAACTATAAGCGTTCGAAAATCTAGTAACTTTTTAATGATTTTCTTCAATGGCCTATAACTAGGGAAATATTGAGCGTTGGCCTCTAAAATTTTGGCTTTTTTCATATTTCTGCATCCAGAAAACATTCCCAAAATTTGAGCGAAAACGGTGACCCGAAGGTGAAACATTCTCCTTGTCAAACCGTTTCTATGTGCTTTGAAACTGAATTTGTGATCAGAGGGAATTGATAGTCAATTGCATGCTCACGATATTTACAGATTTTATTCTACGAATTTCCTATCAAATTCAAATGGCCATATCTCAGTATCAGCAGCACCTAGAAACTTTTATAAAAAAGGAAATCGAAGATCTTTAAGCCTTCTTTAAAGTTATGTTAGTTGTTTGAATGAAAAAAAATTATAAAGTACTTTTAACCTCAAAATACACGAGAATAAACCCGTTTGAGTGAAATTTTTAAATATTTCAAGAGCAACAATTCGGAAAAAAAAATTTTTTTGGCTCTAAAATCACCCCACAAGATATTATTTTAACTTACGGCAATAGAAAAAATGTGAAAGAGGGTCTTAAAAAATTTTTTTCAGTCATAGCTGTTTGTAGAGAAAATAAAAATGAGAAAAAACAATAAAAAATACGGTTTTTTGCGATTCGGCAAGGTTAAATCTCTATTCCAACAAGGTATTCCAGCTGCTTTTTCAATTTTTAGTATAAACACATCAATCTAAGGGTTGGGAGCAATGCTCAGTAAGTTTCGGGAAATAACGACCTGTCTAATATATATATATATATATATATATATATATATATATATATATATATATATATATATATATATATATATATATATATATATATATTGTAACGGTTATTTTGCCCGTTACAAAAAAAGAATTAGCTTTTAATTTAAGGGGTGTCCTCATACCGGCACAGAGATCTACCTTATCTACATTTGAATTATGCATTTTAATATAATTTAACTATTTTTGACTAAAATTCAAAGAAGAGGCTCATTCTTAACATTCTAAAGAATTTATTGCAACGTTAAAAGACAAAATGAAAGTGAAAATGAAGGCAAAAACTGCATAATACGATTATTCATAACTACATTGAAAAGTTAATCGTATTAAGCAGTTTTCGCCTTTATTTTTACCTTTATACTGTCTTTTAACGTTGCAATAAATTCTTTGGCATGTTAAGAATGTGCCTCTCCCACGAATTTCAGTCATGAATAGTTAAATTTTTATTAAAACTCATAATTTAAATGTAGATAAGGTAGAACTCTATGTCGGTATGAGGATTCCCCTTAATTTGAATTTTAGCTAAGTCTTTAAATTTAATTTTATGCGAAGTTGCTGAAACTATAAGAGATTTACTAAATTTTATACAGCGGACTCCGATTGCTGCTAGCTAATCAATCCTATTGATGAGCGACAAAGTTTTACGTGATATACTTGTCGCTTGCTGCACTCACTGCGCCTCTCTTTCTCTCTTACTTGATCGAGAGACGCGTGGCCGGTAGCACAGTTTTCCTTCGTGAGACAGGTTTCAAAATACGTTATATTAAAATATATGATATTACGTAACTAAATAATTTATAACTGCTTACAAGGACCGCGGAGGCGTCGGAGTAAGCAACGGGAAATATAATATATTCTATGTTAAATATAGTCAGGCAATTTGAATTAATTCAAGGCACGTTTCAATAGAAAACAAAATTAATTTATTGTAGGAAAAATATAAATATAATAAAGATAAAGTATAAACTAAATGAGAATGAAACTGAATAATATATAAAAAGTAATGTACGCGTCTAATGAGAGAGTGAGCAAAAGAGAGGGCGTGCCGCGAACTAAATAGAATTCGCTTATGACGCTAATCGGTTATATAACCGGTGATACAATATACTCGAACAAGTATCTCTCGAGGAAGAGACACTTGGATATCGCACAGTATAATTATACTTACACTAACGCACTAGCCAGCTTACACTAAGCTAGCAGTAAAGAAAGAATAGTGGACAAGCCACGTTTACTCCCTTCATGTCCCATGAGAGGATACTGCGCTAACTATCGAAGAATATTAGAGTGGGGAGTTACCAAAGCATGTAAACAAACAGTTTTTGGATAGCATAATCGTAAAAGTATATGGCGCTATTATGAAAGCATAGGATATTACTTACTAACTTTAGATACGTAAACTAAATGCTCTATTGGCATGAATTTTCTCTCAGTGTATCTATCTTAATATCAGTACATAGAAGCATACAGTGTAAAGTGAGATTTAATGATTTAAGAAATTATTATCAAGTTATAAATAGAACTACTTTAATTAAAAGAGTACATTTTCTTCGGACATTTATTTTGGTTTTTTCTTTTGATTCGAAGGGGTGTGTCTCATAATGCATGTATATTCATATGTAGACGTTATATAATCCTTCAGTACATTGGGCTTTCAAGTAACTCTCCAAAATAAAAGAAATATCTATATTTACAACAGTGTTATTGAACGATGTTGGTGATTCTTCAGGGAACTCATCCAAAAAAAGAGATTTTGGAGTCAAGGGCTTTCTTAGCCCTAGAATGGACCTATTGATATTAAATATGCTGCTTTGTGTACAAAATGTAATGCGTATTTCCATAAATCATGCGTCAAGATGGCTGAACCTAGTAAAGATAGTTCGTTCTTTAGATGCTGTGATACATCTGACTCATCTGACAACCTGAGTGATACAAACATGGAAAATGAGGTGGATAATTTAGATGCGTTATGAGTGCCATTACGGAAGTTGATCAAATCACAGTTGAATGAAATTTAGTTGAAATTCAATACAAGTATAACAATAAATAGGTATAAATTTGAAGACATTGAGAAAAGATTAGCAAATGTTGAAAAGTCATTGGATTATGATTGTGAAATATTTTTTGCGGAGCTGAATGAGAGAAAATTTAGAGAAAATAATATAATTTTTTTCAATCTTCCTGACTGTAAATTTTTTCAATTCTGATTTGTCTTATGTTAAAAAACAATTTTCTGACTTTGGAACAAATATACCCAATAACTTGGATTCGATTAAAGTGCATCGTATTAGTAGAAAATATGCACATGATAAGGTAAGGCCACTTAGAGTTATTCTAGACTGGAAGGAAAACGTTTTATGGACATTACACAATAAGAGAGATATATTTAGAGAAGTAACCATAGTAAGGTGACCTTTCTGAATTACAGCAAAAAATATGCGAAAATTGAAAGAAAAATTGAAGGTTAGAAATGTTATAGGTGAGTCAGATATGAGTCAGATTGAGTGGTACACCACGAATAGTGGCTCAATCGTAAAAGATTGCTTCATCGGCATCTAAATAGCAGCAATTGAAATGTTACAATGAATTAAGAGTCTATAATCAAAATATAAGGAGTATTCTGGACAGAATTCAGTCTTTTAAGACAGCAGCTCATGCAATGTTGCATCAGGACATTATTGTATTAACTGAAACATGATTTAAAGAGGAGATCATGAGCGGTGAACTTGACCCCAATAATTATTCAATTTTGAGATGTGATAGGTCTTCTTTTACAAGTAAAAAAAGATGGGTTTTGAAAATATTAAATTTAAGGATAACTCTTTTGAATTGCTTGCTTTGAATATTGAAAATGGTAACGACATCATTGTGCTAATCGTTGTATATATTGCTCCGGACTTGATTTTGCAGGGCTGTGACTGTTTTGATAAATTTATAGTTTACCTACATTATATATTTAGTCAATTTTGTGATTTTGATGTTATGTCTAAGTTAATTTTGTTAGGGGATTTTAATTTGTCTGGTTATAAATGGGTAAGCAGAAATACTTAATCTAAGGCGATAGCGAACCATGTTAACATTACTTTTCGGCATGCTGTAATATGCTCAAACGATCTGTGCAAATTGTACAATTTGATTCAGGTGAATGATTTTTGCAATGCGAGGGGTAATATTTTAGATTTATGTTTTATTAATGAATACAATATTAAAATTAATATTACAATGATCCTATTATGCCGCGTGGTGCTTATCACTTAACATTAATTCTTAATGTACCTTGCAATGGTTATTCACTTTTGTTAGATAAAATGGAATATTTTTATTTTAATCGAGAAATTGGATTCATTGTTTAATGAGAACCCATTACCGAGCATTGATGATCAGAATGTTGATTTGAATAATTAATTTTTTCGTTTTTACATGAAATTGAATAAATGTATTGAAGAAAGTGTACCAAAGCCTTTTTATAAAATGTATAAGTTTCTAAAGTGGTTTTCTTCTCAGTTGAAAAAATGTATTATTAATGAAAAAAATACCACAAATTATATAAAGATACAATATCAGAAGAATATTATAAATTATTTAAATTGGAAAGAATCAGATATAGAAAATTATTGATGAGAGACCAGACTACGTACTTTTCTCAAAATGAATCCTCGATAACACATGACCCTAGAGTATTCTTTAAGTATGTTAATGTGAAAGTCATTTTTATCTAAATGATATGTACTGTAACGATAGAGATAGTAAGGATGGGTTGTCTATTATCAATTTATTCATGAATAAATTCAGAGTATATATAAAGACACTAATTTGGTGGGAACATTTGAGGATTGCTCATTGGGTTGTATTTTGTCTGGGGTTCAGTTTACTGCTAGTGATGTTATTGAAGCTATTAAAGTATTAGATGATAGTTCTTTCTGTGGTCTGGATGATGTTCATTCTATAATTATTAAACATCTTGCAGCACGTATAGCTCCTTGGCTTTCTACTTTTTTTGGGGGCATTATTCGAATAGTTGAGAAAAGTCGTACATCAAACCTTTTTTTAAAAAGGGGATATAGCGTGCGTGGACAACTACAGACCTATCGAAAAATACAGTTTATTAGCGAAAATTTTTTACAAATTAGTGTTTAACCATTTGAGTTTGTGTTTATATAAATTCATTATTAAAGAACAGCATAGGCTCATGAGAAATAGATCAACAGTCACTAATTTGGGTGTTTATTTAAATGACTTGGTTGATAGATTAAGGGGGGGGGGGGGGGTAAAGTTTAAAACCTTTTTTTTCAAATTTTTTTATTTGATATTTTGAATCTATAACACCTCAGAAATATTGTGTTAACTTTTGAGATCAATCCGAGCAAAATTGACGGAGTTATAGTAGTTTGAACGAACCTTGCTCCAACTCAGTTTTACGCACATTTTAGCTACCTGTGCCGAGCGGTAAGCGGCAGCTGTTTGGGTCTCTATTGTATTGTATATATCCCCTCTCTTTTGTTTAAGTATACAAAATATGTAACGTACATTCTCTATCTTTGATGTATAGTATATATTTCAGTTAAAAATTGTACGTTTAGAAGAGCAGACGTGTGCGTTGTTTGATTTTAGCTCCGATTTCATAACTCTTGCTCCGTATAGTTTCTAGTTTGTTTTTGCAGTGATTGTGCATTTCTAAACAAAAATATGCCAAAAAAAGTGGTAGAGAAGGTCGTAGTGAAGGTGGCCCGAGGTTAAGTCGACCAAGAAAAAGAGTGATGCCCCACGAACGTAAGAACGATGAAGTGAGAGCGCCGAGTGCATCTGCTAAAAAAATTAAATTGAACGCGTCCTTAGAAATCGAAGAAGACTATAACAAACACTTCAAAATCATAGATTTTCTTCTTGTTTTTTAAACAATTGCAACATTAGTTAAGTGTAAAACGTGTGACGGTGCAGTATCTTTTCAAACGTGTAAAAAAGAAGGTCTCGGTTTTAAAATAAAAGTTTCATGTAAAAAGTGCAAAGAGCCTAAGTATGTTCCATCTAGTGGAAGAATTAATGGTAATGCATACAAAGTTAATTACAGATTTGCATTTGTAATGCGAGTTTCAGGCCTCGGACTTGCTGGTTGTACGAAGTTTTGTGGAATCATGGACGTTGCGAATAGTTTTATTTCAAAACATGCATATAACAAGTATATGAAAAAAATGAACGATAGCATACAAATTGTTGCCAATAAATATTTTGCCACTGCCGTTCAAGAAGAGAAAAAAGAAACTACTGAACAATAATCTCAAAGAAACATCGGAATTGACAGTATCAGACGACGGAACGTGGAAAAACGAGGATTTTTCTCGCTTTATGGTGTATCGTCCTTGATTGGCTACTGGACGGGCAAAGTTCTCGACATATTTGTGAAAAGTTCATATTGTCATAATTGTGAAATTTTGAATAATAAACTAGACACTGCAGAATACAAAGAATGGAGCAAAGAGCACGTAGAAGAAGGAGAATGTCTTTCAAATCACAGTGGTCCGGCAGATAATATGGAGGTCGATGCTATCGTAAAAATGTTTCAACGCTCGATGAACCTCTACAAAGTTAAATACCGTAATTATATTGGTGACGGTGACTCCAAAACGTACACTGGAGTTGTCAATGCGAAACCTTATGGTGAAAAATTTGTTATAAACAAGAAAGAGTGTATTGGCCATGTGCAAAAGAGAATGGGTAAACGTTTGCGTGACTTGGTGAAATCGAATGTCGTTGATACGGAAACTACCTCAACAACAGTCGAAATTGCTGCGTATGTAGCAGCATGTGTATTTAATGAAGGCAGCTCTGCTTTTCTCACATTCATGGCAGAAATGGGCATCACTTCAGGACCAAGCGCTTATCAATGGGCGAACGCAACAGAAAATTTGCGGATCAACAGAGCGGACGAGAAAGCTGCACTTGAGACCAAGGAAGGCAGAATGCAGCGTAGACAGGATCAAAAAGAAGCCTTAGATCTCTTGGATGATAGTAATATACTATATGGACCTGGCATTGATGATTCTGTATAGGTATTTTATAAGAAAATCCAATTTTTTTCACGTTATTTTCATTTTTTTCGTGTACAAAACTTTAAATTGGTTTCCCCAAACATGTCATTTTTGAAAAAAAACGTGCCCTTTTACGGAAGCTGTAACTATAGCATCCGCGTGTTCAACGGTATATAGAAAAAATTATTTACAAAAATTACTATCGGTGTTATACCATCTGCTGGTTATCGACGAGGTGACAAGCACTCGCAAAAATCCCTAGAATGATTAGTGCAGTGTGAACGTGAACTTGGTAGAAAAATAGCTCACACTGGTAGAGTACGCGAAGTCATGCTACCAGAGAGATTTTGCGTTGACGGTTTCATAGCAACAGATCAAAATTTATCAAATCAAAAGGGTATTGTATTCGAGTATCAGGGTTGCTTCATCCAAGGATGTCCCAAATGTTTTTTAAATAATCGTGAGCAGCGATTGTCTTACGGTCGCACGTTTAACGAGGTTTTTGAAAACACGGTAAGAAAAATAGAAAAAATAAAATCTTTCGGGTACGAAGTTTACGAGATATGGGAATGTGAGTTCGATCGTATCAAAAGCAAGAACCCTGATATTAAAAATTACGTTACTAATCACCCCACAATGCTACGTATAACTTTGGATCCACGGGACGCATTTTTCGGCGGTAGAACGGAAAATTTTGTCACTGAGTGCAGAGTTGGTCAGGGAGAAAAAATTAAATATACGGATATTGGCTCTCTCTACCCTTATGTGTGTAGGCGTGGGCGATTCCCTCTCGGGCATCCACGTATTTTGCTCGGAGAAGAGTGTAAAAAACTGACAGTAGTATATGGGGCGCTATAGTGAGACATATCGGTTTTCCCCCCTCCCCCTCCCTCAGGGGGGTTGTAGCGAGACATATCGATTTCCCCCTCCCCTCCCTCCGGGGGGTGGTATAGCTAGACATATGGATTTCCCCCTCCTTCCGGGGTGGTATAGCGAGACGATTTTTCCTCCCCCGTCTCCCTCCCCTGTCTGGGTGTTATAGCGTCCAAGGAGTGGTATAGCGTAACCCTTTATCGATTTCTCCACTACCCGTCTCCCCTCGCTATCTCCCATATTTCTCCCGGGGCTATTGTAACATATATGGAAAGGTATAGTAAGAACAATTGTTATTTCCTACGTGTAAGAATATTTTGTTGGTCCTGAAAAGGGCCGTATGTATATATATATATATATATATATATATATATATATGTATATATATATATGGAAATTTTTTTAAATTAAAATTTTTTTATCTTTTTCTGGGTGTTATAATGCGAAACTTCAAGAATGATTTAAATATGATTTTAAAAAGTTACTGATTTTTTTAATGAATTATGAATTTTTTTAATAATATTAAAGGTGTGTATGTTGTGGTTGATATTTATTTATTAAAAAAACAAGACATTTATAATATTAAAGAAAATTTATTAATATAATTTTTATTTTCATATTTACTTTTATTCTATATTGTCTTCAAATAAGTAGGATGATGTTGGCGGTTGCGACATCTTCCTGTTGAACAAATCTTTTTGTACTTTTTTTCTGTACATTATTTTCAAATAATAATCTTCGGGGATGATTGTTCTAAAACCTTCATCTCCGTATGGGTGTTCCAAGAGCTCCCGGTCTGTTTGCCCAGTGGATCGAGCAGCAATCTGTACTGCTTTTACACGCCAAGCGTAATTGAGGATGTTCTGCCTCAATGCCTTATCCATCATGGGTGGATAAGGCATTGATTAAAAATTATGGATTAAAAAATTAAATTGGTATAATTTTGAAATTTTGATATGGGAATACTTTTTATAAATAACTTTCTAATAATTTTGAATAATGGTAAATTTTTTAAATAACTTGTGGTATTTAATGCTAATTAAATTTAGTTTTAACATGAAGTTAATTATTTAAGTTGGAAATGTATTCAATAAAATAATATAACTATTTATAAGTCATCACTTAATTTTTTAAACTTTTTATCCATAGTTGACAATTATATTGAATATATGATTCTCATTTTAATAGTTTTTATATGATATTATGTGAATTTCATAAATATAAATTATTTAAGGAGATGTGAAATGGACAGCACACTTCCACCCATAAATATTGATTATATTTCCATTGTATTTTAAAATTTTGAATAAATAGATGCATTAACATACAGTATGTATCACGAAAATTATTCAGTTAAATTTTTACATAAATCTATTCATTACCTATTGAGAAGTTTGGGTTCTAATATTATTTACTAAAATTTTTCCATTTGGAATCAGAAATTTAAATATCTTGAAAACTAATGATTGGAATAATTTAAAAATTCAAATAAATAATCATCACGAGATATACCACAAGTTAATACATTCCTTTTATGGAAATTCAGCAATACAATGGAAAGACAGTTAATTTTTTTATCTTCTCATAGTAAAATATAATCGATCTTTGACATCAAATTTAACATAATGAAATAATTGTACTCTCAATGATTTGGGTCATATTTAATACAAATTATAGAGTGATATTACAGAATATTATTTTTTTCCGCATTCATAATAAAGGTTTCGCAAATAATAAGTAAATTTTCTTTTAAAATATTTACTTTTTTAGGGGGAATTCTACTTCTATCTAGACAGTTCATACATATAAATGCAAAATTATAGACATAATCGGAAACATTTATTCATATTTTATATATTGTCCTATCTTTATAATTGACTATTAAAAAAATTTAATATCTAATAAATAATTTTTTTAAATTGCATTTCATAAAATTTATGTTCAAACGATAGTAAAAAAAATATTTTTATATCATGTAATTATAATTTTTCAAATGAGGTAATTTGATATTTTTTAAAAATCATTGTTTCTCTTATTAAAAATATTATTGCTTCAATGAAATGAATTGCTAACAATTTTTATATAAATCACAATTCATTTAAATATAAACACGTGTACAAATGAAAATGTAATTAAGGTTAAATGTATGTTATTTATAAAAAATTGTTAACAAGTTACTTTTTAAATAATATATTTTCATGAAAACTAATTTAAATACCTCATTTTCTGAATGATAACTGAATACAATTTTAATTTAATAAATTTAGTTATACAATTATAAATATATAATATTTATATAACTGTTCATCAAATAAAATTATTATTTTTTAATATATATATATATATATATATATATATATATATATATATATATATATATATATATATATATATATATATATTAGTAAAATAATTATTACAATAGATTGTAGTTAAACAAAAATGTTTATTTTAATCATTATAGCGTTGAAATTTATTTTGATGAAAATGTTATTTGATTGACATTTACAGTATTATTTTAACTATTTTTAAAAAGTTACTTGTCATCAATAAAAAAATATTTAATTTTCCAAATTAATAATCTATTAATATCAAGAATTTTCTAAAAATTATAATATTTATGATATGCAAACCTTACTTGTGATACATACACTTTGTAATATTTGTATCTCATTAAATTTTTATATTAGATGCAAAAAGGATTGTTAAGTAATTGCAAATAGTTATTTTTTTATTCCAAAATATTCGATATATATATATATACATATATAATACATTTGTGAAGATATTTTTATTAGAAATCAACACTATCTTTGTTTTCCTAATAGCAGTAGAGTGAGAAATAGTCACTTGAAATAAATTATACGCTTTTTTACTTTAAGCACATGTGTACATATATTTTTATATTATGTTTCATTAAATTATTTTCAATTTTATTCAGTACTCAAAATTCAATTAATTAATTCTTATTTACTTAAAACTAGTCATTTATACCTAATAATATAATAAAAGAAAATTCAACTAAGTGACGTTAGGAGCGAAAAACTTCAATATAATTAATACCTGTTAACGTAAAACGCAATAAATCGTGTAACGATTTTCAACAGTTGATAAATATAATGTAAATCATATAATATATATATATATATCAATTTTAAATTTCTAATCATTAATTTAAAACTTAAAAGTAACTATTTTAAAACGGAATATGGAAGATAAACATGTATCGTTTTAATCCTTGAATATCACGAGTTTAAATATTAATTATTAGTAATTTTAAAGAGTTATATATTATACATATAATTCTATATTTAATAATTTTTAATTTCAGTAATAGGAAAAGCCGCACGAAAAGAGGTTAATAATTGCATTTTCTGCGAAATATTGCCCTTGAATCGAGTAGGTGAAAAATCAGTCTTAATACCAAAAAAAAGGCAGTAAGCATCGCAAATTTATGCTCTCACTTCATAATATAATAGTACCAACATTGGTCCCTAAAATTCAAGCTATAGTACTAATTGAAATTATATCGTCACTCTTTTTTTAAGTACCTTAATACATAAATCAGATATACTTGATTTAGAACCTATTTTAACAATACTTTCTTTTCTTCGTGCAGTTGTTAGTTCTAGTAAACGTCAAATACTGTTTTCGATTATTTCATGGTTCGTGATTGAAACACGTGATTAAAAAGAAAAAATTCCTATTATATTTTTTCATTTATTTAAATGCAATTTAGTAGAATAAATTCTTAATTCATCATGATATAATTTGTATTTAAACAATTTTTATGTACATTGTAACTTTAATTATTCTTTTTATAAAAATAGAAAAATTTAATTTAGTACAAAACTACAATATCACAATTCATAAGTTGCGTCGATTCTTTTTTATTTTAAAATTGGCTAATTTATACATAATAATATAATATATGAAAATTTAACCGAGCGACGTTAGGAGCGAGGTATTTTTTGCTAGTCTTATATTATATTAAAGTGGAACCACTTTTTTTCCGTTTCTCTGGTTCTCCGGTTTTCCAGTTCTCTGGTTCTGCGGTTCTCCGGTTCTCCGCATTTTTAAATGTGTCTAATCTTTTCATAATAAAAGTAGAAATTTTTTATTGGGTTCTATATAATAAGTAATCATTAGTCGAAAGCTTTTTTTGCGCCATATTATTTTGGGCCTTATATTATTTTGGACCCTATATTTTTATTTAATGCCCATTTTTTGGGCCCAATATTTTTTTAGTGCCTATATTTTTATTTAATGCCCATTTTTTTGGGCCCAATATTTTTTTGGTGCCTATATTTTTTTGGGCTTTATATGTTTTTGGGCCCTTTATCTTTCTGGGTCTTATTTTTTGGGCCTATTATTTTTTTTGGCTTAATTTTTTTTTGATTCTTATATTTTCATGGGCTTTATATTTTCGGGCCTTAAATTTTTTCGAGTCCTATTTTTTTTGGGCCTCATATTTTTTTGACTTTGAATTTTTTGGGCCTAATATTTTTTGACTATTTATATTTTCTTGGACTCTATATTTTTTTGAGTCTATATTTTTTTGAGTTCTATATTTTTCTGACCTTATGTTTTTGAGTCCTTTTTTCTTCGGGCCTTATATTTTTTTGGGCCTCTTATTCATGTAATCCCAACGTTTTTTCGATTTTCATATTTTCTCAAGCTCTATGTTTGTCTGGGTCTTATTTTTTGGGCCTGAAATTTTTTTAGGTCCTTGATTTTTTGGGCTCTATATTTTTCGGGACCTACATTTCTCTGAGTCCTATTTTCTTCGGGCCTCATATTTTTTTGGGTTTCTTATATTTGAGCCCAATATTTATAATTAATTTAATAAATAATTTTATACATCGTTGTATTTTATCGAATAGTGCCAGACTGGGTATATACCTCAAAGCCAAAAAAGAATGTCTATGTCTCTCTCACCTTCTCTTGCTGTCTCTCTTCCTCTCTCACCCTCTCTTGCTATTTCAATTCATCAGTACCCTTTTTTTAATTCCATTTTTATCATCCTAGTATTATTTAATTTTTCTTTATATTTATTTAATTGTTTTTCTGTAATTTTTATATAAGCTTCTTCCTTACGTAAAGCCTCAATCGTATGTTTTGGTTCCAATTTATCATTACTTATTTTTTCCTTGAATTTTATTTTCGTTATCTTACAAAGAGAGGCCACCTCCGGGAAACAAATTGGGCTGAAACTGCAGGATGTGATTTTTTGATAAAACAATGAACCCGTGTTTTTTCTTTTCTTCGAATAGACCTCTTAGACAAAAATATAGACATTCCTTCGAAAATATAGTAAAAAGAAGCCTTTATAAGAATATCCAAACAACTAAGACTCCTCCAAAAAAAAAAAAAAATACATACAAGATGAAATAAAGTGCAAATCGAATGCTTTGATTTAAACTTTGTTGCATTAAAAAAACTTAAGTTATTCAAAAGTTACAGGTAATTAAAATATGCTAATGAAATAGCATAAAAAATTCATTATTTTGTATATGCTTAAAAAATTAACAAACATGTAGTAATTTTCAATAAAGCATAACTTTCAAGCCACTGGAGCTTTTTTATCGCAATAAAGCCTGAAGTAAAGCATTTGATTCGCACTTTCATTATGTTTTTTTTTTGTAAAAGTCTTAGTTGTTTGGATATTCATGTTCTCAGAAAGGCTCCTATTTACTACATTTTCCAAAAAATGTCTATATTTTTGTATAAGAGACCTATTCGACGAAAAGAAAAAACACGGTTCATTTTTTTTCCATTAAAAAATCATATCTTGCAGTTTCATATAAGAAAAATTAACAACATTACAGGAATATTCCATGGAAGATTCCTGAAATACTTTAAATCTTCTGTGCCATTATTCCAGGTAGCTTTGATAAATTTTCCATGCTGTGTACGAGGTGATTAAAATATGCTAATTAAATAGTGTAAAAATTCATTATGTGTTACATGCTAAAAATATTAAGAAAATATGTAGTAATATTTAATTCAGCATAAGTTCCGAACCACAAAAACTTTTTCAACACAATAAGGTTAAAAGTAAAGTGTTCAGCTTGTACTTTTTCATCTTTCATTCACTTTTTTGTAAGAGTCTTAGTTTTTTGGTTATTAAAGTTCTTAAAAGCACTTCTTGTTACTATATTTTTGAAAGAAACAACCTTATCTTTGTCGCTGGGCTTATTATAGGAAAAGAAACAACACGCATTCATTCTTTTGATTAAAGAATCATAACCTGCAGTATTAGCTTAATCGGTTTCCTAGAGGTGTGGAGACTTCTCCTTATTAATTATGCAAGTTTCAAATTACTACTTGAAGTGTATATTAACAGATGTCATCGATGTAAATATTTACATTCTTTGAATACTATGTATCTATACGTAAATAGCTATAGAACTATTTTTCAACATTAATTTCAATAAATATTTGAGCTAAATAGCTGCATAACATAAGGCAGATATTCTTTAATTTTATTATATTTTTACTATTACACTGATGTCCCAAACATTTTTGAGCATTTGTTTGATAAATAAAATAAAATGGTTTGGTTTTGAATCTTTTTTTCATTCTTACTCATTTTTCTCCAAATCGATCATGTAAAATAATTTTAAAAGTGATGCCTAAATTATGTAATGGGCCTACAAATCATTCTCCGATGAAATTTTGAAGTTATATTAAATTTGTATTTAAACTTCCTTGGAAGCACCGTGCGATATCAAAATTTAATGGTATTTTATTAAACTATGGTTCATGACAAAAACTTCTTATCATGTCCGATGGATT
Organism: Anastatus disparis; assembly: GCA_017163975.1. Taxonomy (NCBI): domain Eukaryota; kingdom Metazoa; phylum Arthropoda; class Insecta; order Hymenoptera; family Eupelmidae; genus Anastatus; species Anastatus disparis. Next base: position 2,160,879 of record JAFFSR010000243.1, on the reverse strand, counting down.
ATCGTAATTAATATTAGTATTATTATAATTATGTGAAAAAGGAAACATTCTGATTTGTTGCATTTTAAAAATACTTAATGAATATAATCTCATTTGAGAAATATCATATCTTGAAAAACATAGACATAAATTATAAAGTATTGCAATAGCAAAATCATTTGCAAAAAAGCCGCAATCATAATTATTTGTTTGTGATTGTACTGTTTCGAAAACTGTGCTCAATTTTGATTTGTTTGGAAAGAATCTGTTTATATAAATCTTATGCTCATCTTGTAGTCTAGGCGCCCAGAGGGTTTCGTATGAAGTTAGAGGTCCCACCAAGCAAGTAGGTGATTTATATGTATTTTGAGCCGCTGAATCCGAATTTGCAACTTGCTTTTCGCGCAAGTGGTCGAGTAATTTGTTATAAACAAATTAATTCTTTAAATAACTATCGTTTATGAACTACAATAGATGCAGTGATTTTTTCTGCAAAAACTTGTTCTTTAATAACTTACATGTCGATTCGATAATTAGAACCAGAGATATGGCAAATATATTGCTAAAAAACATAGAGACGTAATGCAAGCGCGGAACGCCCTGGTAAAAAACCTTATAACTCGACTACTAATTAATATTTTTTGAAGTTCAACATGTGTTTAAAAAATGTCAGAGTCTCAGCTTTAATGATAAATTGTTATATATTACTTTTAAATGTTGATAAACAAGCTAGAATGATTCGAAGCAGAAAAAATTTTCAATTTTCCAGAATTTTGTTTGCTTATAACGAAATAATATAGGTTAGCGAACAGAATATTTCTATATTTTTTATATAGAATGATAGGAAATTTCATCTAGTTTAAGAATCTGTCCGGTTTTTTTTTAATTTAAGTAAGTAGAACTTGAGATATCGAAAATTTAACCCTTTCAGTCACAGTAGCCACTATAGTGGCACCCTTTCTCATTTTCTTTTTGTTATTGTTCAATTAGAACTTTAAGTTTAATCTTTATTCTTTTTGCATTTTCATATAAATGAGTGTTCATTTTATAAGTATCATATGATATATTTTGAATATATGATGGTGAATAAATCTAAAAAATCAATGTATGATAGAAAGTACATATTTTTGCGAAAATAATTCGTGACTGAAAGGGTTAAGCTGCAGCGCCAACTCCTTGCAATACGACATATGTGTGCAATATAGCGATCGCTTTCCTTATTACAAATTCTTTTATTATAAGGTAAGTAATCTTATTCTTTTCTAATAAAATTACTTTTGACTCCATTTTATATACTTTGTCATAATAATAATGATGTATAATACATGGAGATGAAGTAGATTTAGGGTTTTAAATAATCATTGATTTTTCTACTACAATAGTAAACAATTTACTCAACTTATAGAGTATTTTTACATTTATTTTTTTTTTGCAATTGCAAAAAGAACAACAATCTATTTTATTCAAAAAATTTGTTTAACTTTCCGATTTATTAGAGTTATCTATTTTTAGCTGAATCCTTTTTTATTAAATTTTTATTTAATTTCCTAATACAGAGTTAAAATTAATTTTATTACAAAAAAATGAAATTACTTACCTTATAATAAAAGAATTTTTTATAAGGAAAGCGATCGCCATATTGCACACATATGTCGTATTGCAAGGAGTTGGCGCTACAGCTTAAATTTGCGATATCTCAGGTTCTACTCACTTAAATTTAAAAAATCGGACAGATTCTTAAACTAGATGAAATTTCCTATCATTCTATATAAAGAATATAGAAATATTTTGTTCGCTAACCTTTATTATTTCGTTATAAACAAACAAAATGCTGAAAAATTGAAAATATTTTCTGCTTCGAATCATTCTAGCTTGTTTATCAACATTTAAAAGTAATATATAACAATTTATCATTAAAGCTGAGACTCTGACATTTTTTAAACACATATTGAACTTCAAAAAATATTAATTAGTAGTCGAGTTATAAGGTTTTTTACCAGGGCGTTCCGCGCTTGCGTTACGTCTCTATGTTTTTTAGCAATATATTTGCCATATCTCTGGTTCTAATTATCGAATCAAAATGCAACAAAAACGATTTTTTTTTGTTTTTTTATTAAAGAACAAGTTTTTGCAGAGAAAATCACTGCATCTATTGTAGTTCATAAACTATAGCCATTTAAACAATTAATTTGCTTATAACAAATTACTCGACCACTCGCGCGAAAAGCAAGTTGCGAATTTGGATTCAGCGGCTCAAAATACATATAAATCACCTACTTGCTTGGTGGGACCTCTAACTTCGTACGAAACCCTCTGGGCGCCTAGACTATTGTAGATATTTAAGATTTAAACTGTCATATATATGATTTATTTTATTATTATAATACATACAAATCAAGTGACCTTTTTCAAAATTTTCGGAAAACAATGCTTTTTCATCAGTCGGTACTAAATTAATATATTGCGGTATTTAAATTGATAAAATGGTTTGCATATTAAATGAGAAGCACCGATTTCAAAGATTATTAAGAGGAGGTCACGTATCTCTGTCCTTTTCTAATCAAAGAAATGATTTTTTTACAACAACTAATAACTTTAGCAAAAAATAAAGAGAAAGCCGCTTCTTGTATCAGAAAAAGCATTATTTTCTTTGATAAGAAAAAATTAATTTTATTGCTTCGTTCTCAAGAAAACCTTGAAAAACCAAATTGTCCACCCTAACCTCTATGATTTAAGTTTTTCAAGGTTTTCTTGAAAACGAAGCAATAAAATTAATTCTTTCTTATCAAAGAAAATATTGCTTTTTTTAATACGAGATGCGGCTTTCTCTACATTTTTTGCTAAAGTTATTAGTTTTTGTAAAAAAAATCATTTTTTTTATTAGAAAAGGACAGAGATACGTGACCTCCTCTTAAATCTCAATTTATGAATATCGGTTAACATGTAAGCTATTCGACTATACAATTCTTGCCCTTTCACAATCAATTTATCTTTCTCAGTCAAACCCATTTTTAGAAATTGAAAATCTTTCAAAAATTTTCATTTCTTTCAAATGAACTTTTATTTAAAATATTCACAATAGAATTACTTTTATATTAACTAATTTAATTCAGTGTATTTTTACTTTCAAAAGCTGAAATATGTAAGAAATAATGGAAAATGCTTTGAATTAATTGTAATAAGATAAAAAATTATAATAAAATCTTTGAAAATAATATAACGATTTGAAAATGGTCATTTTCGTCAATTATATATATACATAACAAAAAAACATCGGATGAGGTTTTTTAAAATTATTAATGGATCAAAGTTTTATATTTAATATATATTTAAGGTAAAAAGAATTTTTATTAATTAGTCCAGTCATTGAAGCATTTCAGCTTGAAATTTTGTCGGTTAGGATGGATTAACATGAAAATTTGTCAGTAGGTAAAGAATAGTCCAAAAAACAAAAGTTATATAATGCCGTTGTGCGCTTTTGCCCAGGGGGCGGGAGCCGTCCCTTCTCGGGGGCGGTGAGAAAAAAAAACCCATATAATTCGATGTAAAAATCAATTTAAAGCAAAAAGTTTTTATTGAGCTTTTTGTTAAATGAATACTTTTCGAGTTATAGGTGATTGAAAACATAGATTTTTAGTGTAAAAAAGCATGTTTTCTAACGATTTTTCATGAAATAACTTGAAAAGTTTTGATTTTATCAAAAAACTCATGAAAAATAAAAATAAAGCTTGTAAAAAAACAAAACGATTCCATTTTTTCGAATCATTATTTTATATACAATACATAACGAATTATAAATTAATGAATATTAATACTGTTACGCTTGAAACTTTAAGAGCAATATTCAACGTTAAATAACAGAAAAATGGCATACTTTTTGAGGAAAATATATATAATATTATATTTATATAATATTTTTTTAAGGTATTGGGATTACCTTTCAAATCAATTTAATTTCAAGTCAATAGTATAAAAATTAAAGGAGTTACAAGGGAAATACAATTATTTTATATAGTTTGACAATAAAATTTCAATATTAAAACCACTGTCATTAAGACAGGTTTTGAAATATTGAGAAATCCTTTTAGGGTTTATCTTATTTAGGTACTAACTATGTGTTCTAGAAGTTTCAGCAATTTAGGATGCTTATTTTTTAAAAAAATCAAGTTTATATAAAAAAATAATTTTTTTCATTTTTCAAAAATTCATCCTTTTTTTAAAATATCTCAATAATTAACAGATGTACGTAAAAAGTACTAAAGTTAAAAAATATAGCTTTTTTTTCATGAATATTTTGCTTTTTTTTTTTTTGTCCGATAAAAATCAACTGAGATATTAGTGTTAGAATTCTGTAATCAGAGCCAAGTACCACCTATTTTTGGCCCTTCAAACTAAAAAATCTCAAAAAATAAAACTTTTGAAAAATTGATATTTACATGGCTTAAAGATGATACAATTACCTAAAAAATCCATTCTGGAGAAATTAAAAAACTTAAAAATTAGCGGAGTTATCATAAAAAAACCAATTGTACTTCTTCGGTAAAATTTTTGGAGCGCATAAATTCGTTTATTTTCGAGTATTTTAGATACATATATATAAATATTTTACAACTTTTTTGAGTCTGTACGGTAGATAGCTTCTATTCTTTTCAGTTCCTGTACACTGAAAAATAAATGGGAAAGAAGCACTACCATCGGTAACGAAACTATACTCTTTTCGTTTCGTGCGCACAGAGTGCCACTGCGGGAAAACAGTGGTGCCACTGTGGGACGAGAGGAGTACTTCGCATGACGCCAAACGAAATCCCACGTGAGTGGGAATACACATGCACAACAAAAAGAGCTGTTAGCTTCGACAGTGGGGCGTCACGTTCCCCACGAGAGAAAGCATTAGCATTTTTACGGTTTCGTGGAGCAGAAGTACTTCGAGGGACTCGTGGACTACCACTTATTTTTCAGTGTATGTATATTTTGTAAGTGGACACACACACACACACACACATATATATATATATATATATATATATATATATATAATCATATAAGTATAAACTCAGGTAGAAGAAAAGAAATGAGACTATGTAGCTTGCCGATTTGAAACGGCTGCCGTGTGCGATATATACGTCTATACAAATAAGAGTTCTATACCTTTTCTCTTCTTTTTCTTACCTGTCTTCATGTGTGTGTGTGTGTGTGTGTGTGTGTGTGTGTGTGTGTGTGTGTGTGTGTGTGTGTGTGTGTGTGTGTGTGTGTGTCTGTGTCTGTGTCTGTGTCTGTGTCTGTGTCTGTGTCTGTGTCTGTGTCTGTGTCTGTGTCTGTGTCTGTGTCTGTGTCTGTGTCTGTGTCTGTGTCTGTGTCTGTGTCTGTGTCTGTGTCTGTGTCTGTGTCTGTGTCTGTGTCTGTGTCTGTGTCTGTGTCTGTGTCTGTGTCTGTGTCTGTGTCTGTGTCTGTGTCTGTGTCTGTGTCTGTGTCTGTGTCTGTGTCTGTGTCTGCGTCTGCGTCTGCGTCTGCGTCTGCGTCTGCGTCTGCGTCTGCGTCTGTGTCTGTGCGTGCGTGCGTGCGTGCGTGCGCGCGTGTGTGTGTGTGTGTGTGGTGTGTATGTATGTTTTTATATTTGAATGTATTGTACATGTAACGTAAATCTATTTTGCGGAGCGTCAGTATCTTTCCAAAATTGAAAGTGTTAACACATTCTGTTTTGATAATATTAATAAAATAGTCAATATTGTAATGTTTCTGATTTTTTTAAAAGTGTTAGTGCATTCAAAATGTAACAAATAATTTTTTGACATTGATTGTTTTTACATTTTAAAAGAGTATATTTGCAAACGCAAATATGGTTGGGAAATAAAAATATTCTTCTGACAAATTGGGGATGGATCCATAAAGATGGTTTTTTACAGCCTACAAGAATGCTAAACCATCCTGCACCAGAACAGCTTCTAAGAATGATTTTTCGCAACTGTAAGACTACTTGCGGTGCTAATTGCAGTTGCAGAAAATTAGGATTATTTTGTACTTCGACATGTGGAACATGCTCTGGTGACAATTGTCTAAACTGTCCTCCGATTACAAATCCAGGAGAAGAAGAAGAAGAAGTCGAAATTGATCATGAATAGAATTTAAAAAAATTTGTTTGAAATTTAAGTGAAATATTTGTGTTTTTTTATTTTGTTCTTATAATAATAATAATAATAATAATTTTTAAGTTATGATAGTCTTATAATTTTAACCATAAATAGTCATTTTTAAATGTAAAATACTTAAATATATTCTAAATTCTATAATAAGACATAAAAAATATATTATTAATAGAATAAAAGTTATTAAATTATTAAAAGTACTAAATACTCGTTTTTTTGGCATTTTATCATCAAGGGTTGTTTTTAAAGGTTGAAATGTTACAATAAAATAAAAATCATTATCAACTGTGAAAAAATGTCTAATTTAATATAAATATGTCATTACAAAATAATTTACATGTTCAAAATAATTTTTTTTTATTTTTCATCATAAGGAGTAGTTTTTAAGGGTTGAAAGAATGTAATAAATTAAAAATTATATCATAAACTTAAAACGTTAATATTTTTCCATAATTGTATCATAAAAATATTTTTTAATGTTAAAAACTATATATGCTCTTTTTATTAAGTCAAAGGGGTGATTTTTAACGGTTGTAAAAATGCTCAATATCATTAATTATGTTCCACAATATTAAACAATACTTATTTTAGACATTCCAAGATTATTTTAATTATTTATAAGCGTAAATCGGCATTTTTACTATTTTTCAACTGTAAGGGTAGTTTTTACCCCTTTAAAGCAAAAAGCGCACCTCGACTATATATAACTTTTGATCTGTAGGGTAACATAAGCTTAATCCTAAAGTTTTATGAAAATCGGTGCTAACCGAAACAATTTCCAGATTATACCCTATTTTTGCCTCCAATGACTGGACTATTAATATCATTAGAAAAAAGAATTATGACTACATTTGAATTTTTTTTTCAGGCTTAATATCCATCCTGATACCTTATACAGTTTTTAAATGTAAATAACGTAAATATCTGTGAATAATTATAAATAATTGTGAATAATGCAATTATTTTAAGTAACTAAAAATAATGATATTTCTGTTCTATTTACAACAACCTTTCTGAATAATTAAATACATATTTATATAATATTATAATTTTCAAAGGCAATTTAACAATAGTACTTTTTGATACTAGTATATCAAATTCTAAATATTTGTGCGGCTGATATGCACAAAGGTTGGCCAAGCCAGCCCATGTGTCATAACAATCGCACGAATATTTATAATTTAATGCACTAGTAACAAAAAATATTTTTTGACATAGAGTGCGTAAAATTGCACATCAAGAATTTGGCTGCGTTTCATTATATGAAATTTTACTCATGCTGTGTCAAAAACATTTATTTTATTACTATTCCAAATACAGAATTATTATATATATATACAGGGTGTCCCATTTTAAAGTAACCACCAAGATATTTTCGATAGTTGGCGTTGTATAAAAAAATTGTTAAGACAAAAGTTATTCGAGACAATGGGGGCTATCTTTCTATAAAATCAGTTTCGACTTTGAGATTTATTTTCAAGGTCATTTGAAGGTCAAAGTGATTTTTTGAATTGGAACCCCCATTCTTGATCCCGGATTCGGAAAGAGCAAGAAATTCTACGTTCAGATAAGATATTATGTGTGGTTGACCCCTCCGAGGTCATGTAGGGGTCAAATTTATTTTTTCCTTCATCTATGCACACGAATGATCAGGCCAGGGTGAGGTTAATAATGATAATAATAATAATAACAATAACCCAATAACCCAAATAAGCAAACCCAATAACCAAAATAAATAAAAAAGGTCCATTGTTTTCTTAAAAACACCCAATTTTTTTTTCGGATTCAGAAAGAAAGTTCAACAAAATTGTCTAAAATTGTAGGTAATAGTAGGGGTCAGACAACAGTAAAATTAAGTTTGAACTTCATTTTTATTTTCAAGGCCAAATTTATGTATTCGAAGCCTTTATGAGAAGAATTAATTTCCATCATGTGGGAAAACAAATTGTTTCCATTCTCTTTTCTGGAGTGATTCTGGACGAGCATACAAAATTTCATCTAAATCGTTAAATAACACTTCTTTAGTATTATTTGTGACAGAGGTGACTCGTGAATAGCCCTTCTCAGGATAGTTCACGTGGAAATTTCTTGGTGTCTAGCGACTCAAAAAGACTAAATATACCGGATTATTCGAGAAACGATTGCCTAGATTGGTTAGATTGATTCACGTACTTAATTGTGGTATGAACACACGTAATGAGCAAATGTTTAGATAAACGGACTTTTATTTATTTGGGTTATTGGGTTTTGGTTATTTGGGTTTTCGGGTTTTCGGGTTTTTGGGGTTTTGGATTATTGGGTTATTGTTATTATTATTATTATTAACCTCACCCTGGCCCGATCATTCGTGTACATAGATGAAAAAAATAATAAATTTGACCCCCACATAACCTTGGAGGGTTCAACCGCACCCCACACACAATACCTCATCTGAACGTAGAATTTCTTGCTTATTCCAAATCTGGAATAAAAAATGGGGGTTCCAATTGAAAAAATCACTTTGACCTTCAAATGACCTTGGAAATAAATCTCAAGGTCAAAACTGATTTCATGGAAAGATAGCCCCCATTGTCTCGAATAACTTTTATCTTGACAATTTTTTTATACAACGCCAACTGTTGAAAATATCTCAGTGGCTTCTTTAAAATGGGACATCCTGTATATATATATATGTATGTATATATATGTATGTGTGTGTATGTGTGTGTAAATAGAACAGTAATATTATTATTTTCTGTTATTTCTAATAATTGCATTATTCACAATTATTTATAGTTATTCACAGATATTTACAGTATTTACATTTAAAAACTGTTAAAGATATCAGGACTTAGTTTAAGCCTAAAAAAAAAATTCAAATGTAGTCATGATTTTTTTTTTCTAATGATATTAATAAATAAAACTCCTTTTCACCTTAAATATATATTAACTGTAAGATTTTGATCCATTAATAATTTTGAAAAAGCTTATCCGATGTTTTAAATTTGTTTGAGTTATCGATAACTTGATTTTTGAAAATTTTGGTACTTTCCGTAGACTTTATCAGCCAATTCCCAACTAATTAACTTGAAAATTTCCAGAGATCTCTAGTATATATATCTTCACAAAATAACGGTTCTAGAATTTTTATAAGATAAGTTGAAGTAAATGTTGAATTAAATTACTTATATAAAATTCACAAAAATATGTATTTTTATCAACTTTTTAAACTAAACTTTGAAATTTTCTTTATCTTTAAAAACTAAAACTGTGATTTTGTGGAGATATATAATCTAAAGATCTCTGCAAATTTTGAGGTCAATTGGTTGAAAATTGGCTGATAAAGTTTGTGGCAAGTACCAAAATTTAGAAAATCAAGTTTTCGACTACTCAAAAGAATTTAAAATATTGATTATGAATTTTAAAAATTATTCATGGATCAAAGTTTTATATTCAATATATATTCATGTTAATAATAAATAAATATATATATATATATATATATATATATATATATATATATATATATATATATATATATATATTTAATAATAATAATTTATATTTTAATTATATATATATATATATATATATATATATATATATATATATATATATATATATATATATATATATATATATATATTAATATATTAACTCGTGGAATTAAATACTAATAAAATTAAGTTTTAACATAAAGCTAATTATTTAAGTTGAAATTGTATTTTATAAAATAATACAATAACTAGCAGAAAATACTTCGCTCCTAACGTCGCTCGGTTGAATTTCCATATATTGTATTATTATGTATAAATTAGCCAATTTCAAAATAAAGTAGAATTGCCGTAACTTATGAATTTTGATATTCTAGTTTTGTACTAAATTAAATTTTTATATTTTTATATAAAAGATTAATTAAAGTTGCAATGTGCATAAAAATTGTTTAAATACAAATTATATCATGATAAATTAAGAATCCGTTCTATTAAATTGCATTAGAATCAATGAAAAAATATAATAGGAATTCATTCTTTTTAATCGCGTGTTTCAATCACGAACCATAAAAAAAATCGAAAACGGTATTTGACGTTTACTAGAACTAACGACTGCACGGAGGAAGAAAAGTATTGTTAAAATAGGTTCTAAATCAAGTATATCTAATTTATGTACTAAGGTATTAAAAAAAAGAGTGGCAACATAATTTCAAGTAGTACTATAGCTTGAATTTTAGGGACCAATGTTGGTACTATTATATTATGAAGTAAGAGCGTAAATTTGCGATGCTTAGTGTCTTTTTTTGGAACTAACTAGGAGAGTATTAGACCTCCGGATCACGGATTTTGCTCAAACTTTGGGATAAGTTTTAAGATGTTAAAATATGAAAGGAAACAGAATTTTAGACCCCAACGCTCAATATTTCCCTAGTTACAGGCAATCAAAGAAAATCACTAAAAAGTTACTAGATTTTCAAACGCTTACAGTTCCTTAGCATTGATACTTAGGAGCATAAAACTTTTTTTAAATGGAAGCTGAGCTCAAATCCTTTCGAAATAGTAGTTATAGCATGTCAAAATATTATTTTTTCCCAAAGTCATAGCGTAATGAACATTAGACCCAATTTCAGCTTTTTTTATTAATTAATGTTTTAAAAAGAAAAATCAGGTCCAATATTTATCACGTTCTAACTTTGGGAAAAAATAATATTTTGAGATGTTATAGGTGCTATTTCGAAAGAATTTGAGCTCAGCTTTCATTTTAAATAAGGTTTAAGCTTCTAGCTATCAATGCTAAGCAACTATATGCGTTTGAAAATCTAGTAACTATTTTAGTGATTTTCTCTAATTGCCTGTAACTAGGGAAATATTGAGCGTTGGGATCTAAAATTCTGTTTCCTTTCATTTTTTGACATCTGGAAACTTATCCCAACGTTTGAGCAAAATCCGTGATCCGGAGGTCTGATACTCTCCTAGTAAGACTGATATTTCACCTACTTAATTCAAGGGCAATATTTCGCAGAAAATGTAATTATTAATCTCTTTTCGGGCGGCTTTTCCTGTTACTAAAATTAAAAATTATTAAATATAGCATTATTGACATAATATATAACACTTTAAAATTACTAATAATTAATATTTTAATTCGTGATATTTAAGGAATAAAACAATACATGTTTATCTTCCATATTCCGTTTTAAAATAGTTACTTTTGAGTTTTAAATTAATTATTAGTAATTTTAAATTGATATATATATATATATATATATATATAAATGTATAATTGCTGAAAATAACCATTTTTTATCGTTATATTATTTTTACAAATTTTATTATTATTTATTCATCATATAACAATTAATTCATAGCATTTTTCATAGTAAAAAGGCAGTAAATTAAATTAGTTGATATAAAAGCAATTATTTTGTGAATATCTTTGGAAAAAGTTCATTGAAAATAAATTAAAATTCTTAAAAGAATTTTCATTTTCAATAATGGTTTTGACTGAGAAAGATAAATTGATTATTAAAGGACAGGGATTGTATAGTGGAATTGCTTTCATGTTAACTGATATTCATATATTAAAATTTAATAATATTTTAAACCGGTACATCTCATTCAACATGCAATTTTTTTTTCCAATTCAAAGACCACAACATATTAAATCAGTACCGATTGATGGAGAATTTATACAACTATTATTTTCCGGAAATTTGGAAAAGTGTCACCGGATTTGTGTGTATTATAATAATAAGGTAATTTATATATATGACAGTTTAAATCTTAAATATCTACCAGATGAGGATGGGATTTACATAAACAGATTATTTCCAAACAAATCAGAATTGAGCATAGTATTCGAAACAGTACAATCACAAACAGATAATTATGATTGTGGCGTTTTTGCAATTGTTTTTGCTATTGCAATATTTGATAATTCAGGTCCATGTTGTTTAAAATATGATGTTTCTCCAATAAGATTACGTTCATCAAGAATTTTTAGAACGCAACAAATAAGAATGTTACCAGTTTTGCAAAATTATGATAATGCAAATATTAATTACGATAATCCACCGGACATGATAAGGAGGAGTTTTTGTCATGAGCAACGTCTAATTTAAATATTATTAAATTTAGATTTCACCGAGCTTGAACTATTAGAAAAAAGCACACAAATATATTTAATGGCAGAACAAAAAAAGATCATGCAAATGTATCGTAGACAAATGAATTCGAATCATGAAACAATTTTGATGGAAATTGACAATGACATTTCGTATACAAATTTTTAAAAACCAAATACTGATATAATGGGAATCGATGAAATTCACTTAAATTATAACAATAATAAAATTAGCACAGTTGAGATTAAATTAAATGAAGAAAAAAAAGAATCAAAAGAAATAGATAAGAAATAAGCTTCATTTGTAACAGGACTTGAGAACATGACAAAGCTGCCCGTCTTCTAATAATATTTTTAATGCTAACTTATGAATAAACGATGCGTTTAATCGTGTTTTTTTGCTACAAAGTAAAAATTTGTAAGATTAAACTCTAATGCGGACAACTCAAGAAATCCACCAAAATATCATACAAAGTTATAATAAAAACTTTTAATGTATCGTATTTTATGATTAGGTTTATCGAGTTTGATATCTAATTTCCAATTCAAGCTTATAAAAAAATAACAAGTCTTTTCGATTTTTCATTTTCACAAAAATGATTGTATTAATATAGCTTTAGTGCGGACAAGTCATTATATTTATTTAATTTATAAATTAAAAAAGATATTGATGAAATAAAAAAAGCAAAACTCAATTGCTGCAGCTCTGACATCCCGTTAAGAGCAGGTCGTATATCTCTGTCCTTTTCTAATCGAAGAATTAATTTTTTTGCAAAAACTAATAATTGTAGCAAAAAAAAAGGAGATGGCCCCATCTCGTATAATAAAAAGCAAGATTAGAATGAGAATATTAGGAAAATCTTTTGCATATAGTTATGAGATTGAATTTCAAAAACGAGGATTACCGCATATGCATATGTTAGTAACAACATACTCTTGGATGAAAGTGATAAATTTGATATTCCCGAAAAAGTTGATAAAATAATAAGTGCAGAAATCCCAAATAGAGATATTTATCCATAATTTATGATACGCGGTCCCTATGGTATGCAAAATATAAATTGTTCGTGCATGGATAGAAATACGAAACAATGTACTGATAATTTTCCAAGAAAATTTAATAATACAACAACATTTAAATCCAATGGATATTTACTATACAAACGTAAAAATGATAGCGTCAAAATAATTCTCAAAAATAAATTTACAGAAAGAATCGCAGATAATGGATTAGTTGTTCCTTATAATCCTTATTTATTATTGAAATTTAATGCACACATAAACGTAGAAGTTTGTTCCACTGTACAATGCATTAAATATTTATTCAAATACTGTTATGAAGGTCATGATTGTGCATACATTGAAATACATCAAGTAAATATTGATTTTAGATCAGAAAATTAAGACACTTTTGAAAATGACAATAGTGAAAATGTTGAATATGAATATAGCGAAATCAAACAATACATTAAAACACGATATTTATGTCCACCTGAAGCAATGCACAGATTATTAGAATATCCTTTACATGTTATTTCACATATTATAAAACGTCTTAGTGTTCGTGAAGAAAATCAACAAAACGTATTTTTTAAAGAAGGAAAAGAATAAATGATCATGCAAAAAAATGTGGGAGCAACATCTTTTAATAGCATCTTTTGAATTAAATAGAGAAGATTTTGAAGCACGAAATCACTTGTATTCAGAGATACCAAATTTTTATACATTTAATGAAAAAAATTTACAAGCAGTCTGAGAACTATTGTGGCCATTCTTTGGATAGTGAAATTGTAATGAAAGTAAAGGATTATTATCTGAACGATGATTCTAATTGTTCTCGTCAAAGTGCGAATAAAAGCGACACAGTATCTATAAAAAAAAATGGTATAAAAACTAAAAAAGTCAAACGCTTTCTTACACGAAGCATAAAAGAAATATATCAATTATTTAAAGACGAAACTCCTGAAATAAAAACAAAATTTGGTAAATCAACATTCTACGCTTTAAGAAGGGGCCGAACTATCTGTCTCTGTCTAATAGCATTTTTCATTATTTATATAAACACTATCCCTTATAACAAGAAAAAAATAGCAGGCCCCGCTAGATATTAGTATAATTAGTAAATTTTGTAATAACAAACAAATTTTTTTACTTCGTAGTTTTTGAATAATTAGAGACCTACCAAAAAAAGATAGGTTATATTCTAGATTGCTAGTAGGTCTCTAATTAGTCAAAAACTATGCGGTAAAAAATTTGATTTTTATTACAAAATTTACTTATTATACTAATATCTAGCGGGGGCTGCTATTTTTTTCTTGTTATACCGGATAGTGTTTATATAAATGATGAAAAACGCTATTAGACAAAGACAGATAGTTCGGCCCCTTCTTATGACCGAAGTGGGTTATACCACATCCACCCACCGATTCGTGTCTTTGCGTTTACTGTGAGAATCTTAAACTTATGTTAGATGCTTTGGATAATTATAAAAAAGACAATTAACAAGACATTGCAGATTTGGAATTGAAAATATGTTCTTCACTTTTTTGTTCAAAAGATGATATGAAATGTGTACCAAGAGAATATAAAGAATGTCCCATTGGAGATTCTATTAATTAACAAGTAATTTTTTTGACAGAAGAAGATTTATATGAAGAAATAATTTATGGTGTTTGGGAAAAATCAAATTTACCGAATAAAACTCGCACGATTGAAAATTTCCTAATAGAGTTAAGAGAGCGCACTCTCACTACGTATTGCAATTAAAGAGGTTAAACTTTTAGCGAAAAATAATGACTTCCAATTATTTATTCATGTCGATTTTGCACAAAATTGGGCAGTTCTGCTTCAAAATGAAATTCAAAGCTATCATTGGAGTAAAAACCAAATATCAATATTTACGTCAGTATGCTATTTTGGAAATGATAAAACAGTTAGTTATGTTACCGTCTCTTACGATATTAAACATGATTCGTCTCATGCCCTAATGGCTATAAATTTAACTATCGATAGCTTAAAACAAAAACATATTGCGCAAGATCTTGATGAAATCATAACCATTTCCGATAGAGCTGCCAGTCATTTTAAAAATAGATATCAATTCTATGAGCTTCAAAACTCAAAAGTAAACAGAAAATGGCTTTTTTCTGCAACAGGTCATGGTAAAGGCGCTAGTGACGGTATTGGTGGTTTAGTTAAACATTATGCTACCACGCATAATCTGTCCAAGAAGAGTGAAGATTTTATTAGAAACGCTGAAAATTTGGCAAGAAGTAAATTGAAAGGTTTTATTCAAATTCGGATTTTTTTATTCACATTAGTTCTCAATTCATTAGTGTTCTTTCTTAATTGTATCGCATATTATTTGTTCATTGAAAATGATCAAATAATATATTTTAGTATTTAAAAAACTCACCTTTTCAAAATTCAAATTCAAAATTCAAAATTCAAAATTCAAAATCTAAATTCAAAATTCGAAATTCAAAATTCAAAGTAAATATATTTATTTAATGTTTCAGCATTTTTTTTTAAACTTGAAATCGTCATAACTTTGGTTCTAATTGATCAAAATATTCGATCCGGGGTTTATTTTAAAGATTATTGTTGATATTCTTAATATATATGTAAATAAATAAAAGCATAAAAAAAGTTGTAAGAACACGTAAAGTTGGAAAAATAGTACTATGCGTCATGGTGTCAATGTTTTAAAATCGAAAATATAAAAAAAACGTTTAAAAATCTGTTAAAAATAAGGAAAATCGCATATTCTCACCTACCCTAAAAGCTAGTATTTTTTATGTATAAAATCATATAAAAATTAAAAAAAAAAAAAAATATATAGTTTTTGAGAAAATCGTGTTTAAGAAAAATCGCTTTTTTCGCTTTTTCGTAAATAACTCAGTGAGATCAAATTGTATAACAAAAATCGAGATTGCATTTAAAACTAGACAGAATTCCGCACACTTTCGTTAAAAGAACGCCAAAAAAGGTTGAAAATTGACGGAGCTATAGTCATTTAAAAGTAGAGGTTCATTTTCAATTTTTGAATTTTTGTTTTTACATCCAACACTAAAATTGCTGTAGTAAAAAAAAATAATTTTTGAGCGTTGTTCGAGGTAAATTTTATCTTTATATACATAATAGAAGGTATTTTTATTACTTAGAAGAAAAAAAAATTCTATCAGTGACGGCCTGCATGAATCTGAATGGAATCAGCCAAATGATAAACAATGCAAATATTTAACTCTACTACAAAAAGTTTAAGCGACCAAAGAAAAATATATTTTTATAGATGGATCAAGTGGAAGTAGTGAAAGTTATTTACTTAACGTTTTAATAGTTCATTTTAAATATCATACTATACATTATTTATGTGTAGCTTGGACAGCTATAGCAGCAAATTCATTAGTCGATGGAAAAACCGTGCATACAACATTTAAACTACCGTCAAGAGGCCACTGGAGTAAATTAATCAATTAATAATGAAATTAATTTTGATGCTCCTTTTTCAAAAAAAGTTTGACATACTTACAAAATCATGAGTGAGGCTAGAGAATTAATTTGTTCTTAGTAGAAAAAATATTGTTTTTTACTGTACGAGTTGCGGACAACTATTGATTTCTAGTAATAACTACTAGTTTTTCCAAAAACCTACAATTTTTTATTAGAAAAGGATAGAGAGATACAACGTCCTCTTAAATATAACAGATTGTACATCTCCTAATGCAAAGCCGAATTCTGCAGAAAGCAAACAAGGGGAACACAAATAATTATTTGGGATAAAATATCCATGACTTCAAAATTTGCTTTTGAAGCAGTTGATCGTCTTTTTTAAGATTTATGCGATGTGAACCAACCTTTTGGTGGTAAAACTGTAATCGCATCACGAGATTTCAGGCAAACATTACCAATTGTACGACATGGAAGCCGTATGAACAATATTGAAAATTAAGTTTAATTTAGTTTATTATGGCAGAATTTAGAGCTCAAAATATAGAGTCAAAGTAAATATAAAAATCCAAAAAATATTGGGCTCAGAAAAATATAGAGCCAAAAATACATAAGAATAAAAACAAATAAGATTTAAAGAAATATTCAGCCAAATAAATACAGAGCTCAAGAAAATATAAGAATCAAAAAAATATAAAGCGTAAGTTGAGTAAGAATAAAAAAAATATTAGGATAAAAAAAATATTATGGTAAAAAAAATATAAGAATCAGACAAATATTGTGCCTAAAAAATATAAAGACCAAGAAAATATAACATTAAAAAAAAAATATTGCGCCCAAAAAAATATAAGATTCAAAAAATGAAAACCCAAAAAAAGTTAAAAAACAATAAGGCCCAGAAAAATAAATGACCCAAAAAATTAGATAACCAACAAAATGAGGCCCAAAGAAAATAGGACTCGAAAAAAAGTAGGTCCAAAAAAATATAAGGCCTAGAGAAATATAGGACCAAAAAAAATATGGAAGATAAGAAATAAGAGGCCGAAAATAATGAGGCTTAAAAAAAATAAGACTCAAAAAAATGTAGAGCCTAAAAAATATAAGGCCCAGAAAAAATAGAGCCAAATAAAATATAGGACCAAAAAAAATTATAGAACCCATGAAAATATAAATTTAAAAAAATTATAGAGCCAGAGAATATATAAGAATCGAGAAAATATTTGGCCCAAAAAATTAGAACCCAAGATAATATAAAGCCCAAAAAATAGCAATTAAATAAAAGTAGGGCCCGAAAAGTATAAGACCCAGGAAAATATAGAACTAAATAAAATGTAGGACTCAAAAAATCATAGAATCCAAGAAAATATAAATTTCAAAAAAATTTTGGGCCCAAAAATATAGAGCACAGGAATATATAAGAATTGAATAAATATTAGGCCCAAAAAAATATAGATCCCAAGAATGCATAAGAATCAAAAAAATATTGGGCCTAAAAAAATATAGAGCCCAAGAAAATTTAAGGCCCAAAAAGAATATGAGGCCCAATAAAAATTGGACTCAAAAAAATGTAGGGCCTGAAAAATATAAGGCCCAGGAAAATATTGGGCCCAAAAAAATATAGGGCGCAAGAAAATATCAGGCTAAAAAAAATAGAGCTAAACAAAATATAGTACCCAAAAAAATTATAAAACCCAAGAAAATATTAATTTCAAAAAAATATTGGGCCTAAAAAAATATTAGTCCCAAAAAAATATAGAGCCCAATAATATATAAGAATCGAAAAAATATTGGGCCCAAAAAATATAGAGCCCAAGAAAATATAAAGTCAAAAAAAGATATGAGGCTTAAAAAAATATAAGGCCCAAAAAATATAGAGTCTAAAAAAATATAGAGACCAAAAAAATATTGGGCCCAAAAAATATAAGGCCCAGAAAAATATAGAGCTAAATAAAATATAGGACCCAAAAAAATTATAGAACCCAAGAAAATATAAATTAAAAAAAAATATTGGGCCCAAAAAAATATAGGGCGCAAAAAAATATAAGGCCCGAAAAAATATAGAGATCAAAAAAATTTTGGGCCTAAAAAAATATAGGGTGCAAGAAAATACAGCGTCCAAAAAAATATAAGACCCAAAAAAATATGACCCAAAAAGATGCTTATGACTAATGAGGACTAATTATATAGGACCCAATAAAAAATTGCTACTCTTATTACCAAAAGAATAGACACATTTAACAAATTCGGAGAACCGGAGAACCGGAGAAACGAAGAAAAAAGTGGTTTCACTTTAATATAATATAGGATAGGATCGGATAGGATTTATAAGTTATTAATTGTAATAATTATGTAAACTTTTTAATTATAGGATAAAATAATAATAAATTCGTGATTATCATTTTCATAGTTTATATAAAATATTATGTAAATTTTATAAGTGTCGATTATTTAGAGTGAAATATAATGTAATGTAATATTATATAATGTAACTTCAACAATAAATCCAATCTAATAGAATAATGATAATTTTCAATCATTATATTTAATACGAATTTTAGAGTGATATTTAAGAATATTCTTTATTTTCCGCATTCTTAACAAATTTTTTGCAAATCATAAGTAAATTTTCTTCGAAATGTTTACTATTTAATGGGAAATTTTACTTCCATCTAGACAGATCATATATATGAATTCATAATTATAGACATAATCAGGAAAATTTATCCATATCTCATATATTTTCCTATCTATATAATAGACTTTTAAAAATAATACTTTTTAAGATTGTATTTTATAAAACGTATGTTAAAAAGATACTAAAAGAATATTTTTATATTATGTTATGACAATTTTTCAAATGAAGTCATTAGATATATTCTAAAAATTAATATATTTCTCTTAATAAAAATATTATTGCTTTAGTGAAATTATTATTAATACATTCAATTCTTAACAATTTCTACGTAAATGACAATTCATATAAATACGAACACACGTACATATGAATATGTTATGAAGGTTACATGAATGTTATTTATGAAGAATCGTTTTCAAATAAATTTTCAATTACTAATGTATTTTCATGAAATTAACTCGAGTACTTTATTCTCTGAATGATACTTGAATAAAACTTTAATTGACTGAATTATGTTATACAATTATAAATATATAAATTTATTTAATAATTCATCAAATGAAATGATTATTTTTACATATATGTTACACACATAATAATTACAATGGATGATAGTTAAATGAAAATTTTTATTTTACGAATCATAGCGTTGAAATTTATTTTCATGAAAATGTTATCTGATTGACATTTTCAGTTGTGTTTTAATACTTAATAATTTCCCTTCGTGTTTTAATAATTTTTTATTAATATAAAAGATTCATTCATAGATTATAATATCAATGATATGGAAATAAAAAAACAAATATGAAATTAAATATAATATTACCTTTAAAAAAAAATTCAATAGAGTGATTTATAGCCTGCGGTTTTTCCGTCGGTACACCACTGAGGCTCTGCGTAAGCAGCTCGCAACCGCTCGATGAGCTTGATTACTGCTCAGTGGTTTTGCTCGATGCTTCGCAGGAGTTACGAAGACGGCTACAGACAATGCAAAATTCATGTGTGAGATATGTATTAGGCGTGAGAGTGGGTGATCACATCTCTCCCCATAGACATGCTTTGGGTTGGCTACGTACTGATTCGAGGAGACAGTATTTTATGGCTGTACTTATGTACAAAATCGTACGTATGAATACTCCCGAATATCTAGTGGGTCTCTTCACTAGATATATACCCAGAGCGACCACTAGGGGTGAGATTAAAGATCTTGCGGTGCCCTTCATGCGCACTGAGACTAGAAGAAATTCCTTTCAAGTTCAAGGTGCGCATTTTTGGAACTCCCTACCTGCTGATATTAAAAATCTTCCATCAATCAGCAGGTTTAAAGCCGCTCTGAGGAGGTTTTTACTCGACCTCGATTAAACAATATTATTTTCGGACTATATCATATGTGTTAATTTATTATGTGATGTACCCTTTATAGATTTAAGGCATGATTGTATTTATTGGCGTGTATGTAGGATGTGTGTGTATAGAGTGAATGATTATATTTTTATCAGATTGACTTGTATATTACTGTACATTCAACTTTGCTGTGATTTTAACTTACTGTATGCTGCTGATATTTCGACTACGCTCTTTACACGCTTGATTTTATGTAA
Organism: Anastatus disparis; assembly: GCA_017163975.1. Classification (NCBI taxonomy): domain Eukaryota; kingdom Metazoa; phylum Arthropoda; class Insecta; order Hymenoptera; family Eupelmidae; genus Anastatus; species Anastatus disparis. The sequence goes on along the minus strand of JAFFSR010000243.1, from coordinate 2,139,976 downwards.
TTGTTTTGACTGATAGATATCGAGACTGATTTTTAACTATATTATTCATACTTTTTGCGTGTATTTATTCGTATTATCTCTGATATCACTTTTATTTAATTTATTGACTTACTATTACAGTATTACTATCTCTATTATGTTTAATGACTGTGATATCATACTGTACTATTTTGATTTTATATATGCAAGGCTATTTAAAGTTTTTTTATGTATTTTTTCAACTTTATTTGTAATTTTACACGCTTTTTTGTAATTATAATACAAAATAAACAATATCTAATATCTAATATCTAACCTTACTTGTGAAGCATACACTTCGTAATATTGATATTTCATTAATAATTTACATTTTGCTAGGTGGGATGAAGAAGGTTACGATTCAAAATTGGCCACAAAAAAGTAACGATTCGGATAAAGCCACAAAAAGGTTTCGATTCGGGTTTAGCCACAAAAAGGTGACGATTCGGGTTTGGCCATTAAAAAGTACCGATTCGGGTTTAGTCACAAAAAGGTTACGATTTGGCTGCTTATTTTTTCCTTTGATGTTTTGGATGAGAACCGCTGTTGAAAACATAAGAGTTTGTCTCCTATATCTCGCGCATCTAATGTTTTGTGATCAGCCTAGAGGTAACATCTAGTGCTTTATTAGTATTGTTATAGCATTTGCTGATTCTTAATAAATGAATTAAATTGTTCATCAAAAAATAAAAAATAGTTGTAATTTGATATTGTTGGTGATGCTTTTAAGAAATATTCTAATTTTATTATGAACTTTAATCCATAGGCGAATTGTGCCATCTAAATGTGTTAATTATCTTAATTTACCAAAAGCACACCTAACAGAAAAACGGACACGTGGCGAGGATACGATAAATAACTTCAACTCACTAAATTTCACTTAACACTTAATTTATTCACAAAAATATTACTATATAATTCACAAGCTGTGTAAAAATAAGTCAATTAAGCAGTTCGGTGTATTAAATTCACTAAATTCAAGTCGATGGACGTGGATTAAGAAAAAACGTGTCGAGCGCATCTATAACGTGTGCTAGCAGTACCATGGCTTAGCTCTATCTGCTTGAACGCCGGAGCTTCTCTCTACAAGAGGGACACGCGCGCCTCACTTCTAGCGTCGCGAGGCTAAAGACCAAGGGGTACTCACTGCGTGAGTCAACTGAACGTCACGTTGTGACTTGCTCAGGCAACGGCCTGACCAATTGTTATATACAATTATTTTTCTGAATACAATGGAAAATGATAATAATTTTATGTCACTTTTTAATAAGTATGTTTAAATCATTTTTATAATCTTTTCATGAAATAATTTGAAAGTAATTGTTTTCTTTAAAAATTATTTTTAAATTCATTCAGTAAATTTTTTAAAACAATTATTATAGCCCTGGTAGAAATGTCAACCAACTTTTAGCGATCAGTTCGTCAAATCGCGACTACTTGGCCAACAGTTTAACCAACTTTTGCTAAAAATTATTGCTAATTTCGTCACAAAAAGATGGGTTTGTTAGCCAATGGTTAGCCCAAGCGTTGGTTAATAATTTAGTAAGTTTGTTAGCCAACAGATCCTTAATTTTTCAAATTAATAAAAGAAATAACTATTTAAACTGTATACATGTTAACATTTTATAACTATAAAAATATTGACAATATAAATTAATGAATAAAAAATATTTACTTATGTATTTTTTTTTATAATACGTAGCTATATGTACAGCTATTATAGGGTATAGCCGTATTGTACAGGTACACATACACATCCATCAGCAAGAAGGGCGGTAGCGCAGGGGCTAAGGCTCTTGGCTCACGCTCTAGAGGACCAGAGTTCGATTCCTCGAGAAAAACTCGGAAAATTTTTCCTATTTTCTCTGCGAGGAGTAGAACCCGGAGACCACAAAAAATCTTTTAGAAAAGTTCTACTGGCCAAACTAACTTAAAATAAAATAAAAACACGGAGCCTTCACGGCCTCGAAAAAGTGAGAACTACCGGCTAATGGCACAGAGAATATATATATGTATATATATATATATATATATATATATATATGGGACATTTCACAAAAACTGGAAGAGAAAAAAAATAAAAATCGCTGAAACTCTAAGAATATATTCTGTTTGTTACCCAAAATGTGTACAAAAATTTTCAAGGATTTAGATTAGAAGAATCAAGAGCCATAGATTCTTGAAATTTGGAAATTTTTCAAAATTTTTGAGAAACTACCAACTTTATGATTTTTTTTCTGAAAATCCTGATGTTTTACAGAAAAATTCATGAGAATACTTCTTGTTGTAAATGAAGAGGAGAGTGAGCATGATTTTTTACAGACCTATATTCCGAAGTTTTTTATTAGTTCTTACGTGTATTACATGGTAATTGGGATTACTCATTGTTTACCACTTCGGAAATTACTTTTTGAGGGCTTATTTTCTTCTATTTTTTACTAACTTCAGAATAAATTTTCGATTGTGTAAGAAAGAGCCACCAATAAGGAGTTATGACAGTTTGAAATACATATTTTAATGTATCATTTATTTTTTATATTGAATATAAATGTATATTTTCATTTATGATTAATTTTTATATTGAAAATAAATTATACATGAAAATATATATTTTAAACTGTCATAACTCCTCATTGTTGGCTCTGACTTACATGATGAAAAATTCATTTTTAAGTTCATGCAAAATAGAAAAAAATAAGCTCGCGAAAAGAAATTTCTGAAGTGGCGAACCATGAGTAATTTCAATTACCATGTAATACATATAAGAACCAAACTTCAAAATTCAGGTTCTGCAAAGAATCATGCTAACTCTGCTCTTCATTTACAACAAGAAGTATTCTTATGAATCTCTCTCTAAAATATCAAGATTTTCAGGAAAAAAAATGATTAAGTTGGGACTTTTCTAAAAATTTTGAAAAATTTCCAAATTTTAAGGATCTATAGCTCTTGATCCTTCTAATCCAAATCCTTAAAAATTTATTTACATCTTTAGGATATCAAAAAAAATATATTCTTAGAGTTTCAGAGATTTTTATTTTTCTGCTCTTCCAGTTGGTGTGAAATGTCTCATATATATATATATATATATATATATATATATATATATATATATATATATATTATTATTATTCATTAAAAAAAGTTTGTTGTAAAAAGAACTAAAATGAAAATTATTTTGAATTATTTGTAATAATTGTATTCTTCAATTTATTTACAGTTATTTACAGATATTTGCAGTATCTACATTTAAAAAATGTATAAATGATAATAAACAATTATTATTTATCTCCAGCCTAACTCTTTTTCATTGTTATTTACAGTTTTCAATATTTTTTTATAATCATTTGTTTATTCACAGTATTATTCTACTTTAAAAAAATAATTCCCATACAAGGTGATGAAATATTTAACCATAAGATAATATATATATATATATATATATATATATATATATGCATATCACAAGAAAATTTACACATCAAAACTAATTCTCTAATGTAAAGAATAAAAAATTAAATTAATAGAATTTTGAAATTTTGATATGGGAATACTTTTCATGAATAACTTTTTAATAACTTTGAAAAATGATAAATTTTTTAAATAACTTGTGGTATTGAATGCTAATTAAATTTAGTTTTAACATGAAGATAATTATTCAAGTTAGAAATGTATTTAATGAAATAATATAACTATTTATAAGTTATCACTTAAGGAGGTACCTTCGTCCACCACTCGAGTCAAATTTTCAATATGCTTATTTGATTAAAAGTTACTAGAGATCTCCCCTCCCCAAGAATATATGTTTTGTATGGTGATTTTCACATACTCGATAGAATTAGCATCAATGTAAAAAAAAAGAAATAATTTTCATTTAAAACTAAAAAATTAAAATTAATGAAAGAGCTAAGATTATTTTTAATGTCCAAATCATTTACATGCTCTTTTTACGAAATTTGAAAATTTGAGGTTATGGTGTGTTTTTGTCACCATTCGCTATGTAAGATAAAAGTAACTAGATTCGTACATAAATGAATAATTCATTCATTTATATTTTCGTGTAAAAGTAATGAAAGTTTCTGAAAATTATTTTATAAGTTGCCAGTAATATTATGTTTATCCTCAAAAAATTTCATTTTATTCTGTTTTGTAAATTTTAAGATCAACTACAATATTAACGTTTCCCCACAAGAATCAATGTTATATAATTATTCTAATTTCTCATTAACGAGATAACGAATCTTCATGAAATTTTATATGTGCATTTTAGACATAAAAACAAACAATTTTGCATAGTTTCGACTAAATCTGTTTTGTCATACTAAAGCGAAGGTACCTCCTTAATAATAATTTTTTAAACTTTTTATTCATGGTTTAAAATAATATTGCATATATGATTATCATTTTAATAATTTTTATAAAATATTATGTAAATTTTATAAGTATATATTATTTAAGGAGATGTAAAATGGACAGTACACTTGCGCCGATAAATATTGACTGTATTTCCATTGTATTTCAAAATTTTGAATAAAGAGATGCATTAACATATATGTATCGAGAAGATTATTCAGTTAAATTTTTACATAAATCTATTCATTACTTGATGAGAAGTTTGGGTTCCAATATTATTTACTAAAATTTTTCTATTTGGAATCAGAAATCTAAATATCTTGAAAACTAATGATTAGAATAATTTGAAAATTTAAATAAATAATCATCATGGTATATACTACACTTTGAAAAATTTTCTGATAACTATACCAGTTTCCTGTAAATAATTACATGTTTTAGCGATGTGAAGTTACATTTTCATGTAACTTTACATCGCTGAGCGTAGGTCCTACTATGATCGCGGTATTTTCCCCGTGCTTAGCAGTGTAATGTTACAGTCAATATCAACATGGCTGTCCGGTAAAAATACACGACATACGTGAACTTTCGCGACAATAGAAACACATTTTGAACACAATAAGAAATATTTCATTCTTATTAATTGATTAACATAAAGTTATTAACTAATCTTTTCAAATTCCATAGTGTCATGAGTAATAAACGTTCAACGTATATTTTTTATTAAATTATATGAAATGTAGGTTAGAAACGATGTATCATGTAATTTTACCGGTTTTCATGTGTATTAACACGCTCAGCAAGGGTCCCGATACTTACCATGCTCAGCGATGTAAAGTTCCGAAAAATTTTTTACTGTGTACAAGTTAATACATTCCTTTTATAGGAATTCAGAAATAGAATGGAAAGACATCAGTTAAATATGGCAGTTAATTTTTATATCTTCTCATAGTGAAATATAATCAAACTTTGACAACAAATTTAACATAATAAAATAATTGTACTTTCAATGATCATTACAAATTTTAGAGTGTTATTACAGAATATTATTTTTTTCCGCATTTATAATAAGTGTTTCGCAAATAATAAGTAAATTTTCTTTTCAAATGTTTACTTTTTTAGGGGAAATTTCACTTCTATCTAGACAGTTCATAAATATAAATTCATAATTACAGACATCATAAGAAAAAATTATTTATATTTCATATATTTTTCTATCTTCATAATTGACTATTAAAAAAAATTTAACATCAAATAAATATTTTTTTTAAAGTGTATTTCATAAGAATTATGTTCAAACGATATTATAAAAAAAATTTTTATATCATGTAATGATAATTTTTCAAATGAGGTAATTTGATATATTTTAAAATTTAATGTGTTTCTCTTATTAAAAATATTATTGCTTTAATGGAATGAATTTTAATATATTTAATTGTTAACAATTTTTATTTAAGAGCAGGTCGTATATCTCTGTCCTTTTCTAATTAAAGAATTAATTTTTTCGCAAAAACTAATAATTGTAGCAAAAAATAAGGAGATAGCCCCATCTCGTATAACAAAAAGCAAGATTTTCTTTGATGAGGAAAAATTATTTTTATCTATTCGTTTTGAAGAAAACCTTGAAAAACTTAAAAAATAGAGGTTTGGATGGAAAATTCAGTTTTTCAAGGTTTTCTTAAAAAGGAAGCGATAAGAATAATTTTTCCTCATAAAAGAGAATCTTGCTTTTTATTATACGAGATGGGGCTTTCTTCTTATTTTTTGTTACAATTATTAATTTTTGTGAAAAAATCAATTCTTTGATTAGAAAAGGACCGATATACTCGACCTCCTCTTAAATGACAATTCATTTAAATACAAACACGTGTACAAATAGAAATATAATTAAGGTAAATATAATTTTAATATATTAAAATGTAATTTTAATATATTAAAATGTAATTTTAATATATTAAAATGTAATTTTAATATATATAATTGTTAACAATTTTTATGTAAATGACAAATTATTTAAATATCAACACGTCTACAAATGAAAATGTAATTAAGGTTAAATGTATGTTATTTATAAAAAATTGTTAAAAAGTAACTTTTTGAATAATATATTTTCATGAAAACTAATTCAAATACTTTATTCTCTGAATGATAACTGAATAAAATTTTAATTTGATAAATTTAGTCATACAATTATAAATATATAATATTTATATAACTGTTCATCAAATGAAATTATTATTTTTTTAATATATATATATATATATATATTACAATTGATTGTAGTGCAATATAAATGTTTATTTTAATAATTATAGCGTTGAAATTTATTTTGATGAAAATGTTATTTGATTGACATTTAGAGTATTATTTTAACTATATTTGAAAGGTTACTTGTCATCAATGAAAAAATATTTAATTATTTAAATTAATAATTTATTAATATCAAGAATTTTCTAAAAATTATAATATTTATGATATGCGAACCTTACTTGTGATACATACACTTTGTAATATTTGTATCTCATTAAAATTTTATATTAGATGCAAAAAGGATTGTTAAGTTATTGCAAATAGTTATTTTATTATTCTGAAATATTCAAATTTAAAATTAACCAAAAATGTGTATTTTAATCTTATGGTTTTTTAATTTAAATTTCGTATTTCATGTATATAAAATACATTTGTAAAGATATTTTTATTAGAAATAAACACAGAATTTTTTTTAAGCATGTTTCACGTAAAAATTAATTTCATAATTCAAATTCATGGTCATATATTAAGTTCTGGTAATTATAGTTGTTACTCAGTTCCTAATTCTCAGTTTATTTATATCAAATATCGTACTATTTTTGTTTTTCTTATGGAAGTAGATTGAGAAATAGTCACTTGATGAAATAAATTATACACTTTTTTACTTTAAGCACATGTGTACATATATTTTTATATTATGTTTCATCAAATTATTTTTAATTTTATTCAGTACTCAAAATTAACTTTAATTAATTAATTCTTATTTACCTAAAATTAGTCATTTATACATAATAATATAATAAAAGAAAATTCAACCAAGCGACGTTAGGAGCGAAAAACTTTAATATAATTAATACCTATCAACGTAAAACCCATTAAATTGTGTAACAATTTTCAACAGTTGATTAATATAATGTAAATCATATAATATATATATATATATGCCAAGTATCAGTAAAACTATAGAAGAAGAAGACAAGACATCCATCAGCACGTGCATATTGACATAACCTCCCAAATCTTGTATTTCATTCCTTTGACCAACCGTTGGTTAACCATTGGCTAATTCTTCTTCTAACCGTTGGCTAAACGTATTGCCCAAGAGTTACTCAATCAACCATTTCTATTGGCTTATTTTCTACCAGGGAGTATTCTTTTAAATTCATCAAAAAAGCGAAGATAACATTAATATAGAAGGAACTTTACAATTGATTGCTTTTTTATGGAAAATATGAAAAAATAATTCTGATATTTATGAGTGCTTGGATATCGGAGATAAATTCTTATGTTGTCAACAGCGGTTCTCATCCAAAACATCGAAGGAAAAAATAAGCAGCCGAATCGTAACCATTTTGTGGCTAAACCCGAATCGGTACTTTTTTGTGGCCAAACCCGAATCGTCACCTTTTTGTGGCTAAACCCGAATCGAAACCTTTTTGTGGCTTTATCCGAATCGTTACTTTTTTGTGGCCAATTTCGAATCGTAACCTTCTTCCTCCCACCTGATTTGATGCAAATAAAATTGTTGGTTAATTGCAAATAGTTGATTTATTGATTTGTAATATTCGAATTTTAAAATAACCAAAATATTTTATTTTAATCTTATAATCGTGTATTTAAATTCAGTATTTCGTATGTATAAAATACATATGTAAAGATATTATAATTAGAAATAAACACGAAATTGGTTTTTAAGGGGAATCCTCATACCGACATAAAGTTCTACCTTGTCTATATTTCAATTATGAATTTTAATAAAAATTTAACTATTCATGACTGAAATTCGTAGGACAGGCACATTCTTAACATGCCAAAGAATTTATTGCAACGTCAAAAGACAATATAAGGGTAAAAATGAAGGCAAAAACTGCTTAATACGATTAACTTTTCAATGTAGTTATGAATAATCGTATTATGCAGTTTTTGTCTTCATTTTCACTTTAATTCTGTCTTTTGACGTTGCAATAAATTCTTTCGAATGTTATGAATGTGCCTCTTCTATGAATTTTAGTAAAAAATAGTTGAATTTTTATTAAAATGCATAATTCGAATGTAGATAAGGTAGATCTCTGTGTCGGTATGAGGAAACCCCTTAAGTATGTTTCACGTAAAAAGGTGTATTTTTAATTTAATTGTTCAAAATAACAGTCATATATTAAGGCCAAGAATTTAAACATAAAAGCCGTTCTTCAGTGATATTACACGTTACACGTTTTAAAATTTTGTTATCTGATGTCAACTGATTTCAATATCCAAACGATACTCAAATTCGAAATAATACGAGATACTCACGGTTACCTATGAAGTCGAGCTCAATTTTCGACTTTTATGAATTATGCCTTACAATTTACATACGATTTAGGACATTCTTTACTTTTTTCCCTAGGTAAAAAATATACTATTTAATGTGAAATATTCTTGGAAATGAAACTTAAGTTTTCTATTTTTTTTTTAAGTTCTTGGTTCTATTCAATTACTTTATATTATTTAGTTTCACTGATTTTTAATATAAAGTAAATCTTCATTCGAAATTTATTTGTTGTTGTCGTTTTTGATATTTTTATTTTAAATATTAAACTACATATATTTTCTCTTTATTGAAAATCGGTGAAGTTAATTATATGCATGTTAGCGAGCAGAACTACATGACATTCCATATATGACATATTTAAACTAAGCCTTATATTGTATGTGTAATAAACTTAAACTTTTCTTTGATATTTGTTTACATATACAATAACGTATATTCAAATTTAATATTCTAGAGTTAATTTACTTTTCAGTGAATTTTGAATATTATTGTAATTAAAATATTTACCACCTTTTTCTACGAATCCCCGGTTCTTCGGATTCGTGCATTTTTAGGTATGTGCTTCGAGTATATATACGTGAAGGCAGCATGTTATATGGTGAATTGATGGATATTTTAACGATGATGTGAGAAAGAAAGGAAATAAATACTTAAATACTGTCTCTCTGGGAGCGTCTTTTTCTCTACCTAAAGTTGCCACCACTTTTTAACATAGCATGCTTCCTCCATAGTATATAAGCTCTAAAGGTATGTGTAATTATTCTTGTAATAAGATTTTCTTTTTATATTGTTTCCTATATAATTAGTAGTTATTATATATTAAAATGAAACTACCTTTTTCTACAGTTCTTGGCTCCTACGGATCTGCGCATTTATCGTAATAAGAATAGCAATCATTATTGAGTCCTATATAATGAGTAGTTATCATATACAAGCACATTTCTGGGGCCTCTTTCTTGGGTCTTATGTGGGCTTTAGTATATGTATTTCTCTCTTCATCTATGTTTGATTATATTTTATTTTATTATCTTTTTTCACTCTTTATTCTTTCTTCCTTCATTTTTCTTTTACTCTCTCCATCTTGAGCTAACCTTCTTAATTTTCTCTTTTCTTTAAAGTATAGATTTTAATAATAATATAATATTAGGGTCTACACTTGATTAGCTTCTAGAAAAAAGAGAAAATTTTTGTTGACAGCGCATCTCTAAATGCAGTTGGATTGAACTTAATCAGCTAATTTTTTACTGACGTTTTGTCAATTTTTATCTAAATTTTGTATAATTGAACTGACTTTATAAATAAATTCAGCTTGTTTGAAGGCAAATTATCCTGCTTCTGCTAAATTTTAACTAAATTTTAGCTGACTTTCATACAACTTTCAGCGAATTTTTTAACCAACTTTTAGCTAACTTGTTACTCCTATTTTAATGAAATTTCAACTAACTGGGGCCACGATTGATTCTTATACACGGTGTCAGCGTCGATAACGATGGCAAAAAACTTTTTATAATATAATAAGATACATATCTTTCTATATAAAATAGTTTTTAAAAAATTTTAGTTGTTAAGCCCTTATATCTTACCCATAGAACTCTTATTTTCCACCCTTTTATTTGATTAAACCCATTTTCTACTCATTTTACACCCATTTTCCACTTTTTTCAACTCCACACCCCACCCAACAAAAATAGCTGCTGACACCCACGTAAAGATACTCGAGTTCCAAGTTATACTCAATACTGAAATCACGTTAATGAATTCGAACCTTAGGGGTCGTACCCAAATGCCGTTGACAGTTTTTTGGGGAGGAGGGGTCGATCAAAATCTACGAAAAGTAACGCTATGGGAGGGGGGGTTAGTTATTTACTCCTACGTTGGCTATTTTTTTTTTTATCAAAAAGATCATTGCATAATTTCAGCAATTTGGAGCAGATTTTTCATCCGAAAACTGCAAAGTCAAGCAGTTCCGCAGTCTGTCCACTAAAACACAGTATATTACTTTCTTTTACATGTACGCGGGCGCCGCCATACGGTGCAAAGCATAAGCCGTTTCTTTTAGCGAGTAAGCTGTCAAAACAAACGAAAAATTTTCAAGCCGATTGCAGCATTTATATTTGTGCCTGGTGAATCGTGTTCTATTTTTATAACGTATCTTAAATGGTTCATAGTTTTATGATTTTTTTCGATAAAATTGAAATAAAAAAGTTTATCGACGATTAATATATTTAATATCTTATAAATATTTATTATATGCAATGTTTAGAATTCTGTTGTTTTGTGAAAATGCTATTTTAATAAAATAAAAAACATAAAAATATGTTCAATATTTAAAAAGTAATTAATATAATTAAATTTTTTTTTAAAAGTTTAATAAAAAATAAAAAAGTTAGTTTACGTTACAGGGGGGGAGGGTACTTTGATAGTTTACACATGTCACGGAAAGGGGACCGGGGGGTCGAAATATCGAGAAAATTGTCAACGGCATTTGGGTACGACCCCTTATAGGCGAATCTCAATCTTGTGAATACTGAAGATTATCAAATTCCAACCTTAATCTTGAATTTGCACATGCGCACACAGAGAAAGGAAAATACCTAAAAAAATGTACTAACTTGAGTCAGTAGTCAAAAAAATATTACCAGTCGTTTTGTAATTGATACTCAGTACATAAATTAAGACAACCTAATACATCTTTTAATGCGTCTTACCCCAAAAATTATTTGGTATAGTACCGAATTTTTCCGTACTACGGAACTTAATTATCTTATACTAACATATTACCTATATAATGCGCACTGCGGCGCTGTCAAGTATGAAACTTCAATATAATTAATACTCAATAACGTAAAAACCATTAAATTGTAAAAAATTTTTTAACATTTGATAAATATAATGTAAATCATATAATATATAACAATTTTGAATTACTAATAATTAATTTTAAACTCAAAAGCTAACTATTCCAAAACGAAGTATAGCAGATGAACATGTATTGTTCTATTCCTTAAATATCACGAATTAGAAAATTAATTATTAGTGAATTCAAAGTGTTATATATTATAATAATAATTCTATATTTATCAATTTTTAATTTTAGTAACAGAAAAAGCCGCACCAAAAGAGAATAACAATCACATTTTCTGGAAAATATTGATTTTTCTGGAAATTAGATATACTAGATTTAGTATCTATTTCAACAGTAACAACGAATATAGACGCTTATAGAAACGTACTCTTAAATGGGAAATTTCTGCCAAAAATGAGTTACATAACTACTGAGGGTGCCACTAGATCCCATGTATTTTTATTTCTATATATATCAAATTTTTCATATGTATAGATATACAAACAATGTTAAGGTGTTATCCAGATTTTCGGACGAAAAATTTAACCCAGAAGAATCTTTTTATAAGCGTCTATCTTCTTTGACAGTACTTTCCTTTCTCCGTGTAGTTGTTAGTTCTAGGAAACGTTAAATACTGTTTTCGATTATTTCATGGTTCGTGATTGAAACATGTGATTAAAAAGAATGCATTCCTAACATAATTCTTCATTGTTTAAATGCAATCCAGTAAAATAATTGTAACATTAATTCATCCTTTTTTATAAAAATATAAAATTTTAATTTAGAACGAAACTTCAATATCAAAATTTATAAGTTTAATTCTTTTTCATATTAAAATTAGCTAATTTATACATAATAATATAATATATGAAAATTCAACCGAGCGACGTTAGGAGCGAGGTAAATTATGCTAGTTTCATATTAATAGGGGGTACAGGTAAAATCTTGTTTTCCCATATGGAAATGATTTTTGTGGGAAATTGTGTAAGACTGTGAATAACTATGATAAACTACCGTAATTCAGACATTAATAACAGTAAAAACAGCTCATAATAGTTAATAATATTTATGAATGCTAAATAACAATGATGAATTAAAAGTTATGATTATTAATAGTTATTCATAGTTACTCACATTTATACAGTTTTATATACATTTATTAACAGTTACTCACATTTTCCAAAATTTTAGAATTGGTGAATAATTTATTATTATTTATACTCATTTATAGTTATTTATTGTTTATAGTTATTTAATTACTTACAATGAAATATAATTATCAACACTTTCTTACAGATATTTACAGTTTTTCACATTTATCAACAGTTATTAACAGTTTTTCACATTTTTTCACATCCATACACAGTTATTAAGAGGAGTATATCTGTTTTTTTTTCTAATCAAAGAATTGATTTTTTCACAAAAATTAATAATTGCAGCAAAAAATAAGAAGAAAGCTTCATCTCGTATAATGAAAAGCAAGATTTTCTTTTATGAGGACCCTGGTAGAAAGTTGAGCATATTTTCAGTATATCATCCCGTATTTTATGGGCAGTCGCGATCATATGCTTTTAGATATCGCGATAAACCTCCATTACTCTTAACGAATTATCGCGATGGTATCGGGAGCATATGGTCAATGTTGAATTATACTATATTCATAAACAGCATATTACAAAGTGTGAGTGAGCACGCATATGGGAACACAGTTAGTGAGAAAGAGAAAGGCTGTTCACTCCTTGTTTTCTTTTCAGTTCCTAAACGGACAGTCTTACACTGTAAAAAAAATAGCAGAAAATCACGTTGTTGGTCGACGATTTCAATGCGACCATGCACCGTCGAGGTTATTTAACTTCGTTCAACGGCGACATTTTAACGTGCTTTGCGTGATTTCACGTAAACTGAACACAAGATTTTTAGATTAAATCAGTTAGATTTTGCGCTTCAACAATGTTAAATAACATCGACGGTGCATGGTCGCATTGAAATCGTCGACCAACGACGTGATTTCTCGCCATTTTCTTTTACAATGTATTCTCTCACACTAAGTTTACATATGCACTCGCTCACTCGCACTTCGCACTCACTGATTTTACATGGATATTTTATTCATAATCATACTGTATATGTTCGCAAATAAATTAGTTATACAATAAAGAACAGAAAATGTTGACACTATTACAATAACAGTATATGCATCTTTAATAATTTTAAAGTTAAGTCAAGTCAATCTAACCTGCACATATAGTGATGAAGATAGATGCTTATAGAAGACGAAGCGTCGAGTGATGCGCGCGCAGCTAACATTCAGCATTCACAACTATAGGATATATTTTACGATTGCACAAACAGGCGCCATCGCAGGCCGCATGTATATATACAGATTCGCTTTCTATAAATGATTTCAATTGCAAAATTATTTACAACTCATATGAATTGTAATAATGAATATTATAATATCTATAATTTATTTCGAATCAGAAGAAAAAAATTTTAATTATTTTAGTGATTATATTTTATATTAACTATGTAATCTTTAATATATTATCGTGTATTTATCGGTCACTTATCGCGACTGCGTAGCGACGAGATATAGCCAACAGTTAGTTATCTGAGCATATCTTATCCTTAATTTTCTACCAGGGGAAAAATTATTTTTATCGCTTCGTTTTTAAGAAAACTTTGAAAATGTGAATTGTCCATCCTAACCTCCATTTTTTAAGTTTTTCAAGATTTTCTTAAAAACGAAGCGATAAAAATAATTTTTCCTCATAAAAGAAAATCTTGCTCTTCATTGTACGAGATGGGGCTTCCTTCTTATTTTTTGCTACAATTATTAATTTTTGTGAAAAAATCAATTCTTTGATTAGAAAACGACAGATATACTCGACCTCCTCTTAATAGTTATTCACAGAAATTATTTCTGTATGGGTTTAAATAAAAAATGACGTAACTATAATGAAAAATAGAAATGCATTTTGTTGTAGTCAAAAATAAAAAATAAAAGTCGTTATTTTTTATTGAAATTCATACAGAAATAATTTCTGTGAATAACTATTAATAACTGTGTATAAATGTGAAAAAATGTAAAAAACTGTTAATAACTGTTGATAGATGTGAAAAACTAAATATCTGTAAGAAAGTGTTAATAACTATATTTCATTGTAAGTAATTAAATAACTATAAACAATAAATAAATATAAATGAGTATAAATAATAATAAATTATTCACCAGTTCTGAAATTTTGGAAAATGTGAGTAACTGTTAATAAATGTATATAAAAGTGTATAAATGTGAGTAACTATGAATAACTATAAATAATCATTACTTTTAGTTAATCATTGTTATTTAGCATTCATAACTATTATTAACTATTATTAGCTGTTTTTACTGTTATTAATATCTGAATTACGGTAGTTTATCATTGTTATTCACAGTCTTACACAATTTCCCACAAAAATCATTTTCATATGGGAAAACAAGATTTTACCTGTACCCTCTATTAATATTAAATTATCATTACTAGGAAATTATTAATAATATTTTTTACAAGTACTTACCAAATGCAGCAGGCTATTTCTTATTTAACAGAAATGCTGGATGAAAATGATGAGATACATTTACAATATTGCAAAGAAAAAAATAATATAAGCAAGATACAAGTTCGCTTCCGGTACATAAGCAGCAAAACTTACAATTGTTATATTAAGTATAAGCCGGATTTGATTGGTTATAGCAGTATTCTGCGATACTGTTGTGAATGTGCGAATGGTTTAGAACAATCGGTTCCTGCTCACATGTAGCAGCCGTAATATATTATTTATCTTATGGTAGATACTTTTATAAAAAAATGAGACCAGCTGCAAAATTAAACAAAATTTTTGAAACCGAAGGTTTTGTACCAGTTATCGAAGTAGATAGTGATGATGACTAAACAATAACTATGCAATAAAAGAAAAAGTTTTTTTAATTTCTTGAAAAACATTCTTGTTTATTAATTTCCATATCAATCAAACTACGATTATAAGATTCTTTATTTTATAAGTGTTAGTGTACAAACGAAATAAAATAAAATTTTATTAGTAATTAAATTCATTTTTCCAGAATATTACTTGAAAATACATTCCTAAAGATGATTAATTATTCATTCTTAAAAATTAAGAATACTATCTTATGGAATTTTTAAATTTTATTTGGATGATTCATGTAAATTAATCAAAGATACTTAAAAAAAAATCTTATTTGATTGTTCAAAAGCGAAAGTAAGCGTATTTATTTTGTTCACTTATTACTTTATGAACAATTATTTCAATTTAACATTATTCTACTACAGTATCATTCTTGTTGAAAAAATTAAATATATTAATATATGTTGATAAATGATTCATCCTTTTAAAATTGTAAAAAAATGCAATTACAAAATAATGAATTAAACAATGGAATATTTTCCAAGATTAGGATTCACAAAAATTAGTTCTAGATATCGCTATTGATGCATTTAATCTTTGATCCTGATGATCCTACTAAACACAACGAAAGTATCTTTCGATTCACTCAAAAATAGATTCAATTAGGAAACCAAATTATGCTTACTTGAATTTAATACTGCAAATGCATACTATTAACGATTCACTAATTTGATACTTCATATTTGTAACTGTGAATGAGTATACCTTCGGTTTTAGGGCATTTATCAGACTTTTCCAAGGCTGAAATTGAAGGTTTTTTCACCTGATTTTAAATGATTATGTATAGGAAATAATTCCGGGGTATGTGAGATACTATAATCACATTTAGTGTATGGAAAGAGAGAGCGCGGTGGCGTAATGGATAGAGCTCTTGCCTTCAACGCGGAGGGCACGGGTTCGAATCCTGGCCAGGTACCTCTAACTTTTTTTTCGAAAGAAAATAAGTGTATATGTGCCATTTATATCGCGACTCTTTACAAAATCTGACCTCATTGGGAATCGGTTGATTGTTGGTTACAAAAGTGGCTGACCATCCATCGGTAGTCAAAGTTTTCGGTATGGTGGGTTTGACAGTCCTAGCCTGATGTAATGTGTTAAACAGATGCCGGGCGGGGGACTTCCTCGACTTCACTATATATAAAAAGGTTAATCATATAGAGGACAATATCCTTTATATATTAATCTTTTTTTTTTAAAAAAAAAAAAAAAAAAAAAAGTGTATGGAAGGTAGGTAGAAATGCCCAAAAATCGAACTCAAGTGGTTTTTCGCTTCTGTAGGCCATTGCACCATTTCTAAAAATCTGAAAAAATTTATGATTACAGTTTTTTGGTTGGAAAACAACATATTTTCTTTTGGTTATTTCTATTGTCTTAGTTTTTTTTAATTGAACTTTAAAAATTTCAAATGCTTATAAAATTTGAATTTTGCGCCAAAACTATTTTTTACCTACGTCAAGTCGTAGCGCTTTCAAAAACCTACAATTTGAAAAAAAAACGTATTTTTCGTCTACTAGAAGCCGAGATATCGCCAAAAAACGAAAAAACACGTTTTAATTAATTTTGAGGTTATGATTCATTAAAAAGAGCTAAAAATTTTTGTGTGTGGGTATTTTTTAATGTAGAAAAAGATAGCATTTTCATTTTTTCAGTTTACGGTGGGGACAATTTTGATCGTCTTAATAGGCCAGACCCTTTATCTACCATCTAAAATATTATCATTTAGGCTTCCTAAATAATATTCATATTCTTTCTCATAATTTAAATGATCTTCAATTCGATTTTTTAAATCTTCTATCATTTGTTGATCAATACATATCTTCTAAAGGCTATAGGCGGGTTACCATAGTAAAATTGCCTCCTCTTAGAATCCTCATGACTCATGTACCATTTGATGGAGGTTGAAAAAAAACTCCCACACACCAATTTTCAGCCCCCTAACCCTTGCACATGCGCAGTAAAGTCAGAATAAGTGTTTTTTCGACTTTCTTTTATTTTGACGTCCCTTTATATGGAAGACTCTTGCAAAAATATATAAGGGTAGGTTATTGTATGGCAATTAACCAAAAATTTTTGCAGATTACATAACCTTAAATATTAACCTTAAAATTGATATTTAAGATTTAAATCGTTATTTTCACACCCTCGCTATTAATGTGCCAGATTTGAAATTGATTTTTTAAATATATTTTTACCCTTTATTAACGATAGTTATATTAGCTAAAAAAAAAATGGTGCACCACCCTGATTTTCTCAAAAAGCCGATATTTTTGCACTTTTTTCGTATTTCCTATAGGTTATGTTACAATCTAAGAATCCAAACAAAGATTTTTAGTGTATTTTATTCCCCTCTTTACGACGGTACTATTAGTTTTAAGGATAAAAGGCATTTGACCCTTATTTTTTGCAAAAAATCAACTTTTTTGCACTTTTTTCATATTTTTTATAGGTTATGTTATAAGTTAAGAGCTTGAATGACTTTTTTTTGCGTATTTGTTTTTTGCTCGCTATAATCGTGCTATTATTTTCAAGAAAAAGTAGTTTGCAAACCTGATTATCGAGAAAAACCGATATTTTCTCGATTTTTTTATAGTTCGTGCTAAAAGTTGAGAGCTGAAATAACGATTTTATGTGTAATTTTTTCTGCTTGTCATGGTGGTATCAGTTTAGTTAAGGTTTTTAATATAATACATTAAAATATTGTCGAACAATCTGATTTCTACAATTGTTTGACGTTATGATCAGGTTACAGTATATTCTGAGGGGTTGGAATTATATTTTACTTTCTGTTTTTCATTTTTTCGATGATTTCATATATATATATATATATATATATATATATATATATTTAGGTTAATCTTATATACGTAGGTTCGAATCAATAAACGTATTTAAATGCCTTTTTCCTTATCATAAGAGAGAAAAAGACAGAATAAGGTTGAAGTAACAACTGATACTCAAGTTACATTTCTAAATGCGAGTCATAGTTTTTGTTTATCTTAGTGATCTCATTGAAAACTGGCCTGAATTTATAGTCGATGCTCAAACTCAAGCAGACAAAGACAGAATGAGGTTTCATTGTGAGAGAAACAAAAACAGAATGAGGTTTGAGTTTGAGCACACACATCGACTGTAAGGCTCAAATTCATAATCGTAACTTGAGTATTAAGTATGACTTAAAACTTAAGTATCGTTACTTGAGCATCAACTGTTACTTCAAATAACACTCAATTTAACACTTAATTGAAGTAACAGCTGATACTTAAGTAACAATACTTTAATTTTAAGTGATACTTAATACTCAAGACATGACTATGAGTTCAAGCCTAATTTTGGATCTATGGCTCGAATTCATAGACCCAACTTAAGTAACAATTGATACTTAAACCTCGTTCTGTCTTCGTCTCTATCATGATAAGAAATAGAACTTCGGATTCTTCGTGCTCGGAGATGGTAGTCGAGGTAGAAATAAGAACCACTAGAAAATAGATTTGAAGGCTTGGTTTATTCAATAAGCGATACAGTCACCTTGGAATCAGAAGATAGAAAACTTATCTTTCTAAAGGTTGCGAACACAGTGACGGATTTTGTACACTGCGACCAGAGCACACGATTCGGCGCTAGTTCTGCGCACTGCTAGTTGCGCGTGGCACTTATATGTGTTTACTAATGTGAATGTACTTACACGCGTACTACTGGGGGGCTGCTCCGAAGCGATAAACTTAGTATATCGATATATGCTATCTTTGTTCAGCACATTGATTTCATATCTTCTGTCTCTGTGATACAGAGTTGTGCAATTTTCTAGAGCAACCCCCCTGGGTGTATACCCATACGTTACTATGGAGTATATGTGTGTATATATGTGTACTATAGAGTAAGTGCCCACAGGACAGATGATACAATCGTTAATTGAGTTACGTTTATAAATTCAAACTTATATTTCCATATGAATTTCTTTATTTATATGTAATGAATAATAAAGTTAGTAACTGCAAAGATTGTATGCCACAAGTTTCTGTGCACTTTTTGTAGTATCTTCATATTATTTTGATCCAAAAGTGTTAAATTATAATATTTACTAGCAGCGTACCTGGATATAAGGTTATATATATATATATATATATATATATATATATATATATATATATATATATATATATATATATATATATATATATATTATAAGTCAGAATGTCCATACAAAAGTTATGAAGAGTCCTGTTTTGTTTTTGCTCTTGTCTCTTATGATATTGCTTTAAATAGTTTGTTGAAACAATTAACAAGTTTTTGACAGTAAGTTTACAAAGTGGTAATTTGCTAATGTAATTCTAATAGTAGTTTTTTACAATTTTATATTACATTTTATAATAATAATAACAAAGGATAATGAAATTATTTATTTATATAAATATGATAATTATTTAGATTTTTGTGTAGATTTGTTCTATCTTTTTTAGATTTAAAAATTGAAAAACAATATATTTTTTAAAATATTTTTCTATTTGCAAGTATACGCTTGAAACATAGATTTGACATTCAGATATTAAATGTTGAGATTATGTGAAAGTTAAAGCTTTTTGTTTTATCAATTTGTTTTTATTTTATTTGTAACTTTTTGTAAATAGCTTTATTCATGTGTGTTGCATGATTTCGGAGGAATGATTGATAATTACTCTGAGAAGCTTTGAGCGGTTAAGCTTTATCATAAAAAATTATATAATATTTGTGTGATTGAAAACTAAAACTCTAAGTTAAAATTAGGATCTTTGAAGTACTTAGCGACTTTATTAATTTTTATATTTATTCATGATGAATGTTTTAAATAGTTTGTTAAAACAATTAACAAGTTTTTGATAGTAGTTTACAAAATGGTAATTTTCTAATTTTCTTTGATTCTTAATAGCAGTTTTTTACAATATCATTTTACATTTTATAATAATAATAACAAAGGATAATGAAATTATTTATTTATATAAATATGATAATTTTTTAGATTTTTTTGTAGATTTGTTCTATCTTTTTTAGATTTAAAAATTGAAAAACAATATATTTTTAAAAATATTTTTCTATTTGCAAGTATACGCTTGAAACATAGATTTGACATTTAGATATTAAATCTTAAGATTATGTGAAAGTTAAAGCTTTTTGTTTTATCAATTTGTTTTTATTTTATTTGTAACTTTTTGTATATAGCTTTATTCATGTGTGTTGCATGATTTCGGTGGAATGATTGATAATTACTCTGAGAAGCTTTGAGCGGTTAAGCTTTATCATAAAAAATTATATAATGTTTGTTTGATTGAAAACTAAAACTCTAAGTTAAAATTGGGATCTTTGAAGTACTTAACGACATTATTAATTTTTATATTTATTCATGATAACTGTTTTAAATAGTTTGTTAAAACAATTAACAAGTTTTTAACAAAGGATAATGAAATTTATATAGATATGAAAATTATTTAGATTTTTAAAAACATTTGTTTATTTTTTATTGTTTCAGAAGTGATTTTTTTGTTGGATAATAGTAGACATGGCATCTAATAGCGAAGGAAATGCTAACAAAAAAATGAAATATGATGATCGAAAATGTTCTATATGCAATATTTATTTAAGAAAAATAAGTGGTCGAAAAAAAGAAATTCATTGCGAAACAGAACTAGAATATGCAAAAGTAGTATCTGGCAGAGAAGATATTTTCATTAATGATGTAATGTGTGATCCGTGTAGAAAGCAAGTGGTAAAAAAAATGTCAAGCTCTAAAATTGAAATATCTGATGATACTGTAGAAAATGTTTTCTCTCAAAAATCTAATATTTCGGAATCATTATCTGAAATAAGTATCAGTTCATCATCTCAGACAAATACAGATTTGTCGTACAAAGTTGATGAAAAAGAAGAACCAGAATTCATAGAATTACAAATGCAGAGAACGATTGCAACACATAAGTATTGTTTTATTTGTGGATACAATAAACGCACAAATATAATGTTAGTGCCTTTTGAAGCGAGAATTCAAGTTTTCAGTAAAATTAACTTATTTATTCCAAATGGCAATAGATGCTGTTCTGATCATATAATTAAAAAAATATTTTATGAAGATGAATTAAATAAAATGAAAATTTTTTCCACCAGTAGTACATTAGATGTTAATGAATTATCAAAAATACTAAGTACAATATCTGCAAAAACAGATAAAAGGTTATTAAATAAAGTAGCCGAGTTTGTTATGCCAGAAAAAAAATTTAAAGTGTTTACAGGATTATCTTGGGTACAGATCATCCAACTTAAATTACAACTCACTTCTCTTAAAGATTCCTGTGCAAGAACAGTGATTCAAGCCATCGTAGTATTTTTATTTAAAATGCGTACAGGGAACTCTAATCAAGTTATTTCTTCAATATTTGATATCGGGAGCGAACAAGTATCTCGTTTTTGTCATTCAGTCTTATCATCTTTTGAAAAAGACGTGTTACCAAATTATTTTGGATTAAAAAATGCAGACAGAAATGACTTGATTGAAAACCAAACTTCTCAAATGATGAAAAAATTATATCCAGGCAACCAACTTATTTTGATTTGTGATGGAACTTATATAAGGCATGAGAAAAGCTCTAATAATGAGTATCAGAGAAAATCCTATTCAGGTCAAAAAAAAGTTCCTCTCAATAAACCCTTTACAATATGTTCAACAAATGGCTATGTTGTTGACCAGTTAGGGCCTTATCTCGCTAACATGAATGATGCTGCAATTTCAATGAAAATATTTGAAACAATGCCAGTAATTTTACAGAAATTGCTCCGCAAAGGCGATATTTTTGTTCTAGACAGAGGCTTTCGAGATATTAAAAAGAAATTAGAAGATATGGGTTATATTGTTCTGATACCTGAACTCAAAGGTTCAAAATCACAATTTTCAGCACAAGAATCAAATGAAACACGATTCGTAATAAAAATAAGGTGGGCTGTTGAAGCAGTACATGGAATTGAAAAAAAAAAATTCAGATTATTAGATCACAAACTTGACAATAAAATGGTGAAGGATACTGGATTGTATTGCAGAATTGCTTGCTATTTAAATAATTTATTTGGCAAACGCTTAGATTCTGATCATGACATTCAAGATGAAATATTTAATACCATGCAATCGAGAAGGAATATTGAAAACACACTAGCAGAATTAGTGGCAGAAAAAAGATGGTGTCGTCGTAAATTACCATTTCAGATCATAACTTCGACTGATTTACCAGATTTTCCTGAATTAACAGAAAAAGATTTGAAAATTCTTTTTACAGGATCATATCAACTTAAACAGACCATATCATACCTAGCAGAAATGTTAGATTCAGATAATAATTTGAAACTAGGATATTCCATAGAACATAAAAATATTCTTAAATTCGAAGTTCAATCAAGACATGTAAATAAAAAACAATACAAATGCTTCGTTGAATATAAACCAAATGGTATTGGTTATTCCAGTATCCTCAGATATTGTTGCGATTGTCCCAATGGTAACCACACTGTTAGATGTTGTGCGCACGTTGCTGCAATAGTATATTATCTTTCACATGGAAGATATTTATCAAAAATCATAAGACGAGCTGAAATTCTTTCTAAAATGTTTCTTAATGATAAAATACAAGTATGTATTAATGAAGACAGTGACGATGATGAGTAAAAAAAGTTCCTATTATGAACATTTGTTATGCTTAAAAAACTATCCAGATGTGTATCCTAATTCAAATAGAAAATAATATATTTATATAAATAAAGAGACTAATTTTCTTTGAAGTAAATCTTTAATTTATTACTGAACCTTATTTAATTTATTATTCAACCTCATTTGATAGTATTGAAATAATATTAACATTATTGGAAAGAGAATTATTAATGTAACAAATTGTTCATTTTAAAATTTATTTTTGATAGCGAAATGCAGAAAAATTATCTTTCTATAAAATTATTTTGGATTTTTCTAGATTTCAGATTCTATGAGAATTATTATAAGTAAGGGTATTCAACTGCCCATTATTATTATTATTTTTATTATTATTATTATTATTATTATTATTATTATTATTATTATTATTAGTAGTAGTAGTAGTAGTAGTAGTAGAAGTAGTAGTAGTAATAGTAATAGTAGTAGCTTTTTTTTTTTTTTTGGTGGTCAAAAAATACGCAAAAAAAAGTCATTCAAGCTCTTAACTTATAACATAACCTATAAAAAATATGAAAAAGTGCAAAAAAGTTGATTTTTTGCAGAAAATAAGGGTTAAATGCCTTTTATCCTTAAAACTAATAGTACCGTCGTAAAGAGGGGAATAAAATACACTAAAAATCTTTGTTTGGATTCTTAGATTGTAACATAACCTATAGGAAATACGAAAAAAGTGCAAAAATATCGGTTTTTTGAGAAAATCAGGGTGGCGCACCATTTTTTTTTTTAGCTAATATAACTATCGTTAATAAAGGGTAAAAATATATTTAAAAAATCAATTTCAAATCTGGCACCTTAATAGCGAGGGTGTGAAAATAACGATTTAAATCTTAAATATCAATTTTAAGGTTGATATTTAAGGTTATGTAATTTGCAAAAATTTTTGGTTAATTGCCATACAATAACCTACCCTCATATATTTTTGCAAGAGTCTTCCATGTAAAGGGACGTCAAAATAAAATAAAGTCGAAAAAACACTTATTCTGACTTTACTGCGCATGCGCAAGGGTTAGAGGGCTGAAAATTGGTGTGTGGGAGTTTTTTTTCAACCTTCATCAAATGGTACATGAGCCATGAGGATTCTAAGAGGGGGCAATTTCACTATGGTAACCCGCCTATAGCCTTTAATTTTTTTTGTTGAATATATGATAAAGCTTTATTTTCTTTGTTTTCTTTAAAATCTTCTGTACAAATTTTTTTATATTTATCCCAAATAATTTTACCTTGAATATTTTCACGTAATAAAAAACATTCAAAAAATTTTCGTAATTAATTTGGTAACATAACTTGACATGTTTCTTCAAAAATATAATAAATTTGATTTTTGTATTAAATTAAATTTATTGCTAAAGCTGTTTCTTTATAAGTATTATAAGTTACGTTTTCATGAGTTTGTAAATCTTTATAAAATGTTGCACCTTTGGTTCTGTTTAATATTAATTTAAAAAAAAAACGTTCACTATCTTTTGGAGATACTACATTTAATCTATCAATAGCTATATTTTTCTTATTGTTTGATCGTTTTATCCAAGATTTCGTGTTAGAATTGAAAATATAATGTCGCGGTATGTTAACATATTCAATTTTTTCAGCAAAATCATCTTTTTTAAAAATAAAATAATTCAAGAAAAGGGAAAATAAATAAATAATTCTAAAATTTATTTCTCTAAATAATAAAATTTATTTTTTCTAAACAAAAACTCTCTTTTTAACTAAATTTTCTTTGATAATAAAATCGAATCACAAAAATGCCACCAAAGAAAAGAACAATTAAAGAGAAGCAGAACGACTTCGAGAAATCGTTCAATCAGAGACTGACTGACGATAGTAGTTGAAGTTTTTGCACAGAGAAAAAAAAACAGTTGCGCTTACTGAAGACTTCAGTAAATTTAACCTAAGTACAACAGTAAGAAGGAGTTCAGTAAATCTAACTGAATTAATTACGTTGTTCCAACTGAACTGACAGTTCAGTAGAACGTATTTAAGTTAAATTAACTGAAATCTTCAGTATCTGTAACTGAAGAAGCGCTCTCTTAAGGTTACTGAACTGAGTACAGTAAACGCAACGGTTTTTTTTTCGTGTGGGAGTAAAGCATCCAAAGAAATCTTCAGCATAGAGGAAACCCTAGAGGAACAACTAAACAGCTATAATGATGAAAATAAAAAGAGAGAGAAGAAAAGTCAAGAAATATAGAAGCCTCAAGTTCAAATCCAGTTAAGTTAAATACCAACAAAATGAAGCTTCTAACTGAAAATTTCAACAGAAAAAAATCAGATATTGATGAACGCAAACATCACGAACTATGAGGTTCTGAAAACAAAAGTGAATGGTTTGATAAAAAATCAAGATGAAAAGAGAATTAAACATTTCGAGCTAGTAAAGACGTTCATTGACAATGTTACAGCTTCCCGCAGTGATATAGAGACTGCAGAAGAAAAGATTGAGGGAATCACTAGTTCGATGAGAAATGTAAATGTTGAGACTGAAGAAAGATTAGCGAGCAAAATCTTCGAGGGTATAAGGGATCAGATTCTAAACCTTGTCTTTGAGCAATTAGAGGCAGAAGGATACATGTACATCGCCCAAATCTTGAGAGATTGAATTTCTCAAAATAAAAAACGATAAACTACAAGAAATGTGGTTAAAAAATAAAAGCGATGTAGATCAGATAGACATGGTATTAACTGATCACTCTAAAGATTCAAAAAACCTATCGTTGGAAAATAGAGAGCTTAAAGCTCTAGAAAACAAAGTTGAAAATTTTCAAAGATCCTTTAGAGCTCAAAGCATCTATAGAGAGGTTAGGTTTGACGAAAACCGACAGCTAAGGAGTTCAACGAGAAATAGATATCTATCTCCTACAAAGGAACCTCTCACATCTGAAAACAAATGGAAGGAGACAACAGCAAACATAAGCTGGAACTCCAGGAAATCGAAAATAACACCGCAAAAGTTCAAGGCTGAAGAATCAGAGTCTCCCATGAAGAATCTTAGAGATATCAAAAGATAGATCGAGATCACAGAGTCTGAGGGGACTGAAATGCTATATACTTTACCAAATTCCCCAGAAGGAAATACTGCCACATGGTGGAACATTATTGAAGAAGCATAACCTTATTTGATGAATTTGAAACAAAATTTAAGGAGAGATTCATAAATGATGTGATGCAGGACGAAATTAAGAGGAAAATAGAATCAGAAAAATACAGCCCAAACGGAAAGCTATCACGAGTCGAGTGTACGACCAACCTCAGAAGTAAAGTAAAAATGACGGGATCATACTTAGAAAAAGAACTGATACGAAAACTGTCTAGTCATCATGACTTAGACATCAAATTTGCGGTAAAAGCGCAAAAAATTATCGAGATTGATGAATTTTTGGACTTGTTAGCCATGAAGGACTCAGAAAGCCAGAAACAACCAAAATGGCAAAATGAGAACAAGGCTCAATATCCAGAAACGAGGATCAATAATAGATATAACAACAATAGTTATAATAAGCAAACAAACAACAGCTCATCGTCAAACAATAGCAACAACGAGCAGAAAGGGTACTTCCTGAAAATAAGAATAAAAATAAGAAAACAAACCATAAGTGGCCTAGAGAGAATACAAAAGACATCTCAGTGCTACAAAGGGCTGAATTGCTCAAGAATGAAAAAATATCTGATAGAGATCAGATAATAGTGATTGAACATTCCACACGAAGAAAAAATTTTTTCATCAAGAGAAAAAATAATAAGTAAAGGAAAAAAAAGAGCAGATAAATTTAATAAAGAATATAAACATCGATTTGTTAATTTTCAAATAAATGACCAATTACTAAGATCAAACAAGATGTCGAACATGGAAAACAAAGAAATATCTGAATTATTCCATTTGAAACAATATAAGTACTTACTATGTAAGTCATACTAAAGGTAACATCGTTTTTAGTATCACTTGCTGTTTAAATTTTTTAAAATTATTTATTATTTACATAGCTTTTATTACGTTGACTGTCACAATATTAGCTTCCAGTCCTTAACAATGTTTTTCTTAATTTGACTTGATTTGTAACTGTCAAATTATTGTCATGTTACATATTCATTGAAAGTTATCAGTTACATTGAGGATTTCATATCTGATGATTCTATTTATGGAATGAAAATTGGTTCAGTGTTCTAATATCATTTGATATTTTGATCAATTGATTTCATTAAATGCGATGGCATAAGTTATAACAGTTGATCAGAACCTAGTTTCGACAACTTACTGCAAGGTGGAAATCAGATTATTTTTCATACAAGATTGCAAATTGACATTCAGGTCACTGATGTGATTGTACGTCAAATTAATTTTTATTATTATTTTACCCGTATAAGTATTTAGAAAGAAATGTTTGTATACATAACTATAAGAATCATCAAATAATTGTTTGAGTTTTGCGATGACTTAAAGTCTTATTTGCCTACGAAAGTAATTGTTATTATAATATTAACGAGTGTTGTTTAATTAATATTTAAGTTTTAGGGCTTTAAACTTATTTCAATAGTTTCCGAGTAGTAAAATCAGATGCTTATGTTTAGTATGTGACAGGCAATTTTCAATAAGAAGAATAAATCATTTATGAAAAAATATATTTTAAACTATCATAACTCCTTATTGATGGCTCTTACTACCATAATCAAAAATTTATTTTAAAGTTTGTGTAAAGTGGAAGTAAATAAGCCCTCAAAAAGCAATTTCCGAACTGGCGAAAAATAAGTAATTTTAATGACTATGTAATACATATAAGAACCAATTAGAAAACTTCAAAATTCAGGTCTGTAAAAAATCATGCTAACTCTTTTCCTTATTTTAAACAAGAAGTTTTCTTATGAATTTCTCACTAAAACATCAGGATTTTCAGAAAAAAATGATAAATTTGGGATTTTTCCAAGAATTTTGAAAAATTTCCAAATTTCAAAGATTTATAGATCTTGATTCTTTCAATCTAGATCCTTGAAAATTTTTTTAACATATTTTGGGTAACAATAAGAATATATTCTCAGAGTTTCAGCGATTTTTATTTTTTTGCTTTTATTTTTGCAGTTGGTGTGATATATATATATATATATATATATATATATATATATATATATATATATATATATATATATATATATGATATAGTTGTTGGGTTGTAGTAGAGGAATTAGATAATCTTAAAATAATTAAGTTAAGTTAGTCGTAAGTCAATTCTCTAATTAGTTTTAGATTAAAATTACATTTATCACTATGTATTACTTTAGTGAAATTAATAAATAAAATAAAAATGATAATATTTTTAATTATTTTTCAGGTAATTTTTATAATTTTTTTGACACAGTTATAATGAATCCACCATTTGGCACAAAGAATAATGTTGGTACAGATGTGAAATTTTTGGAAATTGCATCAAAGTTAACAAGAAATGTAATTTATTCGCTTCATAAAAGTTCTACACGTGCTTATATTCTCCAAAAAGGTGTGGAACTTGGTTTCAATGTTGAAGTCTTAGCAGAACTGAAGTATGATTTACCACAAACATACAGATTTCATAAGAAGAAAGATATTGACGTTAAAGTTGATTTCATACGATTTTCTGTAGTTCAATAAATTTAATGAAATTCAGTCAAATTTTATTCCTTGTGCAAGTGGTATATTTTGGCCGTAATTAATCGTGATTGTTGACCTTCTCATGTAATATTTCCAAGCATCACTTCCACTTTCTCGACCTCCTCCAGTTGATTTTTCTCCTCCAAATGCTCCCCCAATTTCTGCTCCGCTAGTACCAATATTAATATTTACTATTCCACAATCTGAGCCATGTGGTCCAATCCACTGCAAAATATTTTTTATGCAAAAATTATATTTCTATAATATTATCTTAAATAGGAATGAAATATTTTTATAATACAATCAATAGATATATTATTAAAATTTCATGAATAGAAAACATAATTTACATAAAAAACGGAACTGACTTTGTATTTCACCAGGATTCATAATTCTAGTTTATGTGCTATTATGAAGTAGGCTCAATTGATTGTATTAAGAAAAACGATTTCATATTTTGTTAGAAAATTATGAAATGGTAATTACATCAAAAAGATATTTCAAGCTTTTTGTGAATAAAGAGCTACTTAATCCTTGAGTAACGTTATTGTTTAGATATATAGCTTCTGTTAAAGAACTAACTTCAAAGGTGTAAACTATAGGTGCAAATGTTTCCTTCTTTACTAATTTACTTTCTGGATTCAAGCCAGATATTATTGTTGGTTCTACATAAAAACCAGGTCGCCTTATACGTTTTCCTCCAAATTCTATTTTACCACCACTATTGAGCGCTTCCTTTATTGCTGCCTAAAATTCATAAAAAAATAGATGATTCAGAAATGAAAGTTAATTCTACATACACGCAAGACATCAAATCAGTGTTTCAAATTCATCTAAGATATAATAAAAAAGAAATAAGAAAATAATAAAACTATATTAATAAATTTGAAATTAAAAAAATTTTAAAATAAAGATTATGAAATAATAAATATTTAAAAATTTGTTAATTATTTAAAAATTACATAATAATATCATCTGGTTATTTTATATTGATTAATTCTACTAATAAGAAATTTTCATTTCATCATAATAATTTTATTAACTTATTTTTAAAATAACTGTTTTCTAATAATACACAATATTAAAACACGAACTAAAATTATTTTAATTAATAAAAAATATAATCTATTATTTTTGGATTAATTCAATATGAAAAAAAAAATTCTTTATGTTGGAATTAAACTCGGGACTTTCAAGCTTAACGGCTTTGATAAAATCATTTTATTCATTTAAATAAATCATTAATTTATATTGAGAAATGCAAATAAGTTCGATGGTTTGTTAATGTTACCGCTTGGTGGCGTCATTAATTTTTCACTTCGCAAGTGCAGGGAGGTCTCCCATGTTGATATATAAGGAAATTAAGAATCAAAGATATTAATAAAATTGTAATGTGAGCGATACCTATGTCAACTTGTGATATTTGCAATAGTATAAAGCGTATTAATGTCAAAATTTTAATATAATTGTAATAAATATGTATACAATAACATAAATGTCATAATATACATTTGTTCTACACAGCTGGTAGTCATCATCTCATTAAAGCTACATAGTAATGTAATTACTATAATTAAATACAGTATTAATTGGTATAACGCGACCAAATCATTTATTTGAATCAATCAAATATTTTGTTAATTTAAATAACTATTTATTTGAATCAATAATGTATTTCAATCAATAGAGCTTAGTATTTACATCGAATACATATTTATTTATTTTAAATAAATATTTTGTTGATAAAACTAAATAATTTATTTAAATTGACTAAATATTTTGTTAATTCCAATAAATATTTATTTCGATCAACAAAGCTTGATATTAAAATTTTATAAATATTTATTTATATTGAATAAATATTTTATTGATAAAACTAAATAATTTATTTAAATCAACCAAATATTTAGTCAATTTAAATGAATTTTCGTTGATTAGACCAAATTTTTTGTCAGTGTAGTTAATTATTTCATAAATAACATCAAACATTTTGTTCAACTAACGAAATATTTCATTAATTTGATTAATTATTTCAGAATTCAATTAAATATTCAATTGATTGAACGACTTCTTTGATTATTTGAATACAAAGTTCTTATTTAATCTACACAAACATTTTATAAAGTCAATTTTTTAATTAATATTCATAAAATATTTAATTCTTTCTATTAAATGTTTTTTCTTTTTTTTTTATAACAATTACATATTTTATGGGTGTATTATAATAAAATGTTTCCATTGACGTAATTCAAAATTTTTTGATTCAATTAAATTTTTCTCTCAGTGTACAAACCGGTACAAACACGTACACTAGCCTCCAGACACATTTGCCCACTCTACATGAAAATCGATAGTAGAAAATAAACAACTTTTTTATTAATAATTTTTTTATATCATGCATATTTTTTGAGATAATAGCTATAAAAAAAATCGTTTTTTTCATAAAAAAGACCGTAACTACCGTAAAATCGATCATAAATGAGCTTTCTATAGCTCATTTTGAAGGTGACTCCTTTAGCTTTTACCTCCATTTTGTTCTCCTATGATTCGATAATTTCCGCAAAAATGGCAGGCATTTGAATGGGGGCAAAAAAAATTGAATATTTTTTAGTTAGTTTTTTACGCATAAGGCATGTATTTTTTAATCTTTTTTTGCTTAACTCGGCTTAAATTAAAGGTTTATAAACCCTTTTTAAAACCCCGTCGGAATTTTTTAATTACGACTATTTTTCACTGAGCCACAAAACCTTAAAGTTTTATCAATTTTCATGTAGGGTGGGCAAATGTGACTGGAGGGTAGTGTATACACACGCACAAACACCTACGAACACGTATAAGCACGTACACACACGTATACACACGAACACACATATACATACGTAGAAACACCTACATACACGTACAAACACGTACACCCATGTACACACACGTACAAGCACGCACAAACACGTACACGCATGTACACACGTTACAACACGTACAAACACATACAACACATACAGACACGAAGATACCCGTAAACAAACGTAAAAACACGTAAAAGCATGTGCACGCACATACAAACTCGTACGCTTACGTACAAACACGTACACCTACGTACAAACACGTACACCTACGTACAAACACGTGCACCTACGTACAAACACGTGCAAATACGTATACACACGTACAAACATGTTCACACACATAGAAACCCTATATAAAATATATATATATATATATATATATATAGGAGACAATAGCTATCATTTAAAATTTTTTCGTAATTCCATAAAAACGTCACAACTACGTCACAGATGGAAAAAATTCTAATTTTCAGAATTCGAAACGTTTAAAATAACGATTCGACACGTTTTTATATAGGCAATTGTTTTTTCGTTGATGAAAATATATATATATATATATATATATATATGGGGCATTCTTTGTGAATCGGTACCCCCCCCCCCTTCTCCAAAATTGTAGTGGACTAAAATAATTGTATGACGGCTTAAAATCTTCTTTTTATCATCTAGTTTTAGATGCTGAGTGGCGTTTTTTAAAAGTCAATATGGTAGGTCCAATATGGTGGCCGAAACTTGGGAAGCTCGTAAATTTTTTTCGAAATTTCATGATAACTCGCTCAGTTCTGATTTTTTCGTTTTTTTCTCACTAAAAATGAATAGAGCACAAAATTTTACATTGAAATAAGGTATTATAGTCAAGATCAAACCACATTTTGAAGGTTATTTTTTGCACTCCTTATTTTGAATCACTTGGCCATTATTTCGGTTGTAAACGGATCTTGAATCAGTAAGCTCTCACATTCTCGAGATCGCCGCTTACGATCCGCAAACACCTCAATTTAAATAATATAATTTTTTTCACTTCTGATTCTGAATGAATAATTTTTTCCTACTCAGATTAATCATAATCCGTCATTTTTCAAGTTTATAGACATATGTATTAGGTGCTCCATATATATCTTCATCGATGAAAGTCCTTATCTGCTCTCTAATTTGAGTCTCTAGATAGTGAATTAATAAATCAAATTACGACATTGTCGAATACGAATAGAATATTTAACGACGGGGAGTGTTTCATGAAATTAGATAATCAATGAAATAAATCTGGATTCTGTATCAATTAATATTTATTCATAATCAATACACTATTATTACATAATATTCTTCTACAAATATAATAATACAATAGACAATAAGCATAAGTGATCTAAAGCGGGAACAGGAAAAGTAAGGTTTCTAAAAAACAAATCGTTTTTTCGACAAATCATATTTATTTCATTTATTGTTTCAGCATATTAAGATACAGAATGAATTGTTTTACTACTTATACTTTATCTCCGATCCCATACGAGCATTTGAGTATCTTTTTATTAGTAAAAATTTTTCCTCTTGAACCAATTCTTTTGGACGTAATTGAGCAAATTTACTGAAACTTACAGGAAATTTAGGTTCACTTTTTTTATATAAAACATGAAGGTCTCTTGAATCTAATTGTAGGAGTCGTTTTTGTTTCAAACAGGATCCATCTTCCGTTTTTACAGACCTGACATCTTTTTTACCGGACATGACTCTGCTATTGGCATCACTATTATAAAAATCTCTGACTTTCTGTACAGTTTCTGCAGATAATGAATTACCAGCTCTTGCTGTAGTGTCACACAAGACACCTTTCAAAGATCAATAGCTTTTTTGTCAACTGCCTGCCACAATTAAACTCTTTTGAAATTTTGATTACACCCCATGTTTTTGGAGCAATAGTAAGAATGCAAATTCGTAAAGGATCCCCCCATTTCAGAGAAGAAAATTTTCCTTTTAAACTCTCTAACATGTCTTCTAACTCGATTTCCCTCACAGAACGAATATCCATTTGATTAACATCTAATTGTAATTTATCAATTCCATTAGATGGGTTAATTTCATTTAAATCAACAAAGTTATTATCTGATAAGTCATGGAATTGGATATTGGAATTATTTCCATCATTTGAAAATTTAGCTTTTTTCAATCTACAATTGCTGCAAATTTTAGCATTATCAGACACATTAAATTTTCGTTTAAGATCTTTCGAAATAGTTCTTAAACTCTTACCTTTAAATAATTATTTTGTGTAAATAATACTTATTTAAATCAAATAAAAAAATAAATAGTCGGAACAAAATATTTATTTGCTTTGATTAAATTTTTACTTTGTGAATAAAATAATAAATGAAATTAAATAAAATATTTAATTCCATCAATTTAATATTTATTTGCAGTAATTAGGAATCGATTGACGAAATTGTTGCGTTTTATAGAATTTGTAAAATATTTGATTAATCTAATTTAATATTTAATTAAAATATTTTACATTTATTTGTTTCAAAAAAATATTTATTTTAAAAATATTATTTTTTATAGTGAAATTCGCAAATACTCATACGGTCAATTATTTTTATAGATTACTTACCTTTTAAGTTATGTCTCAGATATACTACAATTACTGAGGGGCGATTCAACCTATGCTACATATGTATGTATCACGGTGATATGTATGTACGTTCGAACGTAAGTTGGTAGCACTGCTAAGACAAGTCGTCGCGCGCAAAAATTGTATCTACATGGAAACGGAGACTTAAGGTGTTGACGGTTCGACAGACGATTCAATGCGCGCGACGACTTGTCTTAGCAGTGCTACCAACTTACGTTCGAACGTACATACATATTACCGTGATACATACATATGTAGCATAGGTTGAATCGCCCCTCTGCAGGCTACTTTCTTAATATATTTATTTTATTAAGGTTACACTATCAACATTAGAATATAAGTTCGCAAATTATGAGATTCAAACTTATCTAGACGTGGAATTTCCTGTGCATTCAGTATCAGAAGTAAAATAAATTCTATTATTCAAATTAAAGTGATTGACCTTCGTTTGACCTTAACCGAAACATGCTGGAATCATATGGACTTGAGGATCGTAAGCGGCGATCTCGAGAATGTGAGAGCTTACTGATTCAAGATCCGTTTACAACCGAAATAATGACCAAGTGATTCAAAATAAGGAGTGCAAAAAATAACCTTCAAAATGTGGTTTGACCTTGACTATAATACCATATTTCAATGTAAAATTTTGTGCTCTATTCATTTTTAGTGAGAAAAAAACGAAAAAATCAGAATTGAGCGAGTTATCATGAAATTTCGAAAAATTTTTACGAGCTTCCCAAGTTTTGGCCACCATATTGGATCTACCATATTGTATTTTAAAAAACGCCACTCAGCATCTAAAATTAGATGATAAAAGGAAGATTTTAAGCCGTCGTACAATTATTTTAGTCTACTACAATTTTGGAGAAGGGGGGGGGTACCGATTCACAAAGAATGCCCCATATTTATATGTGTGTATATATATATATATATATATATATATATATGGGACGTTTCAGGTCAACTCACCGAACAAAAAAATAAAATTCGTTGTAAATCTGTGAAAATGTTCCATTTCATACCTAAAATATACAAAAAAATTTTCAGAGGTATAGATCCAATGGATTAAGAGTAATGAGTAATGAAATATTGTGATTTTTCAAAATTTTTGGTGAATTCATCAAATTAATAATTTTTTTACTCAAAAACTAAGGGTCCTAGAGATGTACTTATGAAGACATTTCTTGTTGCAAATTAAGCGTAGAATCAGCACAAATTTTTTTAAATCTCAAGATTGCTATCTTCTGATTGGTCCACTTTGTTATTTCATATAATTTGCAATTACTTGAGTTCGAACAGGTTGATTTCACTCCTGTTGGAGTATGTTATGTCTTCTGATAACATATTGAAGTAAGCTTTTGCTCCACTTGGCTCGAGCCCTAGGAGAGGAGCTATAGAACTTTGAATATTGAAAAATTTTTAATTTTGAATTTAACACATACATCAACATTTTCTTCTTCGATGTTCATAGATAATACAATATACGAATGCATGATTGTCTAAATATTTTGACATTTATCTATTTCTTTATGATGCAAGTGTTTTATTAAAATATTAATTATGCATTACGTACACATCATCAAGATACACTCATAAACAAGAAAATTTTATTCGTTTAACTAATTTGTCATTATAACTATTTTGCATACGTATTAAAAATTATTTAAATATACATATTTAGGAATTAAAATTAATACTATATATCTGGAAATAAAAAGGATAAAGTTAAATAAATTCTATACGGATAAAATTTATTCAATATAAAAATTTATTACAAAATGAAAGAATCTGTTATTTGTGTATTCTGTAACTTTTAACAAGTACTTCTTAATTTATCTCATTTTTCTGAAAATAAATTACTCAAAATTTTTTTTTAAATTGAAATGGTATTTTAAAATTATAATGTCATTAGAGTGGAGATAAATTAAGAAGTACTTGTTAAAAGTTACAGAATACACAAATAACAGATTCTTTCATTTTGTAATAAATTTTATATTGAATAAATTTTATCCGTATAGAATTTATTTAACTTTATCCTTTTTATTTCCAGATATATAGTATTAATTTTAATTCCTAAATATGTATATTTAAATAATTTTTAATACGTATGCAAAATAGTTATAATGACAAATTAGTTAAACGAATAAAATTTTCTTGTTTATGAGTGTATCTTGATGATGTGTACGTAATGCATAATTAATATTTTAATAAAGCACTTGCATCATAAAGAAATAGATAAATGTTAAAATATTTAGACAATCATGCATTCGTATATTGTATTATCTATGAACATCGAAGAAGAAAATGTTGATGTATGTGTTAAATTCAAAATTAAAAATTTTCAATATTCAAAGTTCTATAGCTCCTCTCCTAGGGCTCGAGCCAAGTGGAGCAAAAGCTTACTTCAATATGTTATCAGAAGACATAACATACTCCAACAGGAGTGAAATCAACCTGTTCGAACTCAAGTAATTGCAAATTATATGAAATAACAAAGTGGACCAATCAGAAGATAGCAATCTTGAGATTTAAAAAAATTTGTGCTGATTCTACGCTTAATTTGCAACAAGAAATGTCTTCATAAGTACATCTCTAGGACCCTTAGTTTTTGAGTAAAAAAATTATTAATTTGATGAATTCACCAAAAATTTTGAAAAATCACAATATTTCATTACTCATTACTCTTAATCCATTGGATCTATACCTCTGAAAATTTTTTTGTATATTTTGGGTATGAAATGGAACATTTTCACAGATTTACAACGAATTTTATTTTTTTGTTCGGTGAGTTGACCTGAAACGTCCCATATATATATATATATATATATATCTTCTGATATTTATATAGAAAAATGGTACATCACAAGTTTATATGAAGAATGAATATATTATAAGCAGATCTTTCCTTTTAGACATTAAGCATTCTAATATAATAGAAATATTTTTTATGTTTGGACAAGATGCTTGAGTCAATTTCGAGGCTCAATACCTCCTTTAAGAGGAGGTTACATATCTCTGTCCTTTTCTAATCAAAGAATTGAGTTTTTTACAAAAACTAATAACCTAAGCAAAAAATGAAGAGTTTTTTCTTATCAATGAAAATATTGCTTTTTTTTGATACGAGATGCGGCTTTCTCTTCATTTTTTGCTAAAGTTTTTAGTTTCTGTAAAAAACTCAATTCTTTGATTAGAAAAGGACAGAGATACGTGACCTCCTTTTAACGGTGCCCTAGCTTATCCTTAAGCCCATACATGTGTGAAAATGCTTGGAAATATGGTTTTAGATTTTTTTGACCACCTTCTTAGGCCAGTCAAAATAAGGTTTTGTTCTGCCAAAATTAGTAACTGGAAACGACCTATGCGATCATTTAAAAGATAGTCCGTAGATGTTTACTTGTATGTTTTGGACTAGCAACTATGATTTATTAATTAGTTATTAACAAATTAGTGCAAAAAAACGCGTTTCTTTTGTTTTTTGCTAATAGAACGAAAATTATTTGACAAATCATTATGGTGTCAATGAGAAAGTTGTAGAGAATTGAATTATCAACAAAACGAGAGGTCAAACGATCCGATCGGTTAATTAAAACCGAAGAAAATTAGGAAAAACCGAAAAATTTTCTTTTTTTTTTTAAATTCATAACTCTGTTGTTTATTAATAATAAGAGCTGAAATTTGGCACAGAAGTAGATAATTAATTATAAATACCCTAATTGATAAATAAAACACTTTAATATAAGTGCATTATTCGCCAAAAACAAGCCAGTTAAAAAATTGAACGTTTCATGCCGCGCGTCGGTATATCTATATATATTGTTTCTCCTCCATCCCCACTTTTTGCTGTGTACCGCGCGCTCGACCGTTTACGTCGATGTTCGAGTACATATTTCTCCCTTTTTACACAATTTTAATGAAAACTTAGAATAAACGTTTAATAGTATATTGTTTTTAGTTTTCAAAACCCTTTCAAAAAAGTATGTATGACGTTCTTAATCGGTAATATAAAGAAGGGAGAAATACCGAAAAAAAAATTGCAATTGCACAAAAACTAATAATCCGATAGTATCTGCCTTTGGCATGTTAAAAGTAGATATAATTATCTACTCCTGTGCCAAATTTCAGCTCTTAATATTGATAAACAACAGAGTTATGAATTTAAAAAAAAAATGAAAAATTGTCCGGTTTTTCCGAATGATCTTCGGTATTAATAAACCGAATGGATCGTTTGACATCTCGTTTTGTTGATAATTTAATTATCTACAACTTTTTTATTGACATCATAATAATTCGTCAAATAGTTTTCGTTTTATTAGCAAAAAACAAAAAAAACGCGGTTTTTTGCACTAATTTGTTAATAACTAATTAATAAATCATAGTTGCTAGTCCAAAACATATAAGTAAACATCTACGGACTATCTTTTAAATGATCGCATAGGTCCGTTACCAGTTAATAATTTTGGCAAAATAAGACTTTTTTTCGGACTATTGACTGGCCTATCTACCAATTTTAAGAATCTGAAAAACATCATACATATTCCTCTCGCTACTAGAAATATTTCAGAATTTTTTCGTAGTCGCATGTATGAATGAAGCAGGATGACATTAATTTTAAATTCATTTACTGCGATTGACATTATGTTTCTTGGAAAATTGTAAATTTTCTAAAGTATTTGTTTAAAAAATAAAGTATATAAAAAAAGATTAAATAATATAAGAATGATTCTGATTCATTTACTCGGTCTTGCTTTCTATTATTTTTAGATAATAAAGGTAAATAGCATCTTATTTAAAAACCGTTTCATTATAGCACGATTAATAGTAAAGCACTGTTGTAAAAAAAAAATAAATGAATGTTGTAGTAATGCTTCAATAATTAACACTTATCACAAAAATATGGTATCGTACATCCAATAGTGAAGCATCTGGCGGATGTT
The DNA here is from genome assembly GCA_017163975.1 of Anastatus disparis. Taxonomy (NCBI): domain Eukaryota; kingdom Metazoa; phylum Arthropoda; class Insecta; order Hymenoptera; family Eupelmidae; genus Anastatus; species Anastatus disparis. The sequence goes on along the minus strand of JAFFSR010000243.1, from coordinate 2,100,490 downwards.
GTCGATTAAATATATTTGTATTATTTTTAAAAGACAAGTTATCGCATTTCTGATAATAAATCATCTAAAATAGATTGTTGATCCCTGTAATTTAATGCACTATACTGTACTGATCATTGGACTAATGTAGGTCAAAGACTTATCAAAGTAACAACTATTTATTCGATAATCAGGAGATTATTTGGCCACCGTGTATTCAAAAAATCGTCCGTTACAATATATAGCTCGAATATAACTAATAAAATAACAAAAAAAATGGTGAGCAGTTTATACTGAGAGAAGTAATCATTAATATCTCTGTACAGTGAAATCCTTTATCCAATAACAAGTGATGCACAAAAGTACCATTTTCTCTCTAGTAAGGAAGGGTGTTTTAACATATCTCTGTACTTTGTTATGAAAAAATTGATTTTTTATTATAACAATAACAGCAAAAAATTTAAAAAATACCTTAATCTTGTAACATGAAAAGCGATATTATCTTATATGAGGGAAAATGAATTTTATCGTTTTGTTTTCAAAGAAAAATTCTTAAAATTTTTAAATTGGAAATTAAGATAAACAATTTTATTTTAAAGCATCAATAAACATTTTAGAAATAAGCAGAAGATAATCAATATTCATAAGTACATGTGTAGTGTCGGTTTTACATCTCCTTAAGTCGCATTTACATTGTAATAAGTGCTGCGTGTCTTTGCAAAAAGCAGCTGACTTTTACCTCATATACTAATTATTTAAGTGTCACATCTCTAGATCACAGATTTTGCTCAAACTTTGGTACAAGTTTTGAGGTGACAACATATGAAAAAAGCTAAAGTTATAATCACAAACGCTCAATATTTTACTTGTTACAAGCAATTAAATTATATCACAAAAAAGTTACTATATTTTCAAACACTTGCGATGTGAGAATTTCGGTAAATGTAATAACTTATACTTTTAAATAAATACATTAATCTACTAGTGAGCCGATTCTCACAGGCAAAATCGGTGTATCAAATTTTTTATCTATCTGTATAAAGGGCGCCAGATACTCCACCACCTAGCTAGCCGTAACCATGAATCTCAAGCTGCCTTGGATCGGGAGGTGGCTCGATTCGAGCAGAATTCTTATCTGAAATGGGAGGGGAGCAAACCCAAAAAAAAATTTTAATTTGTGTTCACTTAACTTTATATAAAAAAATTTTATTTAGTTTATACTTGGTCTTAATAAATCTTGCTTAATTTCTATCTACTCGCGCTCTCTTATATCCCACACACAAAGAAAATTATACTCTACTCTTCAAAAAAAATTTTATTTTAATCGTTATGCTAATCACAAAAAAAAATTTTCACTTCACTTAAAGTCTCTATTAGTGTAAGAATTAAGAAAAAATTTTAATTATATATTGTAATTATATCACAAATTTTGTAATCTAAAATGGCGGTCTTCCGGTGGCCATTTGGTTCGCTTCGCGTCTCTCTCTCTCTCTCTCTCTCACTCTCGGCGCTCAATACGCGCCCACGTGTTACCAGAAACGAATTTTGATTTTATATTATCACTATTTAAATTTATTGCCCAACCGGCAATTTAAAACGCGTCTCACCGGTCTAGATTTTATTTTTGGTAACACGTGCTCACGTAACTCACACACTCCGGCACTTACAGTGTAATCTTAATTTTAATTTCAATAATACAACAAAACTTTATTTCAATTTTATGATGTTTTACACACAGAAAAAAATTTGTTTTAAACGCACGTTAAATTAAAAAAAAAATTTACACTTAATAAATCGATCGGAATTTTATATACTCTTTCTCTTACGCTTAATAAGAAAGTTAAGTTCTTTACGTCAATTTACAAAAATTTAAGTAACGAAATTTCGACACAGAAAAAGGAAAATCTATGACTGCTCACTTCGCGCACTATCAAGAATTTTCGCAAAACCACTTCACTGACTCTACAATCCATCGGCGAGAGCCGTTGATTTACAAAGAAATGAGCGAAAATTTCTGGGCGCAGCCCACTCACCGTTGCTGAATTTTTCAGTCTCTCAGGTCGATACAGTCGACGATAATCGGGTTGCAGATGGCTGTGGAAGGCTGGTGCTGGCGATAATGGCGGCGGTCTCTCGATCTTTCTCTCTTTCTTTCTCTTGGTCGCTACCAGCGACGTCAAGGGTTTGTCTCTCTCTGGACTCCTCGCTTTCTCCCCAATAATTTCTCTCCTCAGCAGCACACGAAAAGAAAAGAATCCTTTTTTAGATTTTAGTGACGACACGAGAAAAAAAAAACTATAATTTTATTCAGCGGTTATAAAGAGTCCGATGTGGCACTGGTCGACAGTCGAATAAATTCTTCCAAGTCTACTTCCTTCTTCTTCGTTTTTGTCATAATTGTGTGTCCTTCTCTAATTTATTTTTCTCCAATCATTCTTCTACATCTCTTCTTTGATGATTCTTATTGGTCTTCGTTTACTTCCTTTTTAACACACACACATTTACGCTCAAATTGTGTGCACTTTACTTTAATTTAATTAAGCTAAATTACACGTTTATAAAATCATAACACGTGTTAAATTAAAGTTTTTAATTTAATTATAGTTGAACCAATTTTTATTCTTTCTCTTCTTTAATAATTTATTCTCTTTATTCGCTGTCCTTTTCTATCTTCTTACGCGTAGATTGGTCGTCACCGGCTACACATAGAAATTTACATATACACATACATACGTGTACGTATATGCATGGTATTGAGGCTCAGTTAAGAGAAAAAAATCGTGATGATCCCCTCTCTAATGCTCTCTATCCATCTTTCTTTATTGCCTTCTTCCTCTCTCTTCGCTTAATGCGCGAGAAATCGACGCGCCAGCACTTGAGATTCGTTCTCTTAGCGTGTGAGTCTCCCCATCTCTCTTGCTCATTATCGCTGTTTCACTCTTCTCTATTCTAAGTCTTCTTCATGGTACCGTGATTCCTAGCGCACGCGCGGTTGCTCACATGTGTTAGTATGTAGACTCTTGCTTAACAGGCTGCTATAGCACCACCGGTGTTCATATACAGGGGCTCTCGATGTGTTCGTAATGGCCGCCGCGCGCGTCTGCTACACATGTGTCGTCGTCGTCTCGTAATACCGGTAAAGAAAAAAAAACAGTTTCATTAATTAACTAATTCTTTTATTAACTTAACGTGCGCCCGGGTCGGTAGTCTTCGTTGGTAGTGTGTCCTAGTGCTCAGTGGGGAAAGTGAATTAATAATCTCAATTATTCATTTATAGTGGCGTACCACGTCACAAACTCTCCCCCCCCCCCCCCTAAGCTGGACATTCGCCAGAGTGGACTGCTTACAATTTTCATGCTCACGTTACACACCAACGACTCTCGCCACCGATCCGTTCACAGATTACAATATATAGTTTTCTTAAATTTATTATACATTCACTATCACCGTTAATGTTCCCAGAAATTACGCTTACTTAGTTACTAACTCATGCATTGTTTACTATATATATTTTTTCTAACGCGAAGGTTATTGGGTGGGGTTAGGTTGGGTTAGAGGGTTTTGGGTACTTTTAGGATATGACTACGTACAATAAATTTATTAAGTATATATGTATGAGTATTAGCAAAACCATACAAAAAAAAATTATTTAGGATCTTAACTCACTATATAAAAATTTTTACACAATCCCTATTAATTTTCCCCTTTTCTTTCTCTTCTTTACTCTTCTTTCTCTCTCCTTAACCTTCGTTGCTCCCGAATTATGCTAGTGATGATTCGAACTCGGGTAGCAACACTGAGTCCCGTTAAGGTCTCAACGAGGCGCAGCATTCGGGTGATCAATCGCTCCTCTAAGACGTCCTGGAGGATCTCATCCCGTGTTGTTGTTGGGAGATCTCTCAAGGCCTCGGCCAATCGACACATTTGTTCGATTGGCTCTTCCTCTGTTGTTGTTTGGGAGGCTGGCGTCTTAGGGCCGGGTGCTCGGTCTCGTGGCCTTCTCAATGGTGGTACAGGTTCAGTCGAGGCGGTTGTTGATGTTACTGTTGTTGGAGTTGTTGTGGAGATGGTGCTAGTGGTGATTGTTATGGCGCAGGGCTGAATGCCGGTAGTTGTTGGCTTGATGGTGGTGGTGGTTTTGGTTGTCTTGGGCCTGGTACCAGTTGATGTTGTTGTGGTTGCTGGGGTCACTGTTCGCGGCGGAAGTGATTGAGGACCCAGAACGCCGCCAGGTTGGTGGTAATGGTAGATTCTGGCCACTTCTTTTTCTCCATATTTGTTGACCAGATGCTTCCTGTGTGGCTCACTGCAGCGTGGGCAGTCGGCTAAATCCACACCTCGCCGACCGCAGTTATAATAGTAAACACCACGTCGGGGGTGTGTGCACATCTTCGAGCGATGTCCACGCTTCCAGCAGTTGAAGCAAGCACCGGAAGGGAGATCTACCTTGCGTTCCGTGGGTATCCTCTTCACATCGTTGAACAGGACCCCGCTGGTCTTTACAGGCAGCCCAGTATCAGGTGCCTCTCGTAGCCATCTACCACTGGTGTCGCGTCCTATTAGGCCTGGAGGTGGTGTAGGAGACCTGGTGGGAGGAGGAGGTGTGAGTGACTCGTGCACGTCTCGTCTTGGCGGTTACGAGCACCTAGTCCATCCAACCCTCCAATTCTTAAGAACTCCTCTCCTTCTTCTCTGCCTAAGTCCCATGCCAGAGGCTCCCATACATGGCTTTTAGCCACTGGCGATCCCAGCCTGGGATTAACAGGTGTTACAGCACTAGTGGGCCTGCGGTAGCTGGTCTGACTTAGCATAGATCGCGGTACCAGCTCGACGTTGTCCATATTCTGGGCCAATTCTTCTTCTACCTGGTCTGCCCAGGATTTATTCTCCTTTTCTTTATCCTCTTCCTCCCACTTCTGTATCATTTTTTTTCGTTCTTCTTCTATTTCTTCTTCTATCTGAATTGCTCTTCTTTCTTCCTCCTGCTTCCTTCGGCGCTCAATAAGCGCCCTTTCCAACTTTAATTTCTCCCGCAATTCTTCTTCTTTCTCTCGCTCGATCATTTCTACCTGCTTGCGGGCCCATTCTGCTTCTTTCTTTTCCATCTCTTGCTTCTCTTTCCTCTCTTGCTCCTTTCGTTCACTCTCTTCCTTTGTTCTTTGCTCCATCCTTTTCATTCTCTCTTCTTCTAGCCGGACTCTTTCCCTTGGGGTCATTACCGGCGAATTTATCGCCACGGTATCCTTTTCTGTACCACTCTCCTTTTCCTCCCCTTTTTCTTCCTTCCGTAGGTGCAAGTCTGGATTAGTGACGTTCGATTCTTCTGCAATGCTAATCCAGAACTCCCTATTTTCCTCTTCCCTTTTTCTTTCTATCTCCGCTGCCCTTTCTAGTTCTTCCAGGGTAGGGGAGTACACTCCTGTTTCAGCTATGAGTTGGCGGGGTCGGTCAATTATCGGCTCCGGCTCTATTGGGCTCCGTGGTGGCGATAAGGTGGGTAATTCGCCCATTATGTTTCTCACCATTCGGTGAGCCAACCGATTGAGGTCTCTACGGGGGCCTACTGCGCGTCTCATTCTATTTCCTGTAAGTAAAAGAAAAAAAAACATAAAGAGCTGTTAGTAAGCGGGTTGTAGGGTTTTAAATGGGGTTCGAATCTCGGTTTTTCCGAGAGGGTATATATCTTTTGAGTTTAGAAACGTGTACCTTCGCATTACGCTTCCCGCTTTCGGTCTCAACTACGTATACTAACGGCGATTTTATTTCTAAAACTTTAAACGGCCCGTCGTATTTTGGTGCGAGTTTCGCGGAAAATCGGTTAGCTGCATTCGAAAGCACATGTACGCGTCGCATGACCATATCCCCTACGTTAAACCGAATATCTTTTCTTCCTTTGTTATATTCTCTTGCTTGTTTCTCTTTCGCCTTTTCGATATGCTTAATGACCAAGTATCTCTCAATGCATCCAGATGTTTCATTCTGTCTGCTCAATCTTCTGGATTTATTCTAATAATAGGTTTACTGCTTTCTACTTCTCTTCTCAAGCTCTTTACAGGCATAGGGTGCCTCCCATAGTTAAGAAACGCTGGTGAGGTTTTCAGTGTTGACTGCCTTGCTGTATTTGCTGCGTGCCTAAATTCGTGGAGATGCTGGTCCCAAGTCCTATGATCCTCCTTTACAAATGTAGCTATCATGGTCTTTAAGGTTCTATTCGCACGTTCCACTGGATTAGCTTGTGGGTGATACGGCGGTGTCGTTACTCTGGATACTCCATATTCCTGTAATACTTGGTCCAGGTGCTTGTTATCAAACTCTTTTCCATTATCTGTCACTAGATACTTTGGAGTTTCCCACCTGAATAGAATTAATTCTTCAAACGCTTTTGTCACCGCTTTCCTATCAGCTGTTCTTAATGGCTTTAACTCGACCCATTTAGTGAAAAGATCCTGAAAAACTAATAGGTATTTATTTTGGCTCTTACTTGGAGTTAATAGAAACTGCGGATATGCTAATATTGTTAGTAGGAGAAAAACATTATAAAACACTGCAATCTTCTTTATTTTTCGTCCGATTTTAATGTATCTGGGCTTATTTTGTTTCTTTCGCAATTTCGAGAGGGGTTACCGCTGGTAATTTGGTAATAACATTTATAGTTGCTATATCTAATTGTTCATATAAAATTTATAAAATTTAAGAAACCAATTAAATTTATGCGTCAACCATAAATGTTATTACCAAATTACCAACGGTTACCCCTCCCGAAATTTCGAAAGGAACGAAATGAGCCCAGATACATTGAAATCGGACGGAAAATAAAGAAGATTGCAGTGTTTTATAATGTTTTCCTTCTACTAACAATATTAGCATATCCGCAGTTTCTATTAACTCGAAAAAAATTTTTACCACTTCCTAATGCCTTTTTCTTTCGATATACACTTGCTTATTCCTTATAAAATAGTTAAAATAAAGATAAAACAATCCAAAATTTATATGCTATATATACGTGGAGAACTACCTTAAGCTTATCTGATTGGTTTAAACATATTTTTTAACATACCCAAAAACTTAACAGGTTAAATAGGCTCTTTAAGGGCTTATTTTTTTTTTTTTCACAAGAAAAAATAAGCTGAGGTATGAGTTATGTGAAATTTCCAAAGTTTCTTAATTTTGTGAAAAAGTCAGGAAAAATCGTTATTTTTGGCTACATCATAAGATTTATCATTTTTTTTCTCGAAAAGTATCAAATTTTGGAAGGAATTCATAAAAACATTTATTGAAAAATATACAAGAAATATATTATAATTTTTATGGATTGTAATTTCAGACGTGAAGCACAAAAAAAAATTAAAAAAAAAGAAATTTGAATATTTAAAAATCTCATTTTAAATTGATGAGATTTAGATTAGATTAAATTATATATTATTTATTTCGTATTATATTTACAAAAAGAGCGTGTAATGCAATAAAATTACAAATAAAATTAAAATATACAAAATACTTGAAATAGCTTTGCATATATAGAATTAAAATAGTACAGTATGATATCACAGTCATAAAACATAATAAAGATAATAATACTGTAATAGTAAGTCAATAAATTAAATAAAAGTGATATCACAGATGAAAAATAAAACACGAATAAATACACGCGAAGAGTATAAATAATATAATTAAAAATCAGTCTCAAACATCTATCAGTCAAAAGAATTACATAAAATCAAGCGTGTAAAGGGTGCAGTCAAAATATCAGCAGTATACGGTAAATTAAAATCACAGAACAAGGTTGAATGTACAGTAATATATAAGTCACGCTGATAAAAATATAATCATTCACTCTATACACACACATCCTACAATCATGCCAATAAATACAATCATGCCTTAAATCTATTACAGGTACATCACATAATAAATTAACACATATGATATAGACCAAAAATAATACTATTTAATCAAGGTTAAGTAAATACCTCCTCAGAGCGGCTCTGAACCTGCTAATTGATGGAAGATTTTTAATATCAGCAGGCAAGGAGTTCCAAAAATGCGCACCTTGAACTGATAAGGAATTTCTTCCAGTCTCAGTGCGCATGAAGGGCACTGCAAAATTTTTAATCTCATCCCTAGTGGTCGCTTTGGGTATATATCTAGTAAAGAGACCCACTAGATATTCGGAAGTATTCATACGTACGATTTCGTACATAAGTACAACCATAAAATACTGTCTCCTCGAATCAGTAAGTAGCCAACCCTAAGCATATCTATGGGGAGAGATATGATCACCCATCCTCATACCTAATACATATCTCTTACATAAATTTTGCATCGTCTGTAGCCGTCTTCGTAACTACTGTGAAGCATCGAGTAAAAGCACTGAGCAGTAATCAAGATGTGGGAACAGCAGGGTGGTTGCGAGTTGTTTACGCAGAGTCTCAGTGGTGAACCGGTGGAAAAATCGCAGGCTATAAATCACTCTATTAAATTTTTTAGTCATCATATTAATGTACGGTTCCCACGACAGTTCAGAGTCGAGTACAACACCAAGGCTCGTAACGATGTCAGAGAAAGGAATACCGATACCACTCGCCAGATCAACCGTCCTTAGCTCACCCAAATAAAAATTTTTAATAAAATGATCACTTCCAAAGATGATCGCCTTTGTTTTACCAGAATTTAAAGTGAGAGAAATACCGCCCACCCCGACACCGCCCTGGCCGCCCTCTGTAAAATACGAATCCCCTCATCCACATTATTATAAGGGACCTGTGTATAAATTTAAAGATCATCCGCATACAACAGATGCCCGACGCGACCAGAGTCCAGTGCGTCATGTACGTCATTTATGTAAAGGCAACACAACAGAGGCCCCAGCACCAAACCCTGAGGTACTCCTAGATTGGTTGTTAGCCAATTCGATTCCTTCTTTAACTGTGTGCAAACCATTTGTTTCCTACCTAATAAATAGAAATTAATCCATCCAAGTGCGACCCTGGAGAACCCCATCGATCTAAGCCTCACAAGAAGTTTGGAGGGAGAGATCGTGTCGAATGCTGTACTAAAGTCAAAAAGTAGTAGTAACCTGGCAAGTTTTCTGTCTAGACCTTACCTTATATCGTCTATAAGCTTAAGTACAGCAGTCTGCGTAGAATGGTTTTTCCTGAAGCCCGTCTGCATAGGATCAAGCAATTTTCGGATGTAATGTACTCCTGTAGTTGGTCATGGGCGATCTTCTCAAGAACCTTAGAAAAAAAACATAAGATGGCTAAAGGCCTAAAATCTTTTGGCTGCTTAGGTGCAGCACACTTTTTCAATGGTATAATACGTGCTTGCTTCCAACAGCAAGGCAAGACCCCGTGTGCAAAAGAGGAATCGAACAGAATCACAAGAAGTTCACCAATAAATGGTAAAGCTCTAATTATCACGCTTTGCGAAATGCCATCCTCACCACGAGCCTGTGAGGAAAAATGTGAAATTGCAAAAACAACATCATTAAAACTTATTGGTTTAAAGGTAAACTTACTTTCATTGCATTGAGAAAGAATTCTCAATCGCTCTTTACTATGCTCTTGCTGCGAGACTGACACTCCAGCAGAGTGCGCATTAAGCTCATCTGGAGTGAATCCATTCAAATCCCCTTGAGGTCCGGATAGCAGTCCCAGGTCTCTCAACTCCTTCTAGACATTCCCACCCGCAAGAGCACTAAACAGTCTATTGTGAATATAAGCAGTCTTCGCATGGTCCGTCTGTTCGTCTACCACCCTACGCAACCGCAGAAACTCGAGGAGATCCTTCTCGTCTTCTGTCCGTTTGTATCTAGGGTATGTAGCATCTCTCTTACGCCGCATCGGCGACAATTCTTCATCTATCCATGGAAACTTATTCTCATAAAGCTTGAACGCTTTTAACGGCGCCAAATTTTCGATTGCAGTAGTGAGATTGTCACAGAGGCAACCAAGCTCAGATTCAGGGTCAACTGTGTCAGTCATAAACGGCGACCAATTACAGCTGGCAAGTTTCTTTTCCAATAAAGTTGGACATGTGTCTTTATAATTTCTATACATGATCGGTTTTTGATCCAAAATGATAATATCGCAAGGCAAGCATACGTCAATCAAATTATACCGACTGTGAAAGCTCGCCGGTAAGTTCCGCGCGTCAAGAACCACGTCATTATCATCAACCAGGATCAGGTCGATCCATGTGTGAAACGTCGGAGTATGATACGTGGCACCGTGGTGGACCAACTGTAAGGAAAGCTTAGCCGATAGCTTCTTAAGAAACTTGACATTACTGCTCTCTTTAAGGAGTTTAGCATTCAAGTTTCCCATTATAATTGTATGAGAATAATCCGAACAAGAATTTCTTAAATTATTAAACAAGCTAGAGTTTCTAACTAACGAAACAGCAGAAGGACGATAAATAACAGAAACAAGCACGGGCTCGGAGCCGCCAACTTGCACAGAACGGAAAATATATTCAGTCACCTCCGGCTTACCACTACCATTACTAATTTGCGTCTCCGAAGTGGCCAAAATAGCTCATTTTAGCTTATACTTAATAAACAAGACAACTCCTCCACCACGCTAGTTTCTGTCCTGTCTAAACACTTTGTACCCTCTGACCTAAATGACGTCATCCGATACAGACGGACCCAGCCAGGTTTTAGCAACTCCAAATATGTCGTAAGAATAATGACCACTTAGAAGTTCACGCACTTGCCTAACATGAGCCCTTAAAGAGGTCACATTTAGGAAGCACGCGCGCAGTCCACCCCTCCTCCCTGTTCGACTCTCCAAAGAGGACCAGCGCAGTTATTGGGGAGAGGCTTCATCTAAGGATATTGCATGATTTTTAATCAATTCATGATTTGAGCTCACCCCACTATTTTGAGGTTTAAATTTATCATTATCAATAGAACCATTATTTATTAGAACTTCATCGTGTTTCCCAATATCAGTTACGTTAAATTATTCAATACATTACATTTAGTTTTATCTAATATTTCATTTCAATCATGTTTACTCTCAAATCTGTGTACTCTCTCCCCTTTCTCCCTCTTCACCATAAATTTATCACCTCTTTGCCAAACAAACTTGAAACCTTTTTCTTTAGCATACTTTTTAAGATTTTTAAATTTAATATATTCATCTTTTTCAAGATATTCATTTATATATATTTAAAAATGGAGCTTGGTGGCAGAAAAACTGCTGAAGAGGGAGAAATCCAGATCCGCTGTCGAAAAACCCGTTAATCTACGCCTAGCCATAAACACCTTCTGCGCCAAGTTATCTCCAGAAAGTCTTACCAACAATGAGAATGCAACACTTGGATCGCCAACGATCTCACGCCCTGCAGACATCCTGCCCTTATTTTATTTTTAGAATTAGAGATTTCAGTAACAGATACAATATTTGAACTTTCAAAAATCAAAAGTATGATTCCAGAACAGCGCAGGCATAATCCTTCAGCCCGACATTAGCTGCAGAGCAGCCCAGTCCACTGGACATCTCCAAAACACTATTCCCAGAACCACACTTCTTCACGGCATGTCAGGATGCCTCTCTGCTATTATCTGTATGCATTTTCACTATTTGTAAATTGTTCGAATTATTAGGTGCTTCAGTGTTTGTGTCATGAGAGCTACTATCTGTATGTTCAAATTATTGTGTTATATTCAAATTTACAGGCATTTTAGTGTTAGTATTAGTGTTAAGTGAGTGTTTGTCCTGGGCCGTGAGATCATTAACGGTTTGCACTACCTCAGCTACCCCGGTCATAAGTTAAGAAAAGTTGTTGACCACTTTATTGAATTCATTACCTAAAAATGCCTGCATATTATTAAAATTAGTCATGAGAGATTTGAAAAACTTTTCATGGCCATTTAGAGCAGACAACAACTCTCTCTCTCTCTCTAAGGTACCTATCATTCCCCTGAGTTTACGATTCTCCTTTAGCAGCTGTGTCTGCCCAGGATGTAAATTCTTAATAATTTCATTTTGACTCTCCATTTTAGTCACGATATCCTGCAGACCCTTTTCAGTATTTATAATATGGCTCTCCAGAGCCGGAAATCGAATAAGATCATTTTGAATCAGCTCGAGCCTGCAGGATAGCGCACTCTCCAAAGTAGACTCAGCTGCCTGTACTGAGGAAGAATCGGCACCATCATTACTCTGCTTTAGACCACCATCCTTATCTTTACTAATATTGCTATCCGGGGTGACCAATGCAGCACCACCTCTAAATTTTTCATCAACCAAATTAATACTCATGCTATGTTCTTTTCCAACCACCACAGGACAGCGCGAATTGGTCTTTTTTTCAATCACAGAATGTCCTTGTGCTTTTGTAACTGGTGCGACAGGTAAGCATCCTCGTGATGGAGTAGAAGTAACGAAAGGCCGGGTTATAGAAGCTCCGCGCATAGTGGCATTGCGTGGTCCAGCGCCAGTGCCAGTGAGTGGGGCAGCGGGAAAAGCGATAAGTCGACTAGCTACACATCTCTCACAATCATATTTCAGATTACTATCGTTATCATGAGGCACGCACTTCATACATTTTACATGGCAGCGCTGCCGGCATGTAAAACACTGCATTAATTTTTCCGACCTTCTTATATTATCAGCGGAAAAATGCAGCAGTCCTTGATGGTATTTTGTGACATGGTTTAAACTGTTTAAAATGTCAAGAGAAGTGAGAGGACCAAGCACGAAGCAGAATTTATGACATGATAAAAAAGGAATAAAGGATAGTAGCAAAATCAGCGTCAGAGAAAAAAAATAATAATAAAAGTAAAACAAAAATAAAGCTAAAATCTGGCCTGTGAAACTCTTCGCCCAAGTATATCACATTTAGAAATAAATATAAAAAAATAAGGAATATAGTGAAAAAGCAGCATAATCAGCTGTTTAAAATTCGCGCGTCAAATATATAAAATCAAAAGGCCAGGTCTAAACTCGCCTTAATCATGGTAGTTATCTATCACTTATCTATAGAGTAGATAAGTTAGTAGACAAGATAACTCATAGACGGAACTACTAATGACGCACTTCAAAGGTTCGCCTAAGAGATAGTCAATTTAGCGCCAAAATTATTGTAGGTTATGTAGCATATGCATAACCTATATGTAACACATGCATAAACGATGAAAATGCAACTGCATTCCCCACTGCACCACTACTCAACACTTTACAGTCAAAACAGCAACCAGCAAAGCTCCAGCCATTCTTCAACCATGAGTAACAGCAGCACAAACAAAAAAATGACAATGCTTAATAGAGTGATGCACAAAGACAGAAAAACGTCCAGGGTCCGAGAGATGCAGATGCACAAGTGCAAGCAAGTCAAGTCAAGCCTTGAGGACCCTCAGCTGGACGATCCTCTGTAAAAAGATTTACTCGGCAAAGTAAAATAAAAAATATTAGAGTAAAAAATAGACAGAGTCGAAGCAGCGTGTCAGTGTATACTTACGGGCGGAGAGGGGGATAATGATGTACCAAAATTCGTATGTATTTAACAAAAATTTGCAATAAAAAACGTTTTTGTAGTCAAAAATGACGATATTTCCTGATTTTTCCGAAGAATTAAGTAACTTTGAGAAAGGGTCTGGCCGGGTAAGATAGGTGAATCGGCCTCGGAAGCAAAGAGAAAAAGTGACGTAGACACCATATTCTATAAAAAAAAGGTATGTTTCTGTGCGAATTTTCAGCCCTTTGAACCTAAAACTAACTTCAAAAACGCTGCCAAGTGCTTTGGCGCAATGCTTTCTCATAGAGCGCATTCAGTTAGAGTAATTTGATTTTATTTTCTTAAATGTGATTTCAATGTAAAATACAATTTCTATTCAAGAGAAATTAGTGAATGTGAGAGAGTGATTAGGAAATAGGAAGAGAGAGGCAAGAATGGATGAAAATAGGGTAAAAATGAGGATCAATCTGAGATAGAAGGACAGAGAGGAAGTGAAGAAGTAAGAAAAGAGTTAGTAAAAGCGTTTAATCAGAAATCAAAAGAAGTGATCAAAAAGCTACTCTAAGAAAATTATTTTTTATAAACTTATTTTATAAAGACAGTAGCAAATAACTTGTATACAAATTTTAGAGCAAATCAATCGATAGTCCAGGCGAATTAACCCAAATTTACCCTCAAAGTGGATGTAAAAGGTAGAGGCCAAAAAATAATTGGATTCGGTCGGAAAAATGATCTACAGAAAATGGTATTCATGCTCCGGCGCGCAGAAGCGAGCTTCTTTAATTATTAACAAAAAAGTGAAAAAATGCGCGAAAAACATGATTTTCCTTTTGAATTTCGACTTATATCTTGAAAACTAATGGTTTTTATTGAAAATATGACTAAATAAAAGTGGTTTCTTGGGAAATTTCCTATAAAGTCTGGTAGTTGCGATATACCAAATTGTAAATATTTTCTTGCAAATGACGAAAACATGAAAAAAACAGTTAAAAAAAACGTTTTTTTTAATACAATTCTTTTCAATTGTTTAAATTATTTTTTTTAGTAGTATATCATGAAAAAGTAACTTTAAGCTATTAAAAATAAGTAAGCAAAATCAGATTCTCATACGTTTAATAGTTTTTGCATAATTTAAAAGTTAATTAACAATACGCTTGAACTTTAAACAATAGTACAGAAAAATGCAGCGGTTCAAAGTCATCCGCAATTTTTTTATGTATTCTATAAAGGCCCACCTACATTATCCCTTCAGAATTTTGTATAAATTTTTATTTTTACAGCCATAGGAATGTTTTAAAAAAAAAGTTAATTTTTTAATTTGTTAATAAAGGGCGCCAGAAAGCCAAAACTCAAGTTATTTAAATTTTTCAAGTTGCAAAAGAAAGTTCATTGAAAAACGAAACTTTTGCAACAAGATTTGTAGAATTCCAATAAATAGATAATGAAATACAATGTCTCAAAGTCTAGATTTGATTACAACAATAATATTTAAGGTAGAGTACTTTTTCTTTATGGAATTGATAGTGTTTAGCTAGTATTTTTTACTTAAGAAATATTATGAAAATGCGCCATGAGCTTCTTGTAGAAAATTGTTTTATAAGTCTCTCTAGTCGAACGAAAAAAGTAGCGTGTTCGGTCTCGCGCGGTGGTGGAGATACAGAATTGTAGCAACAAGAAACTGACCGCGCGACTTCAAAATCATAGAGCGGAAAAAAATCTCTTAGCCTTAAAAATTTTTAGCCTTCCATAATTAAATTTTTTTTTATTTCTCAATTTTAAAATTTAAATTAAAAAAAATAATTCTAATAAGAATAATTTTATAATTTAAAAACTTTTTTTTCTTTTTTTGTGTATTATTATTTACAATTTTTAACTGCAGAGACGGTAAGTGTACCGTGTTATTATTTACGTATTGATTTTAGTAGTGAATTTTATATTCTGATAAAATATTTACTTGTATTCAAATCAAAATTAATAATGTTAAAAGGATTTGGCTAGCTTTGCAGTTAATTAATGTGATTCTTGAAGACTTTTCGCAAAATTTTTGCATTTTAAAATTGCATTTTTTGTTCCCTTTTTAAAATTGCATAAAAAAATATAAAATAATTTAAGTAATATAAAAACAAAATAGAAAAAAGTTTTGAAATTATAAAATATTTCTTATTAAAATTATTTTGTTTTAATTTAAATTTTAAAATTGAGAAAAAAAAAAATTTAATTATTGAAGGCTCAAAATTTTTTAGTTCTATTATCTTTTTTAAGTAATTTTTTTCAATATCTATATGCTTAGCTAATAAAATTGTATGAGTAAAAAATTACGATTTATATAATGCTTCTCGCACTGCCAGAATAATTGTAGATAGAGAATAACAAAGCTCGCCAATGCGTTTTTTTCGTTTCAGCATACGAAATAAAAAAAAATCATCTTTCTAACTTGTACAGAAGCTGAGATATCGAGATTTAATCCCGCTCAATGATTTTGAAGTCGCGCGGTCAGTTTCTTGTTGCTACAATTCTGTATCCCCACCACCGCGCAAGGCTGAACACGCTACTTTTTTCGTTCGACTAGAGAGACTTATAAAACAATTTTCTACAAGAAGCTCATGGCGCATTTTCATAATATTTCTTAAGTAAAAAATACTAGCTAAACACTATCGATTCCATAAAGAAAAAGTACTCTACCTTAAATATTATTGTTGTAATCAAATCTAGACTTTGAGACATTGTATTTCATTATCTATTTATTGGAATTCTACAAATCTTGTTGCAAAAGTTTCGTTTTTCAATGAACTTTCTTTTGCAACTTGAAAAATTTAAATAACTTGAGTTTTGGCTTTCTGGCGCCCTTTATTAACAAATTAAAAAATTAACTTTTTTTTTAAAACATTCCTATGGCTGTAAAAATAAAAATTTATACAAAATTCTGAAGGGATAATGTAGGTGGGCCTTTATAGAATACATAAAAAAATTGCGGATGACTTTGAACCGCTGCATTTTTCTGTACTATTGTTTAAAGTTCAAGCGTATTGTTAATTAACTTTTAAATTATGCAAAAACTATTAAACGTATGAGAATCTGATTTTGCTTACTTATTTTTAATAGCTTAAAGTTACTTTTTCATGATATACTACTAAAAAAAATAATTTAAACAATTGAAAAGAATTGTATTAAAAAAAACGTTTTTTTTAACTGTTTTTTTCATGTTTTCGTCATTTGCAAGAAAATATTTACAATTTGGTATATCACACCTACCAGACTTTATAGGAAATTTCCCAAGAAACCACTTTTATTTAGTCATATTTTCAATAAAAACCATTAGTTTTCAAGATATAAGTCGAAATTCAAAAGGAAAATCATGTTTTTCGCGCATTTTTTCACTTTTTTGTTAATAATTAAAGAAGCTCGCTTCTGCGCGCCGGAGCATGAATACCATTTTCTGTAGATCATTTTTCCGACCGAATCCAATTGTTTTTTGGCCTCTACCTTTTACATCCTATCAAAATGGTAATTCGCCTGGACTACGAGTACTTTACGTAAAATGGAAAAAAAACTAAAATATGAAAATTTTTTAAGAAAATTTTTAAAATTTTTTAAGAAAATTTTTAAAATTTTCTAAAATGAAAACTACGCTAAGGAGATCAGTTTATAAAAGTTATTCTCCTTTTGGCAGTTGCAAATTATGACCATAGAAATCCCAAAGCAAATTCATCAAGTAATTTACGTAAAATACAAAAAAAATTAAAAATCGAAATTTTTTTGAAATTCTTAAAATGGCTCTATAAAAAAAAGTAAACTATGAATACCAATTTTCAATAGCTTTCCGTCTAGTTATACAAAAACATAGATAGTATGCAAAATTTGAAGCAAATCCATAGTGTAATTTTCGAGATCTCATTGGCTAAATAAATAACATTTTCTTTTCAAAATTTCTTTTTAAAAATTTAAAAAATGCTCTAAAATTAAAACTACACTATGAAAATCAATTTTTGAAAATTTCCCTTCTTTCGGCAGTCATAAATTATTTCCCTGCAAATTTTAGAACAAATCCATGAAGTACTTTAGGTAGAATAAAAAAAAAAGAATAGATAGGTAGATATGTTTTTATTTTATAATAGTTTACAAAAAGTGTGTAACAAAAAAAAATATAATATATAATACATAATAAAATACAGAAATGAGATAATACTGTAACGTTACATGTAATTATTGCACTCATGATATCACATTTGATTTTCTAAAACTAATGATACTACATAAGTAGGTCACTTTTCAGAGTGATATCACAGATCATTACAATAATAAAATACACACACAATCATCAATAAAATAACAATAAACAAATCTGTCCAATTAATATCTATCAGTCAAACTAGTAAAAACAATCTAGAAATAAAATATAATAAAATCAAACAAGTTAAGAAGCCAAAAAAAAATTAATACATTCACTCTCAACCATGCGCTCATCATCCATACTATAAATACAAGCACACCTTAAATGTATATACGGAACTAAACATGATAATAAATTAACATGAAGGGACTATAAATATAACATAAAGACAGTATCCGTTATTCAAGTTCAAGCAAGTACCCCCTCACTGCCGTCTTAAACCTGCTGATAGATGGAAGATACTTAATTTCAGCAGGTAGGGAATTCCAAAGATGCACACCTTGAACTTGGAAGGGATTCTTTCCAGTCTCAGTGCGCATAAAGGGCACCGTAAGTTCCTTAGCCTTTCCCCTAGTAGCCGCCCTAGGTACACATCTAGTGAAGAGACTCACTAGATGCTCAAGAAAAGAAGAATCGAAATTTTTTTTCAAATCTTCAAAATTGTTTAAAATTATAACCACACTAAGAAAATCAGTATTCAAAAGCTTATTTTTTTCAGACTATAGCGAATTAATTGTATAAAAATTTATAGTATGGTTTACGCAAAATAAAAAATGAATAAAAAATGAAAATTTTTCTGAAAATTTTCAAAATTCTCTGAAATTAAAACTCCACTGAGGAAATTAGTTTTCCAAAGCTCGTTTTTTTCAGATAGTAGCGAATAACTTGCATACAAATCTTGGAGTAAATCTATTGAATAATTTTCGTAAAATAAAAAAAAAATGAAAAATAAAAGTTTTTTAAAAAATTTTAAAAATGCTCTAAAATTAAAAGTGCGCTAAGAAAATCAGTTTTCAAAAGTTTTTTTTTTCTGGCAGTCAAAAATAAGTTCCATACAAATTTTCAAGCAAATTCTTTGAATAGTTGACGTAATATACAAAAAAAATAAAAAATCAAAATTTTCTTAAAATTACTAAAATAGCTGTATATTAAAACTACGCTAAGAAAACCAATTTTCAATAGCTTCCGCACCAGTTGATCGAAAAATTGAATTGTATGGAAATTTGAAGTAAATCCATCGAGCAGTTTTTAAGATTTTATTGGCTTAGTAAATAAAAACATTTTTTTCAAAAATTTCGAAATGCTCTAAAATTAAAACTTAGCTTAGAAAATCAGTTTTTAGAAATTTATTTCATTTGGACAATTGCAAAAAATTTCCATGCGAATTTTGAAGCAAATTCATCGAGTAGTAAAAAAAAAAACCAGAACAATGAAAAAACAAAATCTTTTTTTTTTTCTATAAACGATTGTAAAATTAAAACTATGCTAGAAGAACCAATTATCCATAGCTTTCCAGCAAGTTAGACAAAAAAATAAATTTTATGCAAAATTAGAAGCAAATTCATCGAGTATTTTTCGAGATACAATTTACTAACTGACACCCACACACACACACACACACACACACACACACACACACACACACACACACACACACACACACACACACACACACACACACACACACACACACACACACACACACACACACACACACACACACACACACACACACACACACACACACACACACACACACACACACGCACGCACTCTTACACACACACACACACACATACACCACCTCCTGTCTAGCCGGAAAATATAGGAAAATGAAAAAAAAAATGCATTTCGATAAAACTTAATTAGCAGAATCTGTTCCTCTGCATAATGTGAGAATACCTATGGTACTCTTGAACATTAAATGTAAAAAAGTAGGTGAACCCTGTCAAAAAAACTAAGTGGGAACCTTCGTGGAAACCCACATGGAGGCACACGTAGGGACCTACGTAGTTTTTTTTGACAGGGTATTATTTTCCACGTGGGAACATACGTGGGTACCCACGTAGTTTTTTTTGACAGGGTATTATTTTCCACGTGGGAGCATACGTGGGTACCCACATGGGATCCCACGTAGTTTTTTTTGACAGGGAAGTTATCTTAATTTGCAGTTTTTTAATTATTTGAACGTAAATTTTAATTTTAAATGTTTTCATTTATATATTGCAAGCAATACCTTTTATCTTCATTGAAAACATAACCTTAACTTTTTTACTAGCAAAAAATACCTCGCTCCTAACGTCGCTTGGTTGAATTTTTATATATTATATTATTATGTATAGATTAGCTAATTTTAAAATAAAAAAGAATCGACGCAACTTATGAATTGTGATATTGTAGTTTTGTACTAAATTTAATTTTTCTATTTTTATAAAAAAGAATAATTAAAGTTACAATGTGCATAAAAATTGTTTAAATACAAATTATATCATGATAAATTAAGAATTTTTTCTACTAAATTGCATTTGAATAAATGAAAAAATATAATAGGAATTTTTTCTTTTTAATCACGTGTTTCAATCACGAACCATGAAATAATCGAAAACAGTATTTGACGTTTACTAGAACTAACAACTGCACGAAGAAAAGAAAGCATTGTTAAAATAGGTTCTAAATCAAGTATATCTGATTTATGTATTAAGGTACTTAAAAAAAGAGTGACGATATAATTTCAATTAGTACTATAGCTTGAATTTTAGGGACCAATGTTGGTACTATTATATTATGAAGTAAGAGCATGAATTTGCGATGCTTACTGCCTTTTTTTGGTATTAAGACTGATCTTTCACCTACTCGATTCAAGGGCAATATTTCGCAGAAAATGCAATTATTAACCTCTTTTCGTGCGGCTTTTCCTGTTACTAAAATTGAAAATTATTAAATATAGAATTATATATATAATATATAACTCTTTAAAATTACTAATAATTAATATTTAAATTCGTGATATTCAAGGATTAAAACGATACATGATTATCTTCCATATTCCGTTTTAAAATAGTTACTTTTGAGTTTTAAATTAATGATTAGAAATTTAAAATTGATATATATATATATATATATATATATATATATATATATTATATGATTTACATTATATTTATCAACTGTTGAAAATCGTTACACAATTTATTGGGTTTTACGTTAACAGGTATTAATTATATTGAAGTTTTTCGCTCCTAACGTCGCTTAGTTGAATTTTCTTTTATTATATTATTATGTATAAATGACTAATTTTAAGTAAATAAGAATTAATTAATGAATTTTAAGTACTGAATAAAATTGAAAATAATTTGATGAAACATAATATAAAAATATATGTACACATGTGCTTAAAGTAAAAAAGCGTATAATTTATTTCAAGTGACTATTTCTCACTCTACTGCTATTAGGAAAACAAAGATAGTACGATATTTGACGTAAATAAACTAAGAACTGGGTACTGAGTTACAACTATAATTTCCAGACCTCAATATATGACCATGAATTTGAATTATGAAATTAATTTATAAGTGAAAAATGTTAAAAGAAATTCGTGTTGATTTCTAATAAAAATATCTTCACAAATGTATTATATATATATATATATATATATATATATATGAAATACGAAATTTAAATAGAAAAAATCATAAGATTAAAATACAACATTTTAGTTAATTTTAAATTCGAATATTTTGAAATAAAAAAATAACTATTTGCAATTACTTAACAATCCTTTTTGCATCTAATATGAAAATTTAATGAGATACAAATATTACAAAGTGTATGTATCACAAGTAAGGTTTGCATATCATAAATATTATAATTTTTAGAAAATTTTTGATATTAATAGATTATTAATTTGGAAAATTAAATATTTTTTATTGATGACAAGTAACTTTTCAAAAATAGTTAAAATAATACTGTAAATGTCAATCAAATAACATTTTCATCAAAATAAATTTCAACGCTATAATTATTAAAATAAACATTTTTATTTAACTACAATCTATTGTAATAATTATTTTACTAATATATATTAAAAAAATAATAATTTTATTTGATGAACAGTTGTATAAATATTATATATTTATAATTGTATAACTAAATTTATTAAATTAAAATTGTATTCAGTTATCATTCAGAGAATGAGGTATTTAAATTAGTTTTCATGAAAATATATTATTTAAAAAGTTACTTGTTAACAATATTTTATAAATAACATACATTTAACCTTAATTACATTTTCATTTGTACACGTGTTTGTATTTAAATGAATTGTGATTTATATAAAAATTGTTAGCCATTCATTTCATTGAAGCAATAATATTTTTAATACGAGAAACATTAATTTTTAAAAAATATCAAATTACCTCATTTGAAAAATTATAATTACATGATATGAAAATATTTTTTTTAATATCGTTTGAACATAAAGTTTATGAAATGCAATTTAAAAAAATTATTTATTAGATATTAAATTTTTTTAATAGTCAATTATAAAGATAAGACAATATATGAAATATGAATAAATGTTTCTGATTATGTCTATAATTATGCATTTATATGTATGAACTGTCTAGATAGAAGTAGAATTCCCCCTGAAAAAGTAAATATTCCAAAAGAAAATTCACTTATTATTTGCGAAACATTTATTATGAATGCGGAAAAAAATAATATTCTGTAATATCACTCTATAATTTGTATTAAATATGACACAAATCATTGAGAGTACAATTATTTCATTATGTTAAATTTGATGTCAAAGATCGATTATATTTTACCATGAGAAGATAAAAAAATTAACTGTCTTTCCATTCTATAGCTGAATTTCCATAAAAGGAATGTATTAACTTGTGGTATATCTCGTGATGATTATTTATTTGAATTTTTAAATTATTCCAATCATTAGTTTTCAAGATATTTAAATTTCTGATTCCAAATGGAAAAATTTTAGTAAATAATATTAGAACCCAAACTTCTCAATAGGTAATAAATAGATTTATGTAAAAATTTAACTGAATAATCTTAGTGATACATACTGTATGTTAATGCATCTATTTATTCAAAATTTTAAAATACAATGGAAATATAATCAATATTTATGGGTGGAAGTGTGCTGTCCATTTCACATCTCCTTAAATAATTTATATTTATGAAATTCACATAATATCATATAAAAACTATTAAAATGAGAATCATATATTCAATATAATTGTCAACTATGGATAAAAAGTTTAAAAAATTAAGTGATAACTTATAAATAGTTATATTATTTTATTGAATACATTTCCAACTTAAATAATTAACTTCATGTTAAAACTAAATTTAATTAGCATTAAATACCACAAGTTATTTAAAAAATTTACCATTATTCAAAATTATTAGAAAGTTATTTATATAAAGTATTCCCATATCAAAATTTCAAAATTATACTAATTTAATTTTTTATTCTTTACATTAGAGAATTAGTTTTGATGTTGAAAAATTGTAGATCACTAAAAAAGTCGTGTATGGGCTCAAAATTTTCGTCTTACACTCTACTTTCTTTTGCAATGTGGCGATTTTGAAAAATCCAAAATAGCAGCCTTAATATGGCGACTCAAACCTAGAAATTTCATAAAAAATTTTCAAAAATTAATTTTAATTCATTCAAATCTGATTCCACATACCTTTTATATCAGTAATCAATTTAGCGTTCGATTTTACATGAGAATATAGTATTGCACTCAAGGTAAAAAAATTTTACAATATCATCTGAAGGTCATATCGCGATACAATAGTTATTTCTCGAATTAATCATTGAAAAACGTTGATTAGTAAAAAAATGAAGATACTGATAGGTAACTCGAGTCACTGAATCCAAATCTGATATCCGCTCAACCCTACCAGTCTCCATCAAGGTCATTTGAAGGTCAAATTTGATAAGATCAAGAGACCAATAAGTTTTACGTGATGCTGGATCCGAATCCGAGACCTGTTGGAGTGTCAAACGGCGTAATTACAGAAAAATTCGTTTCAAACTGTGGTTTTTTGAAGGACAAAAATTTTCTTTACAAATGCATTAATTGCCAGAACAAAAAAAGATCATGGAAATGTATCGTAAACAAAAGAATTTGAATCATGAAACAATTTTGATAGAAATTGACAATGTCATTTCAGATAGAAATTTTTAAAAACCAGATAATGATATAATGGGGATCGATGACATCCACTTGAATTATAACGATAATAAAATTGGGACAGTTGAGATTAAATTAAATGAAGAAAAAAAAGAATCAAAAGAAATAGAAGAAAAAGAAACTTTATTTGTAACAGAACTTAAGAGCTTGACGAAGCGGCCCCCTTCTAATAATATTTCCAATCCTAACTTATGAATAAACGATGCGTTCAATCAATTTTTTTTGCTACAAAGTAGAAATTTGTAAGATTATACTCCAGTGCGGACAACTCAAGAAATCCACTAAAATATCAGACATATAAAGTTATAATAAAAACTTTCAATGTATCGTATTTTAAAGTTAGGTCTATCAAGTTTGATATCTAATTTCCAATCCAAGCTCATAAAAAAATAACAAGTCTAAATGATTTTTTATTTTGACAAAAATCATTGTAGTAATATAGCTTTAGTACGGACAAGTCATTATATTTGTTCAATTTATTAATTTAAAAAGATACTGATATAATAAAAAAAGCAAAACTCAAGTGATGCAGCTCCGACATCCCGTTAATAGGAAAATGGTAACAGAAGAATCACATAAATATAAAAAAATTTATTAAGGAAAAAGTTATTTACTTAATGTTTTAATGGCTTATTTTAAATATTATACCATACATTATTTATGTGTAGCTTTGACAGGTATAGCAGCGAATTCATTAGCCGATGGAAGTACCGTGCATACAACATTTAAACTACCGTTAAATATAACAGATTGTACAACTTGTGATGTTAAGCCTAATTCTGCAGAAGGCAAACAATTAAAGGAAACACAAATAATTATTTGGGATGAAATATCCATGACTTTAAAATTTGCTTTTGAAGCGGTTGATCGTCTTTTTCAAGATTTATGCAATGTAAACCAACCCTTCGGTGGTAAAACTGTAATTATATCAGGAGATTTCAGGTAAACATTACCAATTGTACGACATGGTAGTCGTATGAACATTCTTGAAAATTCAGTTAAATTTAGTTTATTATGGCAAAATTTTAAGCAAATGAAGTTAAATGAAAATCTGCGAGTTTCGGATGATGATAATAATTTTAAACAATGGTTATTAGACATCGGAAAAAGAAAACGCCGCGATGTTTTTGAAGATGATAATGAAGTAAGTGATATACCAGATAATTTTATCATTTAAGAAAATCTTGTCGAAGAAATATTCGGAAAAACAATAAAAATAGACAATACGAATATAACGAAAAAAGTTATTTTGGCTCCTAAAAATAATGATGTAACTGAAATCAATAATAATGTTTTGAATTTAATAAAAGGAAACCATGTTAAATATTTGAGTATTGATACTGCTGAAAATGATAACAAAGAAAATTTAGATATTATGTTACCTACAGAATTTTTAAATAAGTTAACTCCTAATGGACTTCTACCATATAAATTACATTTAAAAGTAGGGGCTATCATTATACCTTTAAGAAATTTAAATGTCAATAAGGGACTTTGTGATGGAACAAGGTTGATAGTAAAAAAAATGCTTAAATATTCCATTCAAGCGGAATTAGCAACTGATCAAAACAAAGGTAAATTAGTTTTCATTCCAAGAATAAATTTATCTCCATCTACGGAAGAAATTCCATTCAATATGCAACGAAAACAGTTACCTATTGGATTAGGATTTGCAATGTTTATTAATAAATCACAAGGACAATCTTATGAAAAAGTTGGTGTTTATCTGCCGTCACCAGTTTTCAGTCATGGGCAATTATATGTTGCTCTTTCAAGGACGAAATTTAAAAACAATTAAAAATTATATTTAGGTGACTACGCTATTGTCAACGGAGAAAATAAAAATGATCAGAACACAATATATACAAAAAACATTGTTTATAAAGAGATATTATAAAGAATATGTCAATATGTATTCAATATGTATGTTTTAGATTGTGTTAATAGTTGAACTCGAAATATAATAAAATATATGATATTTAATAAAAATAAATATCAACTGACGCTTTCAAAATAGTTTAATATGATGTTGAATCGGCTGTATAAAGGACGCGCTGTTAAATCGGCTACATAAGGAAACGTGCTGTTGAATCGGCTGCATATGAGGATGCGCTGTTGAATCCGCTGCATATTGGGATGCGCTGTTGAATCGGCTGCATATTGGGATGCGCTGTTGAATCGGCTGCATATTGGGATGCGCTGTTAAATCGGCTGCATATTGGGATGCGCTGTTGAATCAGCTGCATATTGGGATGCGCTGTTGAATCGGCTGCATATTGAAATCGCTGTTAAATCGGCTGCATATGGGGATGCGCTGTTTAAACGGCTGCATATTGAGACGCTATGTTTAATCGGCTGCATATGGAGATGCGCTATTAGATTTGCAATGTCTAGTGTAAGGATGAGACGTTAAAACATTGCATTTGAAATAAAAAAAAATATTACAGCATCTGGAGCGGAGCCTGTATAAAACATTATAAAAATACGCTCCACTGAAGAATCCAATGTAAAAGTATACAGGCTTGGATGAAAAGCTACGTTAGAAAACATATTGACTAAAAAAATGTAGGAATCAAAAAAATATAAAGCCCAAGAAAATATAAGGCCCGAAAAAATATTAAGTCCAAAAAATTATAAAGCCCAAAAAAATATAAGGCCCAAGAAAGTATCAGGCTCAATAGAATAAAAGGCCCAAAAATTATAGAGACCGAAAAAATATTGGGCCCAAAAAAATATTGAGTCCAAAAAAATATTAGGCCCAAAAAAATATTGAGTCCAAAAAATTACAAGGCCCAAGAAAATTATAATGCCCAAGAAAATATAAGGCTCAAGAAAATATAAGGCCCAAGAAAATAAAAGGCCCAAGAAAATGAAAGGGCAAAGAAAATATAAGGCCCAAGAAAGTCACATTCAAAAAATGCGGAGAACCGGAGAACTGGAGAAACGAAGAAAAAAGTGGTTTCACTTTAATACAATATAAGACTAGCAGATAGTTTTATATAATTTTATAATCAACTACATTCATTTATGATATACAAATCAAAAAAAAATTTTAATAATTTTTATTTTATTAATTGTATTAAACTGCTTATTTATAACTTTTTCTCCCATAGTCATCCTTCCGTATTGATCATTGTGAAATGCAATGTAAGTGTCAAGTGTCATCATAAAATATTTTTGCTGGTGCATTTTAAAAAAAAGGAATTATTATGGCTGAATATGCTAACGTTTCTGGAGTGACAATGTTATTAAAAGTACTAATAGTTATTCTTTATTTAAATTATTTAAAAAAAAAAAGGAATCATTATGGCTGAATATGCTAACGTTACTGGAGTAACAATGTTTTTAAAAGTTCTAATAGTCATTATTGTTGGAATAATAAGTAAGTAGGAATGATTATTCTTTATTTAAATTAATAAAAATACATTTTTTCACATACAAAATAAACAAATTATATTTTATTTAATTTCAATAACTTTATAAATAAAAAAACAATTCTATTTTAACTTATTTTTCAAGGACTAAAAATGTTGGAGCATAGCAGAAATAAACCAAAAAATATAAAGTATGCATGCACTAATAAAGGTAATGGAATCTTTTACATTTTATCATAATGATCATATTTAGCATAAAAAATGCCACTTATTTTAATGTCTGGCAATACTGAATCACGTTTTTTATTTAATTTTTTTTTATAGGTGTGCAAATCATTCTTTTCTTCCCAAATGCCATGAATACTTCAACAAAGCGCTATATAATGGCCTATTCCATCGCTATCTATTGGAGGTGAATATTTTACAATACCACATAAAAAAAACTTTTTATTATTTACATGAATTTCATCTGGGATTTCCTTTATGTCTCTCCGTTAATATTGAGGTTTTTTGCATAATAAGATGGTCTATAGGCTTCATCACAGTCTATATATAAAAAAGGTCCTAATTTGTGACTACTTGATACACTCATTTGATGACAGTTCCTACAAAAAAGTGTATTGTTTTTAAAATAATTATTTATTTGTTTTTTTAAACTATTATATCTGTCGCACCAAGCTATTTTTAAATTCGGGAGATATATAAATGATTTTCTTATTTCTTCTTGTGTGTGACATATTGTACAGTTTAACGTCTCTGTAGTTGTTTCATGTGGCGACCACAAGGTTGATAAAAGAGCAGATATATTTGTATTACAATCTATTATTCCATCTTTTACTGAAAATATGGAATACAATAAATGAGCAATTTTTGTATATAATAAAGTATTTATACCATTTATTGCATAATCAAATACTGTTGTCGCATAACATTTATAATTGTCTTTTTTTTTACTTAACTACGTTTTTACTTTTTTGTAATACTTTATAAAGAGTACGTATATTACAACAAGCACTACTAAATATCTCAGTTAAAAAGTCAAATGTACAAGTATTAAAAAAAGTTATTGTTTGTTTCATTATAAATCTCGGTTGCATTTTATTGGCATTTTTTATAACACCTTGACCTTTGTGTGCATTATCTGGTTTTTGCAATCGTAAAAGAAGTTCTGGATCAGGTGAGACATAAATACCTCTATTCTTTATTAAATCTTTTTCAAAGGGTTCAGTGAAATTAATTTGTTTATTCTCTTTACATTCTGTAGGATGAATAGAATCAACTTTTCGAATAGAGTTAAGCTCTATAATGTTTGTTAAATTTACATAATCATGATCTATGATAGTCGAATCTGAAATTATACTATTGTTTTCAATTTTTAACGTATTTTCGTAATAGTGATCATCTTCTAATCTTTCGATCTCTGTATTACTCACTGCAGTTTGTAAATTTTTATCTTTATCATTTTCCTTGAACAAATTAGTGTCAATAGATTCTGTGTTTTTAAATGTAACATTTTCTTTACATTCTTCTATTCCTATTAAACTGTCATCCAAAATCTCTATTTGCTCTACCTCACTGTGCTTATTCATCCATTGTTCAGTTTCTAGCAAGAATTTTTTATTCACCCTTTTTATTTTTTGAGACTGTAATTTTGATTTTTTTTGAGATTGTCTAAAGCTGCACGAGCTAATATCATGTAAGATTCAAGATTACGACAATGTATCACTAAAACTTTATCTTCTCTTAAAACCATATTTTCTAGAGTTTTTTTTGAGTTCTCCAAAGTAAGTTTCGAATCTAGCAGAAGTTGCTACAACTCTTGGGTTATTAAAATGTTTGTTCATGACATTCGTCCAGCTAGGGAAGTCCTTGCACAAATCTAATAATCTATTTCCTAACTGAGGCAAATAATGATCATTTGATTGTATACCAACAAATGATTTATCTAAATTCTCCACAATGCTTAAAATTTCAGTTTCTATATTTTTTAAGTACTTTGTAGCCAATCTTTCACTTTCATCTATATTTTCTTCTAAATCATTTGAAACAAGTAAATTGTTTTCTGCCATTTCAATATTTGAAAAGTCTTCCATTAATTTGTATATTTCAAGAGTTTTAACTGAAAATGTTAATGCTAGTGCACAGTCAGACGTATGATTTTTGCTGTAAGAGACTGTCAATACTTGTTCTAAAAAGTATTTGAAAATCTCAATTTCATCAATTGTTGTCATGTATCCAATACATTTTCTAAAAAGTAGTTTTGATGATTTGTTACTGGTAAAAAAACATGGCCAACGAGTAACTGCATGTATTAAGTGAGCAATATCAGTCCTTAATTGAGTATTCAACTTACAAGGAGAGTGTTTCACCTTCGGGTCACCGTTTTTGTTCAAATTTTAGGAATATTTTCTAGATGCAGAAATATGAAGAAAGCCAAAATTTTAGAGGCCAACGCTCAATATTTCCCTAGTTACAGGCCATCGAAGAAAATCACTAAAAAAGTTACTAGATTTTTAAACACTTATAGTTCCTCAGAATTATTAGCTAGAAGCTTAAACCTTTTTTTAAATGGAAGCTGAGCTCAAATCCTTTCGAAATAGTAGTTATAGCATATTGAAATATTATTTTTTCCCAAAGTTATAGCACAATGAAGATTGAACCCAATTTTAGCTTTTATTATTTATTAATGTTTTAAACAAAAAATTCAGGTCCAATCTTTATTACGCTCTAACTTTGGGAAAAAATAATGTTTTGAGATAGTATAAGTGCTATTTCGAAAGGATTTGAGCTCAGCTTCCATTTAAAAAAAGGTTTAAGCTTCTAGCTAATAATTCTGAGGAACTATAAGCGTTTGAAAATCTAGTAACCTTTTTAGTGATTTTCTTCGATGGTCTGTAACTAGGGAAATATTGAGCATTGGCCTCTAAAATTTTGGCTTTCTCCATATTTCTGCATTCAGAAAACATTCCTAAAATTTGAGCAAAAATGGTGATCCGAAGGTGAAACACTCTCCTTGTTAGTGCTAATTCTTTCACCTAATAAAATATGGAAACACACGTCATTATAATCACTAAAGTTTAATGAATTAAAAGCCAGACTAGCCCTATTTTGCAAAGCTTTATCCATATCTGTTACAAGTTCTTTGGGAACATCAGCACCTGATTGTAACCAACTATGCAACCAAAAATTTATAAAAGGAGTGTCATTACGCTCTGACATACATTGTGTAACAGGTACGATCATTCCCTCAATATATGTTAATAAAACTGTTAAAAAAACGTGGCTAGAATCTCCATATCTTTTAAGTGTCATTGAGCCTGTTGAATCTAATGATAAAGGATTATTGAGGAATTCCATTATTTCGTTATGGATTATTTGTTCTGGTGACCAGTATAAAATGAAAAATCTGTTGAAGCCAATATCTTTAATAAATTTATTGAACTCTGGATTATTTTTCATTTGTGACAAGGAATCAAAAAGATTTTGATTAGGCAGTAACCCCAACTGTTTGCATTTTGCATTTTGTCTTGCTCTTTGTAATTGCTTTAAATTGTATAAAGTTGCTGGTTCAGGATTTCCATGTTCCATTTTAATTTTTGCTTGCTCTGTTCTCCATTGTTTGGGTAATTTATGCAAAACTTCTTTTTCTATTTGAAGTTTTTGTTTTTTTTATAAGCGAGTTTTTTTACTATGTGGAATATCTGTAGAATCTGTAGTAATAACAGTGAATTTTATAGGTTCTTCAGAATTTGGCTTTTTTTCGTATAGTACATAAATTTCAACTTCACATGAAGTACATGAACCTTCTATCTCTATATATGGATATATATTTTCTACTGTATGCCTTTTGAAGCTATAGCTGCAAGGTAACTTTTTTGCCTCCCAAATTTTATCTCTTATTACGTCTGTTTATCCCTCTTTTAAAACTTTTTTTTCACTACTATCAGTACAATTAACATTTATTGGACATATTAAGTTCCATTCTTCCAATGTTAAAATTATATTGAATTGTAATTTATTTCTTATATTGCTCACTTTTCGTTTTTTTATTGGATAAAGTTCTGTATCGCTATCTTGACTGCTTTCATAACTTTTATCTATATATTCTCTTAATTGTTTGAATTTTTCTTCTTTGATATCTAGTAAATTTGATAAGCCTTTTGATTTTCTATAAAGGGTATGAATATTATGTCTATTTTGAAATACAGATATATATAAAGCAACCGGTTTAATTAAATTATTCACACAATTACAAATTTCAAGCCACATATTATCATTTCGACTTTTTAATATTGTATTTTCAGTATGATTATAAATATCAAAATTAATTAGGTGTTCCAATATTTCTTTTGAAGTAACAGCAGCCTTTCTTCCAGGCATCTTCAAAATTTATATTATTTAGCGAGACAAAATGTTAAAAAAAAAAAACAGACTTTTTCTATAAGTATTTTATTATTATATTTTAAATAATGTTTTTATAATTTTATACCTTAAAAATAATTGTTTAAAATTATTTTTTATACAAGAACTTGAATAAAAAAAGTAAAATGACTAGCTAGCACTAACTAGCATTCATTTTAATACTTGTATTAAAATAAGCTCTTCTTTTGGTTTTACATTTTCAAATTTAAACTAATAACAGTCATTCTTGTTTCATGACTGTCATAAAAATATTTTTCGGTATCAGTTAGAAAGCGGGAAAAAACAAACAATTAAAAAATAATCTCAACTTTTTAAAATTAAAAACTTATTGTTTAAAATGTTTCATTCATATGAAAATTGATTTATCTCAATTTTCATTATTGTAAAAAAAGAATGTATTTATATGTAAGTTATCAAAAACTATCTATATTCAAAAGCTCGATTTAGGTTAGGTTACTTTTTTACAATAAGGATCTAGTAATCATTATTTACAGTCGTTCAAAGAAACGAGCAAAATTTATTTAGTAATAAATTGAAAGTTGTATATAATTTCTAGATATTTAAAAATTGAGTATAAGCTTATAATTTTTGTTTTAGGAAGGAAAATTTTCCTTGGAACATTTAAAATAAATCCAAGCATTTATCTGTGTTATTATGAAAGGAACCTGAAGACAAAATATTTTTTAATCTGATATTGCAGCAAAAAGAATACCTAAGATAGTTACTATATTAATTAATTATTCCTACAGTGAAAATCATTAATACTAAACTAGTCATGACGGTGGAAAAATTTTTGAAGTCTTTATTAGGTGAGCATGCATATTTTTTTAATCTATTATCTGGTAAATAGAAATAAGTAATCATAAAATTGTATATGTAAATTAATTGGATTTGTTATGAAAAAGATATCCAAATTAGTCATAATTATTGGTTATATTCAGTTGAATAAAAATAATTACGGAATTAAAAAGAAAAATAGTAATTTTATTAATATGATAATAAACTGTAATTAGATATCCTAAAAATTAGAAGATTAAAAAGTAATGAAAAAAGTGAGATTAAATCCTATCCAATTACTGACAGTTAAATTTCTACAATATTATTGGTGTAATGACCTCAATTGTAATTATCATTATAATTTATATTCCAGTTATATATATTCTAAAATAATATATATTTTGGACATTAAAAACAAAATGGAATATCAGTATATACGCAGAACTGGATTAGAGTGGCACAGTAATTTGTATAAAAAGTTGATATATTATTCACAATTAAATAAAATTCGTATTGACAATGGTTCCATTTCTCCTAAAGATTTGAAGAATTTAAGTACCGAAATTTATCCTAAATATGGTAATAGAAAAAAATACCAAGAAAATGTTCAATACTTTTTACAGCAATACTTAAATGTCATCACTGAAAATGTTTCAGGTAAATTATATTTTTTATAATCATTTATTTAATAAACATATTTTTTTTTATAAAAGACAAGATAATTTTTATGTATATTTCACTGCATATTTTATTTTTTTAGAATCAAACAACATAATCACTGCACCTAAATTGAAGCTATGGTTGAATTATAAAGAAAAACTTGTTCCAGTAATGATGAATATTGATATTAAAAATGAAATAAACCAATTTGTCAAAAATATAAATTACAATATTCTTTTAAATATAAGAAAAACGATGATATATAACATTTATAACATTAAAAATAATCAATATGAAAAGTGGATGATGCAATATTTAATTAATGCACTATCATTTAATAGACAAGAAATTGTTGATGAAATAAAGAAGTTACTATCAAATGATTCAATAGTGAGTAATGAAGAAATTCAAGAAATTTTTACAGGATGCACAATTAATGAAATAAGTGCATCGAAATTTCGTCAAAATAACTTTGATTGTATTGTGAATAAAAAATATCTAAACACACCAGTTGATGTTTTTACAACTGAATTAGATGTTAAAAATAATTTAATGCCAAATCTTTCTCAAAATCGCAAAATATCCATTAAAAGAAAAAAGTGCCAAAATTCAGGTGAATAAAACAATTCTTTTACATTGCTTATGTTTAATAAATTTAATGAATTTTATAGATAAATAAAATAATCTTTAACGAATCAAGATATAAGAAGAGTTAATTCAAAATTTAAAGTCTGCATTCTGGGAAATTTATTAGTCTCCCTCATCAAGATTTTCTAAAATAGTATAATTATATATTACCTTTGTTTAATGAAGATTATTTATTTATTTCTTTGTTCATAATATTAAATGAATTATATTAATTTAATATTATTTCAAATATAGTTAAACTACGTGAAAAGCTGTCTGAAGATGTAGTAATGTTTTTCAAGCAAAAAGGTATATTTTATTAGTAAATATTAGGATTCCTTAAAATAATGTTTTAGGAAAAGTAATGTGGCAAAGAATTTTTTTCTCAGATGATAACAGCGAACAATCATTAATTAAGTTAAAAATTTAATTATTTTAAATGCAATAACAGATAAGAATTTTGATTTAAACAAGTTCATGACTAGTGTAAAAAGAATATCTCGCTGTACTAAACAAAGTATTTTGGAAACTCTTTATGATGACAATTTAAAAGAATATCATTATTTATTATTAGATCTTTCAATTACATATAGACATACAATAAGACAAAAAGAAAAAAAAATTAAAAATTTCTTTTACATAAAATTAATATTAAAAAAGAACTCGATGGAGTTCAAATGTTCGCTGATGCGGAATGTATAATTTTCGAAGGTACTTGAATTTAGCATTTTTACATAAGCCTTTATTGCAGTTAAGGTAGTTCTATTGGTTTTTCACTTTTCTATAGAATTTTTTGAAATTGAAATATGTTGTAAATTAAGATTTACGCTTTACAATGGTATTTTGATTTGGGTGGATATCCACCTTCATCTTTTAGATATTTTAGTTTAAACTTTGCTGAATTTAACATGAGAGTATATGAGCGAAGCGCTTGAAACGTAACATTTTATAAGATTGTGTAAAAAGTTTTCTATAGATTTTAAAGAAATTGAAATATATTATACTTCAGATCTCAAACATTAAAATGATACCTTGTAGATTATAGCAATCGACCCTCAATTCTGAAATAAAAGGAAAATAATGTCCTTACTCTATATTAATTTACACGTAAACATGCTTCTTACGATTTGTATTGGGTATACTTACAGATTCTGCGCACAATCATGTTTTTGAATTATTGTGCAAACACAGAATTCAACCAATTTCTCTTTCGTATAGTGTGAATTTGTAAGAAACATATTACTTCACAATGAGAACCACTGGACCAATAAAACTACCTTAATATACAATTTTTTAATTATAATTTTCTTTTTTTCATGATTAAATTAAACATATTTATTTATTGCAGTGTTGAAGAGAATAAAGTCAGATTCTGTCAAGTACAAAATAGAATTTGTATCAAGAAATTTATCAGAGGGATTTAAGAATATTCTGCAAATACACAATTATTTATTTTATCAACTTTGTGGTCATAATATAAAAAAACCACAGCCAATGTACACTATATCAAACACAAGAAAAAATAAGAAAATCTTAATTCACCAGATAAAATAGTTTAACCCTTCCAGAACGGAATTATTATTTCATCATGAAAAGTTCTGATAACGATTTAGCGATGATAAGTGTTCATTTATTAAGCAATTTTTGCGATAAAAAATTTTTTTTTTTTTCCTCTTTTCAAGTTTTCTCAGTTTCTATCAAAGATATAATAACTTAGGCCCTCAGTTTGAGATCGGAAATAGTCCACTTCAATCTAATACACATATTTTTTTTACAAAATTTGAAGCCACTTTTGCACAATTACAAAAAAAACAAAAAATGTCAATGTACATTGTAATGTACATTGGTTCTGAAAGGGTTAAAAGATCAAATAGATATTATTTTAAGAAAGATACACTTTTTTGTAATAATCATCGACAGAAAAATATATTAAGCAGTGACAAATTAGGACCATTATATATTAACTTTAATAAAGTCTAAGATCATCTGATTAAGGGGATGTAAAATGGAAACTACACCTGTACTCATAAATATTCACTATCTTTACATTTTATTGCAAAATTTTCAATAAAAAAATGCATTAAGTTGTAGTATTTACCATGAAGATTATTCAGTTAAATTTTTAAATGAATTCATTCATTAGTTATTGAGAATTTTGGGTTCCAAAATTATTTATTAAAATTTTTCAATTTTGTACAGGAAGCCAAATATCTCAAAAGCTGATGAATGAATTTATTTGAAAACTTATCAAAATAATCATCATGGTACATACTACAAGCTAATGCATTTCTTTTCTGGAAGTTCAGCAATAAAATAGAAAGGAAGCTAATATCTATAAGTACAGGTGTAGTGTCCGTTTTACATCTCCTTAAGAAAAAAAGTTTGATATTGATAATAAGTTAATTCAAATTAATGAGAAATCATTGTAAATAATCTAGAGTTAGTTTGATGTTGTCAAAAAATATTTACCTCCAACAGTAAACAATAAAATAAAATATTAAATTGTACGTGGCAGAAAAATTCATGGAGTTCGAGTAGAGAAAAACTTATAAAATATTTAAATAAAAAACGTCATTTACTATTGCCAGACATTAAATTATGTAAAAATTTTTCATATGATATAATGTTAAATAATGCGTTATCTCTGTTAGTAAATACATATTTTTGTTAAAAAAGAATAGTAGAATTATTAAAATATATTGTATTATAATGCACAAGTTTTCACAACTTGATCATCGACTCTTTTGAACCAAAAGACTAAATGATATACATCAACTGATATACATATATTTAAAACATTTAATGTCTTCTCAATGCAATTATACATATACTGAAAAATAAAATATTTTGATTTCTGCAGTTAAATGATTAGTAGCTTTTTGCTTGTCACTGGCTCTCTCGATATTAGAAAAATGAATTGGCAACTTACAATCTTATAATGAAAGACAAAAATATTAGTATTTAATCTCTTAATTAAAATAACATTTCACATATTTATGAAAACTTATGCAGCTGATGCCAAAAATTTCTATTCAGTATAAAAATAAAACTTTATTTAATTTATTAGGATTATTAAATTCCATTGAAATAAAAAGTATGTTTAGTTAAGAAATTAAACGTTCTGTCCCCTCGCTCTAAGATTTCACAATAGTAGTATAGAACCTACGATGGGGAGACGGATGACGTCATCCTCCCCATCGTAGGTCCTGTGAGTTTTAACCCAATAACCCATGGTAGGTCATGATTTTATGATTCATAAAAACGTGACATCAATGGGAGAGAGAGAGAGAGAATTCCCCATCGTAGATCCCGTGATTTTTTAACCCAATAACCCATAATAGGTCGTGAAACGTGAGAGAGAGAGAGAGAGAGAGAGAGAGTGTGTGTGTGTGTATATATATATATATATATATATATATGATCATATCTCCACAACTTTTAATCTTTTGGTGATATGTCATTTTACAGCTGTCACTGGGTAGCGAATGATGCACACTATTCAAACTAGGTTCACACCTTTTGTACAATCTTGTTCCTCTATTTTTATGTATATAGTGAATGTGCCAATGCTCCAGTAGATATTTCTATAAAACGTAAATTTTTACATGGATAAAAGTTCGGAAATTTTATCCATGTAAAAATTTTCGTTTTATAGAAATATCTACTGGAGCATTGGTGGCACATTCACCATATACATAAAAAATAGAGGAACAAGATTGTACAAAAGATGTAAACCTAGTTTGAATAGTGTGCATTATTCGCTACCCAGTAACAGCAGTAAAATGACTTTTCAAAAACATTATAAAAAAATTAAAAGTTGTGGAGATATGCTCATATATATATGAAGAGAGAGAAAGAGAAAGCACGATGTGTACTTGCCGCAGGTCGAAATGAAAATGACGAATTTTATGTAATGATGGGTGATTATATATTGTGATGAAATGATAAAAAGTAGTCGAGAGAGAGAGAGAGAGAGAGAGAGAGAGAGAGAGAGAGAGAGAGAGAGAGAGAGAGAGA
The DNA here is from genome assembly GCA_017163975.1 of Anastatus disparis. NCBI lineage: Eukaryota > Metazoa > Arthropoda > Insecta > Hymenoptera > Eupelmidae > Anastatus > Anastatus disparis. The sequence continues at coordinate 2,062,775 of JAFFSR010000243.1, read as the reverse complement.
GAGAGAGAGAGAGAGAGAGAGAGAGAGAGAGAGAGAGAGAGAGAGAGAGAGAGAGAGAGAGAGAGAGAGAGAGAGAGAGAGAGAGAGAGAGAGAGAGAGAGAGAGAGAGAGAGAGAGAGAGAGAGAGAGAGAGAGAAGCAGAGAGAGAGAGAATATGTATATATTTATGTGTATATATTCTACGTTATTATTAAAATGGTGGTCCTGAAAAAGACCATTTAAGAATAAGTATAAAATTTATTTATATTTTTCGTATCCTTTTCTTTCAGGAAATGAGTACGTATTTATTGAATATTTTGCGGAATATTGTTTATTTTTTTCTGATTTCTCTTTCTCTATAAGAGGTTCTTTCTCTTCTGCCGTAGAGGAAGCTCTATCGGAGTAAGTAGGTGCTGACGTAGATTTTCCCTGATTCTGTCCCATTTTTACACGATGTGTACTTAACGCGGGTCGAAATGAAAATGACGACTTTTATGAAATGATGGATGATTATATACTGTAATGAAATTATAAAAAAGTTGTCGAGGATTAGGAGAGTGAACAGGGATTGAATAGAAATAATTATTTAAATAGTTTAAAATAATTTATTCATAAAAATGCAAAAGTACAGAAAAATTTACTTTCTATTGATTGAATAATCATTAACTTTTTTTAAAAGTATAGGTTTATTATATTTTTCATTTTTTCCACTCTTATTCTAAATCTCTCTCTATCACGCGCCGCTTGTTCCCAAAGCCCGCGTCACTCGCATAGTCCCACAGATACATGATACGTATACTTGGTTCTCCTTCTTTAAAATGCACTCGCTTCATTTTATTATTATTATTATTATTATTATTATTATTATTATTATTGTACATTTTTACTTATAATACACAATTTTACTCTTCATACAAAAAAGCCAATAAATCGTTATATATAAAAGGTAAAGTATTAGCACTTATTTCTAATATTACAATATTTAGATCTGATTTGCACAAATCATTGTCGTCAAGCATTTTTGTTAAAACAAAAGACGTCACATCGTGAATTTTCAAACTGTAGTATTGTTGAAACATTAGAAAGTTTTTCATTATATCCATTTTCACATCTTCTTCATTATCTTTTTTGATTTCATCTTTTAGATATTCTTGAATGTAGTCAATAATTCGATTTACCTTGCCAGCCTGCTGCTCCAACTGCGCAACACGTTCATCGATGCAAGGCATCATCAGTTTGAGTCCGTCAAATGTCACTTTTTGAAGGCACGTAATGGGTGGTTGGAATGTATGCCTTCTTCTTTTATTAGGTGATTCGTTTTCTTCATCTCCGTTTACTCATTTTGGTAGAGCCGCAGGGTTAAGTACAGCTCTCTCCTCAAATATAATACTCCTCGTACTATATGATGTTGTAAATAAAATATCGTGATTTTCTAAATATACTTTCGAAGGGTTACCGTACTTCGTCTTGAATATATGCGCTTCTTGGAAATACGCGTTAATAAGATCAATTTGGTTCTTCAATAATCGCCAAGAACTAATATCAAAAGTAACCCATCTGTAAAAATGTGCAGTCGATATTTTTACACATGGTACGTAGTAGCCATCACGAAATTGTAATCCAACAGAAACTCGCTTACTTAGAGACTTATTGATAAAGTACGTCGTCGAGAGAAGCATGTTATTCAGTCGAATGGCGTAGTCTTTTGTAAAACTGCGTTCACTGTTCATGTTCGTTTTTAAAATATAAAATTCTTATAACTTAGATCTGACTACGACTGCTGCTGAAAATATACTGAGTCGTATCTGGATTTTGCTGCTGACTTTATACCCAGAGCCCTCTAGAAAATTTGGTATTATGACGTGTCTGTACACAATGACTTCCTTATGAAAAAAAAGCGATAAAGGATGAAGTGTTTTTAAAGAAAGAAATAATATACGATCGTAAATGTCTACAAAAGGGTGTGAACTCATTATATTTTTCAGCTACACAGATCACAAAGGTTCTATTCATATCAATATATGTGTGTTTACGGCTACGTCTTTATTCGGTTAAGTGAGAAATTTAATTTTATTACTCTTCTTTTGAAATTACTTATCGATATACTTTTCTAAGAAATCTAAGCAAACGTCAATAAATTAATTTGACAGATACTCATGGCACTTACTTTTATGGTTTTAAGAGAGAGAGCAGTATTATGATGGGAAATTTTTTTATGATTCGAAAATAAAAATTCAATACTTTGGCTTACAAAAAAAACTCTATCCATTATCAAGTCTAATATATTTTTAGTGTATGTGTGTGAAGGAAAGAAAGCGGATAGGTATTGAAGGAGAAGGGGGTGTGAGAAAAAATCAACACATTAATGTACATTTTCAATTCTGTTTTATTAATCATAAATTTATTATAGAGTAATACATTTTTTAGTATGACATTTTTGAAGTGCATGACTGGTTACAAAAACCAAAACCTAACGAACGTTCATTCTGAAAAGTTTCCACATATTTCTTCCGTTTAATCTTATTCCGTAAAAGAGTGTTATAAAATTTTACAACTAATTTATCGTTTTTCTTTGAATCTCTTGAAAACTTGCTACAAAACGTACGTAAATTATGAAGATGGCACATATGGTAAAGAAACATAATGCAATATTGTCTTCATACTTGTGAGTCATAGCTTTGCATTTTTGGTTTATTCCACTGATACTGTCTACAGTTACGTTTGAGCCTATTGAGATCATGTGGTGAGACTGGTGGGTATCCATAGCTATCAAAGTACGTTCCGTATCCATTATTATCTATATATATATAGCGATCCAATGAGAACCACGCTTCGTATGATCATCAATGCTTGCCACAATTGCTGTTTGATGTTCTAGAACATTCGGGATTCGATCGGCCACATACACACCTATCGTTCTAGCTTTCAGTGAGGCAATGGCTTTGCTTATTTGCTGAGTATTCATACTTTATCGTCGTCGTCGTCGTCGCTGTTATCGCCGTTTATTTCTGAATTACGATTTACCGTAGCCTTGGTTGAAGATGACGGTGTGTCGCAGCAATCAACCTCATCTCTACCACCTTTACGATAAAGTCTTGACAATCTGCGCGATCTCATTCGCTCCAAAAGCGCATCACTTGATTTCAAAGGTTCATCCTTACAACCAGGTCTCATACAATCCAGGAGTATCGCATGCAACCACTTTCGCAATAGGTATGCCTGATTAAGCGCACAGATACTGCTTTTATTCTTTTCCTTGACACAATGACTTACGCAGGAAAGAGATGTTTTTTGATATTTTTGAAAAAGTTCATGAAATGTAGGTGAATATAAATCTTCAAGATTAATTATTTCTCGTGACATATTTGACTTAAGATATTTAGCTTTTTCATATCCTCTAGTGTAAATCCTGGTTGCAATCTTGGCAATATTATATAAATGATGTTGTAATTGTTCTATACTGATATCAACTTCAATCTAATTAATTCCATGATGATGGTTGATAACAAACTCGTTAGAACGTTTTATACCACTGGGTAAATCAGAAAAATCATGCGGTGATTTAACTATCCAATGATTGAATATTCTTGTTTTTAAACTCAGTACAGCTACCTCCTTTGAGAAAAAATTATTATTTCGACCTTTTAGATTATGAATATCTATGACAAAATCCATGGTCTTTTATTTTAAAAATAACTATATTGACAATGTTTACGAAGCAAACTCTCTTAGAAGACTGATGTCTGATGGGAGCGCGCAATGTGATTTTATAACTGTACCATCTACTACCAGCGCCATCACAAAGTAGTTCAAGCGCTGAAATCTGTTATAATTTGACGGCTAGAGTCTATTTCAAGAACATTATCGTATTCAGCGTAAATAATACAATTTACTGTTAGCGCCAAGGCGTGATCAAATTTCACTTCTATCAGTACACTACCACGTTTAACGAGGTTCCAGTGCTGGGCTGAATTCGCAGAGAGATCGGATGTTAGATCAAATGCAAACATACAATAACCTCTAGAATAATCTATTCGAGTAAGAGCAAGAGACTCGTTAAGGAAATGTATGATAAGCCTCTACATATTGAGGATTATTACCCGTAAATTTAGGCTGTAGAGGTTTACTCGGTATTTGTATACCATCAATGTAGAGAGAGAGAGATAATTAATAGAGAAATGTTGAAAGTTGAATGGATTAAATCGTTGGTTACCATTAAATGATCTGTTGTCAACAAAACCAATGATAATTCTTTTGGGGAGCTGACCTAAAATAACGTTATCGAGTGTACCTCCGAGAATGCCTTTATGCATAGTAATTGATTTAACTTCAACACGTGTAATAGGATATTTTGCAGTTGCCTTTGATGAAGCATTAGCATGAGCTAATAATATCCCAGGACTAATTTTTACACGACGAATAATCAATGATGCTTCTTCAATACTGACGGTAAAAGTGTCATTTTCTGCAGCATCCATTAGGCAGAATGTGTCTTTGCTCCGTACAAGACGTACGCGTACTTCCACACTGTTTAATAAAAATTTATTCTGGTTAAAAATATCGCGATGTAAATGACCGATTAAATGAACAGTACCCGCATTACCCGTATAGTATTGACGGTTTAAAAGCCCCAAGTTAGCTTCTGGGGCATCCCGATTCAACTTGGGCAAGCCTTCCATTTTTCCAGGAGTATCCAGGTACCATAGCGATGTAGTCAAGTGCGAGTTCATTGCACCAGTTGAATAATTTAACAAGGTTTCAATATAAGCTGTATGGATATGCATTATTTGGTGGAGAAATGAGTTTTTGATTAAAAAATACATCGATTTGGTTGAAAAGCGAATGAAGAAAATCATTTACGGGACCCACTTTATTATTCTCAGCAGCGATATTTGGTAAAATTTGTACGCGAACACTTAACATGGTGTGTGCTAGATCAAGATAATCCTCACCGCCCGGTACAACAAATTCAATAGGCCCATCGTCGGTAAGAGATGAGACTGGTTTATAATAAATAAACTGAGTGGACTCTAAAGATGTCTGCGTCGGTGGAAGAGCGAACAAATCTTATTTGGATTTCATGCATTCACACGAGTTTACGTGTAAGAAGGCCATGTTATTATCTTAGTTCAAAAATATCTATTACACTCCATAAAGCCTGTTTCTTTTTCCTACCAACAGTCCTTTTTCTCTTCCTAATACCAGCTTTCTTTTTCTTCTTTATACTGGTACGATTTTTCTTAGCTTTGTTACGCCCTGCTGAACTGCTCTTTAGAGACTGACGCTTCCGCTTACTAACCCTCCATTTATAACCACTACCTTTCATCGTTTCACTGATTTTCTTTGCAGCTTTTTTCTTGAGATTCTCTCTTGATTCATGCATTCTCGTATTTATAGCATGCTTAAAATTAACTCCACTATTGGTGACGTCATCCAGCACATGCATGCCAGCTCGAACAGCTTCTTTTCCAACCGCTTTCGCCCCACTACTTAAATAAGGTAAGACTCTACGGAAAAGTCCACCTAAAAAACTTCTTATTCCATATCCACGTTGATAGTGTAAACCGTTATACACACGATGAACTCCCCCACCACCAATCTGTTCGCTGTATTTAGCTGTATAGTGAGTCATTTTTTCTGTTTAGTGATTACGCTTAAAGTGAAGTGTAATCGTCAACGTTCCGTACTCAAATGGTATATGTTTACCGTGTTGATCCCTTATATCGATAATGATATTCTGAAAAGTATTATTTAGTAAAGGGATATAATTTACAGGTGGAAAATGATTCACTATGGTTGGTCCTAGCGTATATTTTGTGTTATTGAATGTAACTATACGTAAAAGAGCTGCTTGAGTATCTCCGAAAGTATAAGGCAAGCATGTACCTGTGTAAATAAAGAGTTGATCGGCTATCGCTCTTGCTAAAGACGCAGGTCTGTCTCCAATAATTAAGTGTTGTTTCGTAGCATCTTTGTTTTTCATCATTTTTAAAGGGATGACGCCTGTTTTCCGATAAATTTCTTTTTCAAAACCAAAAATACGTCTGATTTTCTCATTGAAATAAAGGTAATGTGTTTCCTTACAATCACATGCGCGTCGTATTACGTAAAATCCTCTTCTTCTTTTTGCTGGTTCAATTACTATGTGCTTATTCAATTCATTTGCTTGATTGATGGCACGTGATGGATCTGCAATGTTCTCATACACACCATATGGAAACACAAATTCTATAGCACGTGTATTTTCTAAATTAATAAGGTTTTGTGATACTACTTCTTCTTCATCCGATGAATAAAGTAAAAAACTTGCTTTAGACTCTCGAATGTGTAAAATAGTGCAGGGAATATGAGTTTCTGTCATACCGACGCTCCAGTTACCTTGTACACGAATTTCATGTGATGAATCTGTGGTATAACAGGTTGTAGTATTATCCGGAAAATATTTCATACTGCTGTTACTTGGTAATATCAGATAAAAGTCATCTTCGTTCATTTTAAATTTTTAATTAAAGTCAATTCACTTGCTTTAAACCAAGAATTGAATTTTTTCGGGTATCCATACCACTTTAATAGAACTTTTTTGTTTGATCCTCGTCCTTTACTACGTATTATACGTTAAATTTTAAACTTTTCTGTTTCTGCTAAGCGCTTTTCTCCAACTTTGACTAGCTTCTCCGGGTAAAAAAAGCCATCAATCTTTTCACTATTTAAATCTGTCAATTCGTATGTGTATAGCTGTTGTCGTCTTGATATTCGTGAAATTTTGTAAATTTCTTCGCTGTAATTTTTTTCATATCCTTTCTCGTACGTGCCTTTCGAACGACTGATGCGTACGTAAGAGCCCTGCATGTATATAGGTGCGCGTGATGGTTTTCGCTGAATGAGAGCTCTTTTTTCTAAATTTTTCCTCGCTGTAAATGCGTTATAAATAGTTACATCTGCGGGCACCATTGTAATTCCCGTATGTAAAGTGTGATTATACGCATTGACAATATTTTGTATTACATCGATGTACCTGTGAGTATTTTTGTGTGTAAAATATCTAAACATTCGTTCTTTAAGCGTGCGATTTAAACGCTCTACAACAGCTTCTTTGATGTCTGGGTTGCGCGCTGTACGAAAATTTATATCTCGCTTTTTTAAGTACTCTTAAAAAGAAGAATCAATAAACTCTTTACCCTTGTCCGATTGTATAGTTACAGGAATCCGTCCATTTGGTCTCTTTAGAATCTTCTCAAAAGCTATGGTGACGCTACGTCCGGTTTTATCTCGGAGCGCCTCTACCCAAGCATATTTGCTGAGAACATCTATGACGACGAGTAGGTAGCGGTAGATATCGTTATATTCTTTGAAAGATTGCATATCACACAAGTCTATCTCCCAGCAATCATCAATATTTGTTACGTTCTATAAATTACGTTCGATGAATAGGCTTGTGTAGCGTATAAGCATCCTGGTTACTTAACCACTCATAAATACGCTCTTTTTCTTTTTTATTTCTCTAAGTACTTTAACGAATTAAATTACGGGCGCCAGCGTATCCAGCCTCGTGTGAAGTATCGTAATATATTTTTTCAAAAGACATTTTTATATGCTAAAACTTTTCCACTTTTGCTTAAGTATTTTTTTCTTATTCCTATTTTCGGCTTTACTGTATTCGTATCGAGAGTGTAGCTCTCTCTTTCTAAATCTTCAATATCTGTTGAATTTTTTCGCTTTCGTTTATTATTAGACTTTTCAGCATCTAATGTCTTATACTGCTGTAACACATCTGTATTACCGACAAGTTTAAACGGCGTTTCTGACAGAGCTAAAAATCTTGTCACTTGTGCTCTTTCAGCGGGTAGAGTGAGAGATTTTTTTCTTCTTATAACGTCACTGATTAGGTCTATAATATTAGAATGCGGTATAACATTACTTTCTATCGTTACACGACCTGTGTTATCCCACTTTAAAAGGTTACCAACAGCACTTTTTTTCCAATGATTTAGTCGTAACCGTGCGCTTCTTTTATAGCTCTTGGATACGTTCTCGAGAATCGAATCTTCGGAGAGTGGCGCTGTCAGCATAGCTTAACCTTCTTCGACTTCATTTTCGCTATCGACCGAGCTTTCATGTCGTTCGATATTTTTAAAATAAAAATATTTTTGGAGTATCTGCATATATTTTTGATATTTCTCTCGTTCATCGGTTATAGTTTTGGAAAAAAGAATATCATGCATCTCAGCATCTAAGCGTGATAGATTATCTCCTTTTGTCTGTTCTGTTTGTTCTATTTCTTTACCCGTAGACTGGTTTTTTTCAGCCACCATCGAGGATGAACGTATTCCCCGCTCATATCTTCTGGGATAATGACCATTTTACGCGTAGGTTCCATAGTTTAAGCGTTGTTGCCACCAAAAATTTTTGATACTAAAGCACCTATGATTGGTGCTTAAAGTAGAGTTAAAAAACCTCCATTATTTTGGATAAGTACCCGTTTCTTCTGATGCCAGTTGGTATTTTTACGTTGAGAATCTTCCCACTTTTTTTCTTCTTATTATCAATTTTCGTAATATATGTTTGTACTTTTTTAATCGCTCTTCCTGAGAATGTTTAATTTTACTGTCCCGTGTAACACGTTTAATACACACTCGCATATACACTTTATTAAATTTTTATCAGCTGATCGTAGTAAAGCCACTCGCTGTTGAGTATCCGAATGACAGTGGGCGTTTAAAATTGCAACGCACTTTTTACTAAAGTTAGATGGTAAACAGCCGCAATTACCAGCACCACCAGATTGACTGTTTTTATTCTTCTTTCTTTTTTTTTTCTTGTTTTTCGATGTTACCTTGGCCATAGCTGCTCGTATACTGCGTCGATTTGTCTTGTTGACGCTTGTTTTAAATCTTTAGCGTAGATTTGAATGATATTTCGGTAAATAGGCATACTGAACTCTATCATCAGGAAATGCACACGTTCTAAAACGATATTCATCATTTGTACTTTGTCTCAAGTTCAAGAAAAGATAACCATGTGGTACACGTGTACTGTCCAAATAGGCTTCTTGCAGGAATTTCAGATCTTCAGGGTATACTTGTCGCGCAAGGTACTGAATTTGAGCACGATCTCGGGGGTTTTTGAAAATTACAATGTGATTTGCGTTCAATAAAATATCTCTTTGACCACTACCTTTGTGAAATAGATTTTGAGTGATGAAAATAACACTAATATTCTTATGGTGGCTACCTTTTGTAAATTAATCTAGAATAGTATTGTTGGAAGATTCACGCATCAAATCATCGATATTTATTAATTTTTTCTTTTCATTATCATGTGAATAATCCGAGTGCTGTGGTAAACCCTCGTGAAATTCTATAACCTGCTGACTTTGTATTTTCAAATCGTTTTTGTATGCTTCCTGCCACTCGGTGTAATAAAATAATATTCTGTCAAATGTTACATCGCAGATACGAGGGAGGTTTGCGAGAAATCGCTTTACAAATACCGTTTTACCACACCCCGTAGGACCGCTTACGATACACGTAAACGGGTGTCTGAAACATGCATCCATCTCGTTATTTTTTTACTTACTAGCATTTTGACAATGATGATGGCTGTATTTAACTAGAAAACAAGGGTGGGGGGCGGCGACGGCGGCGGTGCCCCAGACGTGGCTGGGAGCGTGATAATTAGCTATTTTTTCACGCCTCTTACTCAGCTAATTAACTCACGCGGGCGCGAAACACACGCTTTTCATCAGCTAATTTCGCGTGTGTTTAAAAATCAGCCGCTTCACGCGTTGGAGACACGCGTGATAATCAGCTAATTCCGCGTGTCTCTCGATAATATTATTATTATTATTTTAACATTATAATTTATAGTTGAAAATTTTTTTGAATAAGAGTAAAGGTTGAATAAAAACTAAAATTTTATTTAATGTTTTTATTTACAATAAAATATATACATATTTTTCATTATTACATAAAATATTGTTCAAGTTTTCTTATAACCAAATGGTAGAGAAAGTCTAGGATCAATATAACGTCTCTTTTTCAGAACCACGCAACAAGTTTTAGATTCTGGACGTGTAACAACCTCATGCATATTTGTACGCTGTATACTTTTAAAATTTAATTTAATTTTTTCACATGGTTGATTTTCTCTCTCGACTTCATCATCTATTTAATTTTCATAATCATTATCGGGATTTGATGTACTGCGAAATGCATCAATAATCAATTCATTGATGCTTTCAAAATTTATTTTCAACCCATTAGATAAATTTAAAGTTATACCCTCAACCTTACAACATTCAAATATTTCGCCATTAAGGTTTACAGCGCTATAAGCGTCAAATTTCGGACCCCCTGAAATAAAATGTTGTATATACGCACCCTTTCCATTGGCTGTTAACTCGTCGGTCATGTCACCGAGCTTTGTACCCTCGACCGGATTATATTCTCCGATTTCATTATCTTCGGATGTAAAAATACACGAGTCCGTATAGTATATAAAACGCGCCCCCCTAATTTTTCTAGATCCTCATAAAATTTTAATCTAACTTGAGCCGTCGTATAAGCGGCAATAAAAACATTTGTATATGCTGCAGTAGGCGATGCTTCCTCTTTGTATTGCCAGTTGGCATACAAAATTTCATCATTCACAGCAAGTATATCGTACACTTTTTTATCGGCTGCTGTAAGAAGTTTCAAGAGTGCTTCTCGTAACTTTATAATATCCATTTGCTTTAAATTACTACGCTGTTCAAATTTACCCCAGAAGGAATTGAGACAGAGTTCTGCAACAGCTCTTGACCCTGCATTTTTCTTAATCTTCTCCTTATCCATACGAATACCTTCATCTATTTCATACTGTTTGATATATTGATCTTTATTAGCGTCATCGATACACCAAGAAGGCCAACCGCTAGCCTCCTGTTTGATCTTTAAAAAGATGTTTACGTATTTAGCAAAGAGTCCACCACTTGCAGTCGCTTGGTCGAACTGCGTCATTTCGTATTGCCAAATGATATATATTTCAGTTATACGATACCCTAGTTCAACGGCTTTACGCATTTCATCGACAACCCATGTACCTGTGAATTCACGATCTTCTACATTTTCATGACTACAATCTCCTTGACGCATTTCTTCACAGCAAGAGCGACATAGTGCAAAAAGTAGTCGATTGTGCATTTTAATAGGTAGCAGCGGTATATATAAATTACGAGGTGGTAGCACCTTACATTTAATTAAACCTTCGACACCTGATAAATCGTTATTGTTACCTGATGTCAGTTTTTTACACTCTTCTTCGAGTAAAATACGCGGATGCTCGAGAGGAAATCGCCCGAGCTTACACACGTAAGGGTAGAGAGAGCAAATATTCATATATTTAATTTTTTCTCCCTCACCAACTCTGCACTGAGTGACAAAATTTTCCGTTCTACCGCCGAAAAATGCATCCCGTGGATCCAAAGTTATATGCAGCATTATGGGGTGATAACTAACGTAATTTTTAATATCGAGCTTTTGATACGATCGAATCACATTCCCATATCTCGCGAACTTCGTAGCCGAATGATTTTATTTTTTCTATTTTCCTTACTGTGTTTTCAAAAACTTCGGTAAATGTGCGACCGTAAGGCAATTGCTGCTCACGATTATTTGAAAAACATTTGGGACAACCGTGGATGAAGCAACTCTGATACTCGAATACAATACCCTTTTGATTCGGTAAATTTTGATCTGCTGCTAAGAAACCGTCAACGCGAAATCTCTCTGGTAGCATGACTTCACGTACTCTACCAGCGTGAGCTATTTCTCTACCGTGTTCGCGTTCACACTGCACTAACCATTCTAGGGATTTTGGCGAATGCTTGTCACCCCGTCGATAACCAGCGGATGGTATAACACCGATAGTATTTTTTTGTAAATAATTTTTTCTATATACTGTTGAACACGCGGATGCTATAGTTACAGCTTCCGTAAAAGGGCATGTTTTCCCGCATTCTAGAAATATCTTTCTGAAGGCTATACACGATCGCCTTAAAATTTCTACGTCCACACGACAATATTCTACGATTTCACGTTTAAAATCGAATTCACAGTTACCTACATTCTCGTTATACCACGTCAAGAATTCAACTCTCTCGGAAAGAGGCATTGTGTCTATACTGTAAAATTTAACATCTGGTAAAGGTCCTCTGTAATTTTGATTTTCCTGTGTATTAAACAGATGTGGAAAATAACCTTTTTTACTAGATGGTGGTAAGCCAAAAGCCTTTGGAAGCCCGCTCAACCTCATGTGGAAGTAGTTTAAACTATCGATAAACTTAGTCTTGCCACATTGAAGCATGATAATACTTTGCCCGTTTAAAATTACGCTAAGTTCGTAAGATGTATTTTCTACAATTTCTTTTAAAATAAATTGACCGTCGAAGCCTCCAGAATTAAGCGCAACACATATTATTTGCTTAAAACCCGTTTTTTTACGAATAGCAATTTCGAGTAAACGCTTGACCGGATCATCCTAAAAAACAAACTCACGTACACCGCATGTAGAGCAAAAAGTACCTATATTCTCGACATCCATACAGCCCTCGCATACCTGATGTACTACGCAGAGGTTTAGTACATGTATTTTTATACTGGAGCTATCCCTATACGATGTGTCTTGTCCGGTTTCGAAATCGTAGAATATAAATAAATTTCTTTTCGTTTTTGATGTATCGCTTGATTGACCGCTTTTCGTTTTATCAGATGGAATTGTCGGTATATAACATAAATCGTTCACTCTATGTTTTCGACGACATGTGCTGCACCAATTAACCCCGCATACGTACTTATCTTTAATTTTATTAATTTTTTTACAGCAACGAGGACACGCTTGGACAACATCGCATCATTTTTTGTTATTTTTTTTGTAACTACCGACTGTTTAATGCTTGTTAAAACAAATTTGTCAAAAGAATCTCTATTGCAATCGTTGTATTTTATTGATTCAACGTTTTCAGTTTCACAAGGTGGTGATACAAAGCAGCTAGAGCAAATCGACGAACACTTACGCATATTTACAAGAGAATATTTAATGTTACAGTATTCGCAGAAAAATTTACTTTTAGCGTTGCCAGTTGAATTTAAAATAGTGTCAAAATGTCAAGTATGATTGTTATATAAAAGGTTAATGATTGAATTTTTATTGTGCGTTACATACGGCCGACCGTCGAAAAATGGTGGCTCCCCACACCCAAAAGTTGATTCATCATAAATAACAATAGCTATTCCGCGCATCGTATAGTATGTTTGAAACTTCTCTATTTCCTCTATACCGCAGCCATTTTCGGGAATTTCAACGTTGGCGCTAGTTATAAGAATATCCGCGCGTTGCCTCTGTGAAGCCCCTCTACTATTTCTAATTTTTCCCCAAATATCTCGAACTTCTTTTTCCACTGAATTTTTAAATTTAATATAAGCTTCACCCACTATCAAAGCCCTCGGTAGGCATTTATTATTATCGTTTTTTATGGAAACGAATGATTTTAACCCGATTACATCTATACAGAGATTTTTTCTTCTTACACCTCCTTCACCCCGCGGAACATTTACGGTGGTTACTGTTAAAATAAAAGTATCATCTAATTGGAAATGTTCATTACTTTGTATTAGACTACCAAGTAATAACCAAAGATCATTATAAAAAAAATTATTTACAGGTCGAAGCGACAATCCTGCTGCTCCGCGAGCAAAATTATTACTTTTTATACTTATATCTATTCTATCATCTTTACCCGCCATCGACATTATGTACGCGTGTATATCCCGCATTACATTTTCCAGCCAAATAATTAAATTAACATCGGGAGGAGGTGTAAGTAATTTTAATAGAAGCTCTTTACCATAAGCCCTATATTTTTCTAAATAATTATGTGTACTCTCATTTATAATAAACCTTTTGCCGGGAGGTCGCACATCGATTTCACCTGCTTCTTCTTCTTCTGCATCATTATTTCCCTCATCGATATTATCTTCATCCCTCTCACTATCGTTTTCGACGTTAATATTTGCTGCACCACCGCCCGTTTGCATCGTTTGAGAATCCGTTCGAGATGAACATGCAGACACATCGCCATCATAATCATAACTTTCAATACTCTGTGCAACACATCCCAATTGCATCGTTTCAGAATCTGTTTCGGATGAGTGAGTCGACAAATCGCCATCATAATCATAGCCCCCGATAGAGCGTGGTGAAGAGGGGGACACTGTATAGTGTAAAGTTTACGGTGATGAAATTGGTGTTGAATAATTGACACAAGTATTTTCACTGACTGTAAATTTATTATTATTAAAAATTATTTTATGATTTACAACTAAAAATGTATGGTTTTGGTCGTCCGGAAAAACATTCAGCTACGCGTGTTAATAAATCTAGTAATTCAAGCATACTATCTTTATATATAACAGAATGTGGATCTCGAGCTAAGTCATGGATCCATCTTATTTCTTGGGCTCGTTTTGAATACATGACTCGATACGCCCCCAAGAATATATGTGATGGTAGACGGTCTATGACCTCATAATTCCGACGAAATACTTAAAAAAAAAAAACAACGAAATGTAATAACTGAAGATATTTTCGGAAATATCATGATTTCAAAACTTTCTACTTACATTCATTTAAGCCGGCATCCCTGATTCTGTTTTGACTGAAAGAACAATGGGGTAATTATTTTCTTATAGTATTCGAGCTTATGACATAACAAATGTGGACAAAGGACATATATTCAAAATACCAATCACGGTAGTGCAATCTATGATAATTCCTAAAGCTCTTTTTCCAAATCTCACCTTTACCAACGTTTCTTTGGAGCCAAACATGATTTAAAGACATTTTATTGTTGTGCCTGAAGATGCTATATGGGCAGGTAAAACAAAAATTTTGTGTGGTTAGAAAACCACTAAAAAAAAAAGCGCCTACATATATACCTCGGTATTTATATACTAGGTGGTGTGGAAAATATAGAAATATAGTTACAATATAAACTTTATATATTTAATAATTTAGGTGAAAACACAAATTATGAATACTATGGACATTCATAAGATATTATTATTTGTGAAAAATGGTTTTATATAAACAGTAAAAACTTTTATTATTCAACATCATATAAATAAGGAAAACAAAAATAGGTTTGTAATAAATATTTAATTATATTTTTGAGAATAACTTAATATATTTTAATAATTGTATTTTTTCAGTTAATAAAAATAAAGAAAAAAGATAATGTAACTTCAATAAAAAATAGGGAGGTGGGTGAGGTGAGCGAGCAGGTACCTTCCTAGTATATATATATATATATAGAGTGGGGGGGTCGTCCTTCAAGGGGGTGCTATATATATATATATATATATATATATACATATACACATATATATATATATATATATATATATATATATATATATATATATATATATATACTCACACGCACGCATTCACCTACAGATCCATGCTGTATGTATATAAAGTATAAGAGGAGCGCCTCGACGTTTTCGTATTCGTACCTTAACTTGCCGTCGAGGCGCTACCACGCCTCTTGATAATAAAGTTTCGAGTAAAGTATCCATACGAAATCAGCGAGCATCGGTAAGAGGGTACAATAGAGAAACCTCGTTAGAGTTAAAGAGAAAGGCTACCTGTTCTGTATTTACCTTGAACGCTCTAGTATATATGAATACTTTCCTCATAACTTTACTGTATGCATAATTTTAAAAATAATTATGAAAAAAGAAATGCAATAACTCTGTAACTCCTCAAGAGAAATCACCATTTCCATGAGAATCGGTAAATTTTGCCACCCATGATTTAAAGTAAAATCTACCACTGCTTCATGAGCGGGTCTAGATTTTTTTATTATACTGTTATATAATCGTTTGATTTCACGTGGCCCGCAAAAACTTAAAAAAAAACGTATCTCCCGTTTGAGATGGACACACACCATTTGTTTTACGTGACGTCGCCATACATCGTTACACCTTGTAGCGAGACGACGATCTTCGTAGCTTAACCGTGCTGCTACGGCGACGACTACCTCGCGTAAACTTTCTTCTTCCGCGTTGTACATCATGTTGATTACGACTAACGAAAAATATTTGGTTGACTGCTTTTATGTACCCAACAACCCTAGAAAAATTTACACTAACAAATAAACCCATTTATTCTTTCATCTTATAATTTTCCTTATCAACTTGTCAAATTTTTCAATATTTAATTACTTTTCAAAGAACACTTTTCAGTGTGAAAATTGTAGTTTTGACCGTAATAAAATTTAAAATATAACCACGATAAGAACACGTGTTTGTGTGTATGCATTTTCGTTTTCTGTTTATGTTTCCTTTAATATATTACACCGATTCTAAAAAGGAATCATTCATTGACATTTGATTTTTGTTTTTTATTTTCTTAGTATACACCCTCAACGTTTCTCATATTATTTTTCATTTTACGATGTGCTTATTTTTCATTTTTATGGTATGTGACATCAACACCTTCAAGAGGGTGCTTAAGTAATATATACATCTAAACGTAAGTTACTCACAAATTTAGTGCATTTTGTTGATATTAATGCAGTATTGAGATTTTACGATTGAAGTAATAAATTTCTCGTTGACATATAACCATCCATGCTTTTAATTTTTGTCTATATAGCGTTTTTAGTACGTCTTAACGCTGTAGGTCATTACACACTCATATATAGAATTTCAAAAACATGCATTCTCATAAGTATATGTATAAAAAAGACTGCTTTATTTAAAACTATTTTAAAAAAGAGAAAATTTGAAAAAGGTCTTAGCAATCATAAAACAATAAAAGTCCAGTTTTATGTGGTGCAAAGGATATTTACGACTGGGCGTGAAAGAAGAAACTCATCTTACGCAGTTTACGACTTGGTAAAGTATATTTACTATGCGTATGATACACTTCAAGCGAAAACTAAACATGTGTTGCTCAAACGATGATCGAATTTCATTTCTTAGATAATTTTAATACAAAAACATCTTTGTTTTTTAGCAGAACTCTCAAAAATTTTCAAAATAAGGTTCGATTAGAAAATAAAATCAGGAGATATTTAGTTTTAAAAATGAGTCCACCAGAAGAACATATTACTGCTGCTGTATCTTCAGCAGAAGAGGAGGAGGCTGTTGCATGCCTTCCATCTACGAGTGGTTGTATACCCACAGGCGTGCAGGTGGTGTATTGGCGGAACCTTATCGCCGCACGATCAGCGAGGGCTTATCCATTTCACCGTTGTGAAATAATAAGTGCCCGACAAAATTTCCTAGTGGAAATTTTGATGTGGCCAGAGTATTTTCGAATATACAGTATTCAGGAGATTGCGCTGGAAGTTATAAATATTGATCGTGAAAAGATCGATTGGTTTCCAAGGAACACTTGGATTTAGCCCCAAAATCAGCAGCCACGGTATGCTATTTGTTATTTTAAAAACGATTGTTGGGGGTCCTTTACGCAAATGGTCTCCGGGCTGAGGAGCGTAAAAAGGGAGAGCGCTTCATCTACAGATGAAAAAAGTGCAGTGTTGTTTTAACAAAATTTTTGTATGAAGTGTGTGCAGTTTAAAAATGCTTGACGACAATGATTTGTGCAAATTCGATCTAAATATTGTAATATTAGAAATTAGTGAAACGAGTGCATTTTAAAGAAGATGAACCAAGTATACGTATAATGTATGTGTGGGACTATGCGAGTCGCGTAGCACGGCGTGGACTTTGGGAACAAGCGGCACGTGATAAAGAGAGATTTTGAATGAGAGTGAAAAGAATGAAAAATATAATACAACCTATACTTTTGAAAAATTAATGATTGTTCAATGAATAGAAAGTAAATTTTTCTGTACTTTTACATTTTTATAAATAAATTATTTTAAACTATTTTAAATAATTATTTCTATTTATTACAGTATATAATCACCCATCATTACATACACACACACACACACATATATATATATATATATATATATATATATATATATATATATATATATATTTTATCTGAGACCTTGAGCTTCTCAATCGATTAACAAACTTTGCAATTACGCATTTTTGAAGTTAAGTATATTTTGGAAAATGGCGTTTTTCACCTACTTTCGCGTATAGATTTAGGCGGGTTCCTGATAATATAAATGGCATAAAATTTTTTTGTATATTATTTAAAGGTACTCATGAAATTCGTTTAAATTTTTGTACGTGACAGTATCATGTAAATTCAAGATGTTTTTTCAGTCGATTTCTCAAGTTATTTTTTGCTTTACTGTGCAATATGTACCGTACTAAATATTATCTTTGTTTTACTAAAACTAACTAGACAATAACACTTATTTTAATTTTTGTAATAAATCCAGCTGTAAAGTACTTTATAATTATATGCTTAATACTCTTTTTCTTCTGAGAAACAGAGAACTTTCAATAATAATGCATAAAACGGAACAAAACCAAAAGAGGACAGCGCACAGTCCACGACATATTCACATGCACATCCAACCGTTATCGGTCTGGAGTCGGCCTAATAATTAGCAAACGAATGGACGACTTTTTGTGTATCAAAGTTAATATATTTTTGTTTGAAAGCCAACCTCAAATATCTAAATAGAAGTGTAAGTAACATTTTGAATAAGGTTGTAATTTATAGACAAATCTAAATCTTAAGCAATAAAGATTGTCAAGTGTAATCTTGATCTCGAAATTGCGCTGGCGCTGTCGTTACCTTTTCGAAATAATCTCCATTTTAATTCTCTATTCTTATAATGTATTTTGCAACGAACTGGTCGTTAGCTATACAAATGAACTATTCAAAAACCTTTTAGGTTAATGCTGGACGCTTCAGTGACCCAAGGTTCATGAATTAAGGTTAATAAAATAAATAGAACAAAGACAATAGGTTTAACTTTAAATATATTCTAAATAACGACATTACAAACAAATAATATGATACATTTAAGTAATAATGCATTCATCCAGCTATAAACTTTAAACGGTAGAAAATTACCGAAGAATAATAATTACTCTTAATTTTACACGATTACATTGAATAACACGGTCACGACATCAATCTTACATAAAATTCGGTTTGGCATCGTATTGCGCCATTGCGTATGCGCGAGAGCAGGAATATGTCAACCTTGATTGATTCTTGACCACGAACGTCCCCTAGTTTAAGGCGCAATTGTTGCTTGCCAAGATAAGCTTATTTTGCAATCACGCCCATCGCAATCCAAACTTAACTCAGTGCAGTACAAGAAATTTGGTCTAAATCATCAAACGACCACGAGTAATCCCTTGAACCGCATAACCATCGTTGGTGGTAGTGACAGGTTAGATGAAAGTCTAGGTTGTATCACGCATGAGCAATCCCGTGTACTATGATCCAATCGTTGACCTTAACTGTATCACTTTACCCACAATCACGTGCATTTGTGTGGTAAGCTTTATAGCTCTACTAGGAATCGATCTAATCGTATCTATTCATCAATACGAGCAATCCCCTGGTGACGAGAGATCTTGATTAAGCGTATCACTTGAAGCAACCATGACGTGTAATCACGTACTGATTAACCAGAACGAAGCCTTTGAACTTCGGACCAGGACTGCCTTACTGTGGCTTGCGATGCTGCTTATATACTGTCTGGTCCGCTATTTCGCTATATTCTACAGGAATGGAACTGAAATAATCTATTCACATATCTTATAGTCTATGGTTGACTGCAAGACTATCAACGTACTTACTACTATAGTTGTAAGCGGAATTTAATGCTATATGTACACTTGGCGGAAATTATATTTTTCCGAATGTTTACCTTAAACGACAACATCGCATATTTTACCACAGACATAAGACAATTTCAAATTATAGAGCAAATTTCGCATCATCGTTACTTATTACTTAATGACATAATTTAAGTAAACAAACAATATCACTTTCTTTTTTCATGATCCAAATTATATTTTTATGAAATAAAAATTTTATTTCTTAGCTCAATAATTATACAGAATGAAAAATTGTTAATTAAAATTATATAAGCAATAAAATTTTAGTAGTTACCATTTGAATTTTGCATAAATAACCTATATGAAAAAATAAAATAATCATGATGCAAAACTCAATGCATGATTCGGAGGTCTCTTACGTCTGTGGTGAAATATGCAGCGCTGTCATTTGAGATACATATTTGGAAAAATATCCTTTCCGCCAAGTATACATATGTTCGTAGCAGAATGCAGTTTGCTACAATTGAAAGCAATAAAATAATAGCTTTGCAGCAATTGTAAAAATCTAAATAAATAACTAAGGCTCGAATTTATAGTCGTTGCTCAAACTCAATCTCAAACCTTATTCTGTCTTTGTCTCTCTCATGATAAAACTTCATTTTGTGTTTGTCTGAGCATGAAGCATGCTTAATGCTTAAGTTTGAGCATCGACTAGAAATTCGGGTCTAAAATTTAAAATTAAAAAAATATTTTTATCGCGTATTTAAAATTATACTCCAATTTAAGATCAGATTAGTAATAAGATACCCAAATTAACATAATTAGGAAATAAGTTTTGATCGAAACTTAAATCTTTAAAATAGAACAAAAATTGGATTACGAAATGTCATTCAAATCTCATACTCGGAGCTCGTATACTCTCCCGGTAAATCTGAAAAAAGATTTAAAAAATATTTATGAGCATTTTTATATACTATACATATGGTAGATACTAATATAAGTACAATTGATTATGCAATTGAAAGCATTTATATTATAATTTAATGTCTATTAATTTTATGTAATAAGATTTGGTGAAAATAGTTTGAATTCAAAAACTAGCGTTATAAATATTTACAACAAAATGTTGAAATATTAAATAATATACAAAAGTAAGGAGACGTGCTTAAAGTAAAAATCAAAATAAATTAAAATATGTTTTCAGTTTAAAAATCCATTAATAAATAAAAACGTTGTGACCGAAAATGTATTTTCACGTATGTATATAGATATACTACAAACATGAGCAACCATTATAAAAATTCAATTTTGCATATTTCAAATACTAAATGACAAAATTTTATCAATCAAAAAATCATTTTCAGTGTAAATAAAAGAATTTTAGTATTTGATTATAAAATTTCACCTCAAAATATTGCCATTTAAAATTTTATAAAAATAGTTTGAAAACAAAAATAGACGAGTAAGGATCTTACGCCCATTAATAACAAACTCAATATTTATATAAGTTGAATAGATTTAAATGATAAAATGGACTTTTAGTATATCTTCAGTATAAACTAATTAAGTGATTACAGGCATTAAAAAAATATAATTAACGAACAATAAATAAACAAACAATAAATATTTTGAATTAAATTTTCTTAGTAGAAAATTATTGAAAAATTTCTTTGTATGTAAAAAAACAAGCTTAAAATGAAAATAAAATAAAAAATTA
The DNA here is from genome assembly GCA_017163975.1 of Anastatus disparis. NCBI lineage: Eukaryota > Metazoa > Arthropoda > Insecta > Hymenoptera > Eupelmidae > Anastatus > Anastatus disparis. The sequence continues at coordinate 2,041,307 of JAFFSR010000243.1, read as the reverse complement.
AAAATGTTATAAACTGAATCTAGAAAGTAGAGATTTAATAGTTGTCATGAAAGTTTTAAGTGTTGAATTTATAATATCTAAATGTTTATATCAAGGTATATGATTACATGTGTAACGTCGAGCAATTTTGCCGACTTCTTTTAAACAAAAAATTCCAACAAAAACAACATTTTATTTTTCTGATAATTATTTATAAATCATTATTTTTCAATTTCATATTTTACCAAAAGATTATTTTGTCCTATCTGTATATGTTTCGGTGTGAACTCATTTATCAAAACCTTTCTTTATCAAATTTATGTTAGTGACTTTTTATGCGTGATTCTATTTTTTAACTTTTGCGTTATTTTATGTATATCTCTAGTGAATCAATATTAATTGATAATGTTTATTCATTTAATATCTATACCATATCATTCTTTTATTTTTATTTTTAAATCTTAGTTTCTAATTTTATTTTTATTATATGCGTAATTTCTTATTTTTATAATAATTGGATTTAAGAACAATATATGTAGCTTATTTTCAAAAGAGAGAGAACAGTAGAGAAAAGAGAGAGAAAGAAGAAAATCGACACTAACACAGCCAAGTGACAGTCCATGGAACTTTTGCGGAAACCGGAAATCAACGTTTTCTACAAAACGTCGACAACAAAAATCAAAGTTTTCTACAAAAATTAAGTTTTCTTCAAAAATCAAAGTTCTTTACAATAATTCAGTCCTCTAAAAAAATTAAGTTCTCTACAATAATCAAAGTTCTCTACGAAAACAGTTCTCCAAGCAATTTTCAACAATCTAAGTCTTGAAACTTCTACATCTCTCTCTCTCTCTCTCTACCTTAACACCTCTTTAGAAAGTAAGTAATTTCTCTATTCTTTTTATTAAAATCACAATTTAAATTTATAAAGAAAACTTCTAATTATCTCACCTTAATCATATTTTTAAATTTTTTTATCTAAACATTCTTTGATATTTTAAAGTTATATTATATTGCCAATATTCTTTCTTTTTCTTTAATTTTTCATACATACATACATATATATATATATATATTGTAATGGGGGAATTGGTTCCCTATCCCCCAGTTACTATTATTTTAATTCCACAATATCACCTCTAAATAAATAGCAATTTACTTATTATTTTTTTTTTTTAATTTTACTCTGAATAGAAAATCTGAATTTATTAGCAATCAACTCTCTCGGGTGGATTCTAATCGGGTCTTCCTAGGGAACAATAACGAAACCACCGATGTAAACCAGCAATAAATCAGTTATATATATTTTATAACAATACAATGTTAATAAACACTTAAATAACACTGTTAAATAAAATACAAAAAGAAGTAATTTTCACTCTATATTTATTAAAGTAAATTTAACATACTTTTACCCGACAATTTCTCGAAAATTGTGTAAGTGTAAAAGAAAAGTAGTGTGATTGAACTCTGGCTCGACTTAATAAATTCTCAGATTCATTATAATTAAATAAAATCCAATTAAACTCGTGAAATTAATTTAAGTTTAATAATGGCGGCTAAAACCAACGTTAATTACGACGAGCAAAACGGCGACGCGCACTGACTCTGAATTGTTTAATGATTTAATATTTAAGATGGAGGACTCACCTTAATATACAAAGCGTTACTCTCCAAGAAAAAACAAACTCCAATGATTTAACTCCAATTCAAAATCTCCTGTCCTCGTATTAAATAAATTTCTCAGCTCTCTCGAAAATATCCAAATTGGCAAAAACAGCAAGGCAGCGAAATGGCAAAATGGCAAAATAGCAAAATGGCTAAATGGCAGCGTAAATCCTCTATGAACTTTTAACCAACTAAAATGGAGTCAAGACTCAAGAAAATGTGGCTCAACGAGCAATACCCAACAAAGAAAAACCGACCAAGTGTATTATCCAAGATCCAATAGAGAAGTGTGTCGATGGCGCGTCTTTTCTCGAGCTCCTTCCTCTTCATCCCTTCTTTTATCAATTACGTCATAAATAGGATAATGGTTGATTGGTTATTAATCCTTTCCGAAATTGTTATTTGTTAATTACAAAGGATGTTAACTTTTAACCAATCAACACCTTTCCTTTTGGCGGCTTCTTTTATGTTAGCGCCCTCTATTTCTTGCGCGCTCTATTTAAATTTTCATTTGGAAGACTCCATATACTTAGTTTTAATAATTATACCTATAATTGTAACGCTATCTCTCTCCAACGCTCGATTTCTTTATCTTCTATTACTCTCGCTCTCGACCTCACGTATCTTCATATAACATACTGACATAGATTAATATTTCTACAATTGCCCCCTCTACTACCATTTCTACCTTTACTCATGTATATACGAGCCTGCTATACAAGCTATAGCTGGCTCCCCTTTTTCGCTGATCCTTTACTTTTCGTGCGCATGACTCGATTTCTGCCGCGAGTCGGTCATTTACCGACACTTCCCCTTTACTCTCGAGCACGTGTTACAAATGTTCCGCGTCGTTTCCCGGTTTTGTTTGCCGTCATCGCGTACCGCGGTGTGTATTGTGCGCATGTCCGTACATACCGGGGTGTGTGTGTGTCTCAGTGTACAGGTGACAGTGCTGCGGCGTGCACGTCGTCATCGAGAACATAAGATGGCGACGCACAAGAACACTGTCACAGGTTATTTTCTTTTCTAAACATGTGTTCTTTTCGTTGATCTGTTATGTGCGCTAGTGTTAAGATGTTACAGCCATCACCGTAGCTTCAACTCCTAGTGCACAATAAGAAAACTGATGGTGACTGTGGTTTTTTCCTTCACCACGTGTTCAGATGTGAGGTTAGGTTCCTCTTTCTCTCTTTCTCTCTCTAGCGATAAGTCATCTGCTCATCACTAAGCTTCTTGTTTACCTCGAAACAAACAAAATGCAACTGATTAATTTCATTTAATTATATTAATTAATAAACCATTCAGTCAGTGCATTTCGGCTAATTTTCTCTTTTATTTTTTTTAATAATATTTTTTATTGTGATGCAATAAATGCATCATAATAAATATATATATATATATATATATATATATATATATATATATACATATATTTCTAAATATTTTAAAATATTACGCCACCCCGCTTTGGAGGACCGACCTCATCAAACCCCAAGTAGAGCGATAGAGGCATGTTGTTTTACTTGGCTAGTGGTTTAAAATATCAAAATAAAATTAAAAATGTTTAATTAAATCGCGACGTGGGAAGCGACTTGATATGGGTCCCCGCATCTCAAGGGAAATCAAAAAAGCTACTAAAAAGAAAAAGCAAAGACATACGATCAATCTAAAACACTCGTTTGGCAAAAACAATTATTTACTCAAACAAAATAAACAATAATACATTAACATTTTGAAAACACTATTTTAATTGAAAAGAAATGGAATTTGGTACATTCGTACTTGAAATAAGTAATTAAATTAAAATAATAAAAAATAATCAATTAATTATTAAGATTATTAAAATAATCAATTGAGAACTTCTAAGGAAAAAAGCTGCATCTTAGAAAGTCGCATTTTGAGTAAATTTAAAAAAAAATTTTTTGCCAACATTGAAATAGATCAATAAAACTCTTCAAAACTTTTACATGAATTATGTTAACTTATTGCAAATAATTAACGCATTTATCAATTTCGAAGTGATGCTCATATTATAAGTTTAAAAAAAAAATGTTTGATATACGTCTTTTTTCGATTTAATAGAGTTATGAAAGGGTTTAAAATAATGTTTTCTTCAATCCATATATTATTCATAACAACTTAATGATACATATAAAATATATAACAAAGTTAAAAAATTTATTACAATTAATATAACACAAAATATTTGTCGCTACAATAAATATTATAACAAATAAATTATGACGCAATTGATTGCTTGAGATACGAATGCAAAAAAACGTAACTCGAAAAAGCCTTTTTATCATTTAATCTTGTGTAACATAGTACTATAATATTTATTCTTTAAATGATTATACTATAAATACAATAATTTGTGATGTATAAAATACATCACAAGGAATAAAATTTAAATAGATTAGTTATCAAGTATAAAAAGCGAAATTATAACAAGCAAGCGTACTTATTTTTTAATTCATAAATCTTATGTTTTATTTTTTTTGTAACGTTTTTTAAAATAATTTTTCTTCAAGCGTAAGAAATTGACAGATGTAAAGGAGGATCGAGCAAACTATAGGGGAAGACCAGAAATAATAATAAAGTAATATTTAGTTATTTAAATAGAAAAAAATATTCATCGAAAACTTAGAGTAACAGCAGACGCAAAGACAGAAGCACAGCAAGAATGATCAGCTGTAATGATGCACATAAGTGAGAAAGAGAAAGAAGATTATGATCATGCGTGCGGCAAATTAAAAAGGCTTTAGGAACACGACGCGTATATATATACGCATAACTAGATTTTTCTACGCCGCGCGATGTAGCTGTACATACACATGTAAAATCGACCAATGAGAAATAGCTATGAGTAGAAATCTTCGATAATCGATGTTTCTACTGCGTGAAGCAACAAAGCAACCTCGAGTATAGTATAAAAATTTTACTAGAGTGATAGAAATAGAAGATCCGCGACCAAGAGTCGATTAAGCTGTCGATAGCGACTCGTAACTGAAGAGATCAAAAGAAAAACTAAGACGTGACGAGAAATAAGGATAGAAAATGGAGAGTATCTAGGTGCGACAGAGATAGACAATAAAGCGAAAAAGAATGTAATTTCCTTCTTCTTGAAAGAGGAACATTCTTGGATCAGCGGTCGTTGAGTGCACTCGAGTGAGATCGAAGCTCATCTTTTTCTTGAGTATTATTGGTAAAGCTAAGGAGTAAAAAGAGAAACGAGAGCAGAGAAGTCGTAGGCTAGATAAAAGGAAAAGGAGAAATGAAGGGAAAGAAAGAAGGCTGCGGTGAGACATCTCCAGAGGCGACGACTCGGTGACCAGGTGCGACCATCTCTTGGAACCAACATTGTTTCGTTCCCTTCAAACACGCCATTATCTTCTTCTTCAACCAGCGTCACGTTCTTTTTTTCGTTTTCGACTACTGAGAGGGAATCTGCAGCAGAGCAACTGTAAATGGAATTCTGCCAGCGGGTTAGTAAGTAAGAAATAGTTTTTTCTAATTCTGTTGGTTTTCCTCGATACCCTTCTCGGTCCTCCTCAAGAGATAAATTTTGTTTTTCTTTCAACATTACCTTTATACATAGAGTCAGTGCAGTTTAACGAAAGTGCGAACGAATATCTTAATAAGAATAAACTAGTGAAATTCAAAAGAAGAGAAAAGAGAAAGCCACGTGCGAAGGCGTTATTGTTCGGCGACGTGACGCCATTTTGCTTTACAAATTGAACACGAAATTCGTAATTATTAAAGTTAAAGAAATCTGCTTTTGTTATATTCTGACTGCTAATCTTTGTATTACCGAAAAATAGTTAAAGTGAAAGAAATAGGCGACGCGGCGGCCATTGTGAAATTGTGCGTGTAGATGAAGTTATTGATTAAAATTCAAAGTACTTTTTTTTTTGTTTTTGTACAGAATAGCGCGAGTGATTAATTCTTTTAATATTTATTTAAAGTGCGAATCATAAGTGTTGGGTTGTGCGACCGTGCAGTAAGGAAATAGAGCGTCGCGTGATTAAAATCTTAAATAATTACTATTCAAATTTATTAAGTGGTTAACTAATTACACGTGTAAAGAAAGAAAGTGCTCTTTTGTCTTCTGCGCATGCGCACGGCCCAAATGCGAGAAATTAATTAAGCGGCGTTCTTTTTTTTTATTATTGCGAATTGTGAGAAAAATTTCCCTTTTTAAATTGATAACATAAGAAGTTGAAATTAAAGTTAATTAGAGAGTCAACTGCTTATTTTTCCTCTTCCTCTATTCAGGACAAGAATTATAAGTTAAAGAAAATTAATTATATCATTTATTTTTCTTGAATAATTAGAGTCATTCAATATCAATAGTATCTTTTGTTTATAAATTTAAAATTTACTTTGCTTTTTATATATTAAACACTGCTCTTTTTAACTTCTCATTTTTTTTACTAAATCATAAATTATATTGAAATTTTCTGGACCCAGGTAAGTTCGTAGCTTCGAAGATTCACTCGGAGGTCCGGGGAATGTGCCACGTAACAAATGTGTTATTATAATTGATTAACACTTGTGGCGAGGATGGTATTTCACAGAGTATGATACTTAAAGCACTACCGGTTATTGGAGAGCATTTTGTGACTGTTCAATTTCTCTTTTTCGCGGGGGTCCTTTCCTTGCCTTTGAAAGCATGCACGCATTGTGCCTTCAAAGAAGTGCCCTCCACCTAAAATGCCTAAAGATTTTAGGCCCATAGCAATATTATCTCTTCTTTCAAAGGTTCTCGAGAAGATTGCCCACGACCAACTGCAGACTGGCTTCAGGAAGCATCATTCTACGCAGACTGCCATACTTAAACTTACAGACGACATAAGATCAGGTCTTAACAAGAAACTTTTCACAATACTACTTCTATTTGACTTTAGTAAGGCATTCGACACAATCTCCCCCTCCAAATTGCTTGCGAGCCTTAGATCGATGGGGTTTTCCAGCTCTGCACTCAAGTGGATTAGCTCCTATTTATCAGGTAGGAAACAAATGGTTTATATACATTTAAAAGAGAATTTGGATTGGCTAACAACCAATCTAGGAGTTCCACAGGGTCCAGTGCTGGGACCTATGTTGTTTTGCCTTTATATTAATAACACCCGTGACACGCTCGACCCCTGTTATGTCGAGCACATATTATTTGCTGATGATCTCCAAATCTATACTCAAGTCCCTTATGAACATCTGAATGAAGGTATTTGTATTATGCAGAGGGCGGCCAGGGCGGTGTCGGGATGGGCTGTCGATGCTTCTCTCACATTAAATGCAAGCAAAACTAAGGCGATCATTTTGGCAGTAGTCGATTTATTAATGACTTTTATGCTGGTGAGCCAAAAACGATTGAGCTTGAGGGAGGTGCCGACATATCTTTCTCTGATACCGTTACGAGCCTTGGTGTTGTGCTTGACGCTAAGTTGTCATGGGAGCCGCACATTAATATGGTGACTAAAAAATTTAATAGGATAACGTATAGTTAGTGGTTCTTTTGTCGGTACACCACTGAGGCCCTGCGTAAACAACTCGCAGCTGCCTTGCTGTTTCCGCACCTCGACTACTGCTCAGTAGTTTTGCTTGATGCTTCGCAGGGTTTGAGAAGACGATTACAAAGACTACAAAATTCATGTGTGAGATATGTATTAGGCGTAGGAATGGGCGATCATATCTCTCCTCATAGAGCTGCGCTTGGATGGCTGCGTACTGATTCAAGAAGACAGTATTTTATGGTTGTACTTATGTACAAAATCGTGCGCATGAATACTCCTGAGTATCTAGTGAGTCTCTTTATTAGATATGTACCCAGGGTAGCTACTAGGGGAGAGATTAAGGATTTCGCAGAGCCCTTCATGCGTACTGAGACTAGAAGAAATTCCTTTCAAGTTCAAGGTGCGCAATTTTGGAACTTCCTGCCTGCTGATATAAAAAATCTTCCATCGCTGGGCAGGTTTAAGTCGGCTTTGAGGAGGTACTTACTCGAATTAGAATGAACTTAATTTTAAGTATTTTAATTTTTATCTTAATTTATTTTGTTTTGTTTTATATATAGATTTAAGGTGTGAGTTTATTTATTGGCGTGAATGATGGATGAATGAATGCAGAAAGAATGAGTGGTTCTCTTTTTATTAGAAGTCATGACATCTTCGGTATCAAGTTTTTATTCTTTGAATGTTATTATTTTATTTTTTTAATTTTTAATTATTTATTATTACTTTGTTGTTGTATTGTCCAATTTTATTTTTATAGTATTGTCCAATTTTACAAAGATAAAGAAAAAGATAAAACTGGAAATAGTCAAAGTTTGCTTGAAAAAGACGGAACAATTAAAAGAGTCAAGTTCGAGGAGAAAAATGAAAAAGGTGGTGATAAAATAAAATTATGTGAACTAAAAGAAAAAGTTTCTAAAGAATTAAAAAGATTAAGACAAGAAAACTGGATATTGAAAAATTAATAGTTGAATTGAAACAAAGAGAGGTAGATATGTTGGAAAGATTAGAAGCGATCGAAAAAAGGATAGAAGATATAGAGGAAAGGGAAAAGAAGAGAGGGGAAGAACTAGAAAGCTGCATATCTATATACACGCAGTCAGAAGAAGAAGCGGCAGGGGGGGAGCAAGACGAGGCTAGATCGCAATGGAGCCTAATTAGTGGTAGGAGTGGTAGAAGCGGTAAAAATACAAGAAGCGTGATAAGTGGCGCCAGTGCGGTAAGCTATGCAAGCCTAACAGAGAGAGACGTATAGAGAATGAAAAAGTTGATATCAGTGAAAGACAGAGCGGAAAGACAAAATAATATAGTGATTAGAGGAGTGTTAGTGAGGGATACAAATGACTTAAATAAATGGGCAGAAGAATTTTTTCGGGAACGATTAAGGATTGAGGCTACAGTAGCAGAGGCAAGGAAATCGGGATCTGTAATAATAGTTACATTTAATTCAGCTGAAGAAAAAAGAGAGGTAATGATAAATAAAAACAAATTAAGTGGTACGGCGATATATAGAAAACGATATGGATTACGAGGAAAGGGAAAAACAAAAAGAAATTAGAGGTTGGGCAAGGAGATTAAAAGAGAGAGGTACAGAAGTCAAGATTGCTAGAGGTAAAATATAATAAAATGAAGAATGGATTAGATGGGAAGACAGAGAGAAGATTATAAAAAAATGGAAAGATAGCGATAAAAATAGTAACGAAAAAGAGAATGAAAAATAAAAAAAAAAAGCAGCAACAGAAGTTGAGCAGTTTTTCAAATAAGCCCGGAATGGAAGTATATAAGAAGAAATAAGGATAGTGAAAGAAGTAATAGCAAAGAGAAAGATAAAAATATTTGAAAAAAGGAAAATGTTAGAATTAGTGAGGATAACAGTATAACTGAGTACAGTAAAAACAATGAAATAAACAATAAAAAGAGTGAATGTGAAAGTGAAAAAGATAAAAAGACACAGAAAAAAGAAAAAGTAAAAAATTGCGAGGAGGTTAGAATATGTGATAACTTTAAAGTCAAGGAAAAGCAAAAGCTAAGCTATGAAATAAACGGTAAAAAGAGTGCCTGTGGTAAGGTGAGTGACTGTTTTAAAGTAAATGACTGTGTTAAAGTAAATGAATGTGACATATTAAGTGAAACTGAAAGGTTAAGTGTCTGTGGCAGTGGATGTAAAGAAGAAAATAAAAAAGAAAGAAAAATAATATTTTGGAACACGGCAGGGATTTATAATAAAGACAGTGACTTTTGAAATTTGGTGTATGAAGCGGACTTTATAAATCTGATTGAGACTTGGGTAGAGGAAAAAGACATAGAAAAAACAGTAGAGAGGTTATCGCAAGATTTTGCTTGGAAGATTATACCGACAACAAGAGAAAAGAGGAAAGGGAGGGCTAAAGGAGGGTTTATAATAGGTGTTAAAAACGCTGCCAAGTGCTTTGGCGGAATGCTTTCTCATAGAGCTCTTTGAGTTTCATTATTTTTTTTATATTTATTTAAATGTGATTTTAATATAAAAAAAATTGTCTAACATTAATATTTATTAATAAATTTGTACTTTAATAGAACGATGACAATGAAATTCATTCTTCTTCTTCAAATATTTTTTCCATTTATTAAAAAACAATTTAATTTATAATATTTAATAATGATTATATTTAAATATTTAATTGAATGTAATAATACAAGTCAACATCTAAATCAGTAGTACTTTTATAAATTTTCAAGATTTACTCAGAAATCAAAAGAAGTGATCAAAAAGCTACGCTAAGAAAATTATTTTTTTCAAACTTGGTTTATAAAGACAGTAGCAAATAACTTGTATACAAATTTTAGAGCAAATCTATCGAGTACTTTACGTAAAATGGAAAAAAACTGAAATATGAAAATTGTTTAAGAAAATTTATAAAATTTTCTAAAATGAAAACACTAAGAAGATCGGTTTATAAATTAGTTATCCTTCTTTTGGCAGATGCAAATTATTCTCATGGAAATCTCAAACAAATTCATCAAGTAACTTAAACAAAAAAATAAAATTGAAAATTTTTTTTAAAATGGCTCTATAATAAAAAAATACACTATGAATGCAAATTTTATATAGCTTCCCGCCTAGTTATACAAAAACATAGATAGTATACAAAATTTGAAGCAAATCCATCGAGTAATTTTCGAGATCTAACTGGTTAAATAAATAACATTTTCTTTTCAAAATTTTTTTTTCAAAATTTTAAAAATGCTCTAAAATTAAAACTACGCTATGAAAATCAATTTTTGAAAATTTCCCTTCTTTTGGCAGTCGCAAATAATTTCCCTGTAATTTTTAGAACAAATCAATCGAGTACTTTACGTAGAATAAAAAAAAATAAGAAAAGGAGGATCGAAATTTTTTTTTAAATCTTTAAAATTCTCTAAAATTGTAACCACGCTAAGAAAATTAGTTTCCAAAAGCTTTTTTTTTCAGACAATAGCGAATTAATTGTATGAAAATTTTGGAGAAAATTTATAGTATGGTTAACGCAAAAAAGAAAATAAATGAAAAATAAAAATTTTTTAGAAAATTTTCAAAGTGCTCTAAAATTAAAACTGCGCTGAGAAAATTAGTTTTCCAAAGCTTGTTTTCTTCAGATAGTAGCGAATTAATTGCATACAAATTTTGGAGCAAATCAATCGAATGGTTTTCGTAAAATAGAAAAAAATTAAAAATAAAAATTATATAAAAAATTTTAAAAATGCTCTAAAATTAAAAGTGCGCTAAGAAAATTAGTTTACAAAATTTTAAATACTTTTGGCAGTCAAAATAAAGTTCCATACAAATTTTCGAACAAATTCTTCGAGTAGTTCACGTAAAATACAAAAAAAATGAAAAATCGAAATTTTTTAAAAATTCTTAAAATGATTCTAAAAAAAAACTGCGCTAAGAAAACCAATTCTCAATAGCTTCCGCACCAGTTCATCAAAAAATTGAATTGTATGGAAAATTTGAAGTAAATCCATCGAGTAGTTTTTAAGATTTTATTGGCTTAATAAATAGAAACATTTTTTTCAAAAATTTCAAAATGCTCTAAAATTAAAACTAAGCTAAGAAAATCAGTTTTTAAAAATTTATTTTATCCGGGCAATCAGAAATAAATTCCATGCAAATTTTGAAGCAAATTCATCGAGTAGTAAACAAAAAAAAACCAAAAAACGAAAAATCGATTTTTTTTTTTTTTTTTTAAAAACTTTAGGATGAAAACTACGCTGGAAGAACCAAATTATCAATAGCTTCCCAGCAAGTTAGTCACAAAACTAAATTCCATGCAAAATTAGAAGCAAATCCATCGAGTAGTTCTCGAGATACAGTTTACTAACTGAATTCATACATCCACACACACACACACACACACACACACATACATACAGACATTTTCTGGAAACCACTTTTTTCGACTCACCGAGTTCAAATATGTACAAATGATTGAAAAAATAGAAAAAAATTTTTTTTATCGATACAATGCTTTCTCTATGAGAAAGCAAAAAGAATGGTACAAAGAAGGCCAGCTAGCAAATGTATTAGAGGAAGGACTATTAAAATCAGAAGTAAAAGAAAGTTTTGGTACAAATTTTGTATTTACAATCTACAATTCCAAAGGAATAGATAAGATCTACAAAAAACTTGATGAGATAGACTTTGTTGATGAAAAGAAAATTATAATAGGAGGTGACTTAAATATTAGAATAGGTGAAAAAGGTAGAATATTAGGAGAAGAAAGAGGTGATGGGGATATAAAAAGAGTAAGTAAAGACAAAGTAATTGGAAACCGAGGTTTAAAGCTGATTAATTGGATAGAAAACAAAGGATGGAACATTTTGAATAGTACAACGGAAGAAGATGAGGAAGGAGAATTTACGTTTATAGGTGCGAGAGGGAGCTCAGTGATTGATTACGTTATTGTAAATGAGGCAATATGGAACAATGGAGTAAATTTTCAAGTTGAGGAAAGAATAGAATCGGACCATGCACCTATAACTGTGATATTAGAGATAGAAGAAAACTTACAGAAGTATCAAATAAAGAAAAGAGATAGTAATAGTGAGGAAAAGATAAAACAAGTTATATCCTGGAATGAAGAGAATATAGAAATCTTTAGATCTAGAACAGAAGACTTAGAAATAGGTAAAGAAGAAAATGACAGTACACAAGATAGATGGAAAAAATTGAAGAACATAATAGAAAAAGAGGTTATTAAAAAAGAGGTTAAAATAAAAAAATGGAGTATCGGTATGAAAAGATGGTGGGACAGAGATTGTTCTAAGAAAAAGAGGAAGGTAATAAAAATATATAAAGATTGGAGGAAAGGTATAAAATTAAAAGAAACTTATATAAAACAGAGAAAAGAATGGACAGAATTATGTTATTCTAAAGAAAAGGAATTTAAAGAAGCAGAAGATCAAGAGTTAAGAGGGATTAAAAATGAGAACCAAGTCTGGAAATTTTTGAACAAATCAAGAAAAAAGAAATCGATTGTAGAAAATAAAATAAAGAAAGAGGAATTGTTAATATACTTTAAAAGCTTGTTGGAAGGTGTCTCTTCAAAACAAGTTGGAGAGAAAAGAAATAGAGAATTAGAAAAAGTAGAGGAAGGAATGATAAAAGTTGAGGAGATATATTCAGCACTAAAAAAATTAAAGAAAAAGAAAGCAGCAGGAGCAGATAATATACCCAATGGGGTGTGGATTTATGGAGGCAAGGACTTAATTGACAACCCAGTATGTATCATAGGAAAGGTGTGGGATGAAGATGAAATGCCAAATGAGTGGAAAACAGGGATCATCATACCATTATTCAAAAAAGGTGATAGAAATGAGGTAAAAAATTATAGAGGTATCTCGTTATTACCAACTGCATATAAGGTTTATACAGAGGTACTGAGAGCAAGATTAGTAAAGGAAACTGAGGAAAAGGGTATTATAGAGGATGGCCAAGCAGGTTTTAGAAAAGGTAGATCTACAATGGATAACGTGTTTATTTACGTGTTTATAACGGCAACACTAAGAAAATTTTGTAGCAAAAGAAACTTAATAGCGGGTATAGAGAAATCTAAGATCTTAGTATTGAATAAAAGATCAAAGGAAAGACAAGAAATATGAAAATGGAAGAATGAGAGTATTGAAGAGGTTAGGAAATTTAAATATCTAGGCTTTATGTTCAACAATGACAGTGATTATAAAGATGATCTGGAAGAGTTAAAGAAAAAAGGAAATTTAGCAGCAAAGAAAAACATGGGGGCTTGGTGAACGTAAGTGCAAAGGTGACTTTAAAAGAAGAAATATGCTGTTTAATTACCCAGTCAAAAGTGTAATGTCATATGGTGCGGAGGTATAGGGATGGTCGGAGAGAAAAGGCTTAGAAAAAGTGAATACTGATTATATGAGGTGGACATTAAAATTAGATTTTTGCACACCTAGATATATTATATACAAAGAAACAGATACGAATAAGATGAGAATGGAATGGGCAAAGAGAGCCATGAATTTCGAAGATAAAGTGTCCAAAAGTAACGATGAGAGGATAATAAAATGGTGCTGGGAGAAGGAAAAAACGTTAAAAGAAAAATAAATGTATAGTAAGGAAAGAGAAAAATTCTTCAATAGTTTAGGTTATAGTACAACGGCAATTGAAATGAAAAAAGAGGTAGGACAAGAATATCAGGGAGAAATGATGTTAATAGGTAAAGATATAGAAAAGCAAGTGATAATGGTAAAAATTAAAGAGGCAAAGTATAACACAAGATATAATAAAATAGTGAAAGAAGGGATTCCGCTATATTTACAAAGAAATACCAGAGGAAAGGATGTCTGTACTATTGCAAGACTAAGATGTAGAAATATAGAAAAAGCAAATAAGAATTGGATGGAAGAAAAAGAGAGATTATGTCAATTGTGTAGGAAAGGTAATAGCAATATAAAACATATATTTGAAGAATGTGAGAAAACGAAAGGAAAAAGAGAAGAATTGAAAATTACAAACAAGTGGAGTGATGAGGTAATATTCAGTGAGATTGGTTTAGAAGAAGTAGTGGATTTCTTTAAATATATTGAAAAAGAGGAAAGAAGAATAAACAGTATTAAAGACTAAACATGTTGTGCAAACTAGAAAGTGAATTAATGGTAAAAATATGTAAAAAAACTTAGTGATTATTACTAGATAGGGTTAAAATGAGTGAAGTAAAAAGACTGTATGTAAATATATAGATAGGTTATGAAGTTGTAATATTATGTATATGCGAGGTTATGTAATTATGTATAAAATGTAAAATAATATAAATTTGTATTTATGTAAAAAGTCCATTTCTGGGCCGAAAGGCTGAAATAAATAAATATATATTAACAAGGTAATGGTATATTAGATTCTTTATTAATGTTATTTAAATTCTGAAGGTAGCTAATGAAACAGCAAAATGTTGAATATAGATAGTTGCTGTACTGCTGATTTTGTAGATGATGAATCTCACTCAGAGAGTTTGCGAGCGAATAAAACTCTACACAAGATAAATACTATCTCAGCATAAAATCTTGAAATGTAAAAATTAAAAGTAACTGGTTGAAAGGAGATTGAAAACAGATCAATTTGTGATTACCATTACAAGAGGTATATAAGTTTTTACTCGTCTAAAGAATGGAAATGTTGTGAACCTTACTCTAAACATACAAAACCAGTACAGAGTTTTTAACAGATATTCAATTAGAATTCTTAAAGAAAGTTAAAAACATTTGCAATCTTAATATTGTACCAGGAAAAATATGTTGTAACTGCCAAAAAATATTTAATGCTCAGCTTAATAATTATGAAGAGCAGCTAAAATATTGCGTGGATGCATTCAATAGACACAGAAATAAAATTGATCATCCATTGTGCTGTTTAGAACAAAAACTCATTGATTATTTGAAACATGTGTGTAATTTGACGTATACTTCTGAACACAAAATATGCAATTTATGCAATGAAAAATTTATATCTGAGTCAATTAATTTTAGACAAAAGTTTGTGAAACTACTACTGAAACAATACTGATTCTACAGGTTCAGAATTTCAAACAGATAACCAAAAGAAAGTCTTGATGATGGCTTAGTACATCTAGTACTTGGAGTACCACCATTTAAACGTCAAAAGTTGAATGAAGGAGATACGGTAGAGGAGGGTGTAGCCATTTTAGAAAGTACAGTATGTAGTGTTACAGAGGCATTTGAAGTTGCTAATAACGTATAATTGCCTAAATAAGAAAATTTGACATAAATGTCTTTTGAGAGCGCTAGTTTCAATAAAATTATTTTAAATATGCAAGATGCATTTAATGCTTCTACTACTGATAAAAAGATTTCAATGTTAACTTTGTTGCTAGCAGATTGGACATTGAAATAAGTTAATGTGTACTTTAACTGTTTAAAACACATGTTCTAGAAAGCAAACAAGTTAAGAAATGAAAAAGGTACGTTTATCATACATACATATAATGATTATATTTTATTGAATACTTTGTATGTAGGGATATACTGTTTTAAAAGTTTTCTGTATTATTCAATAATAAATTAAAAAGTGAAATGAAAAAAATTTTTCAAAATTATTCTCACTTATATGTGTTATTAATGCATTTTAAAAATGGTTAATAAAATAATTTATTAATAAATAATATTTATTTCAGGTGCATTGGCTCATCGTGTGAGAAAAAACTATTTGTGATATTCACTTGATGTAAGAGTAGAAATTGAGCAGTATTCTGCCGTCCAAAGTATAAAAGTGGTTAACTACATTGGAATCCTATTGGAGTTAAGGTTTTCTTACTTTGGACGGCAGTATTATTTAAAAGATACAAATAATTCACTCTGTAGTAGGACGAAAAAATGCGTAATGGTAAAAGTTAAAATGTACCTTCAGTAGCAATTAAAAAAAGAGTAATGTTGTCGAACGCCGAAGTAAAAGTTTATGTTTATAATATTTTCGCGTTCCTTACTTTTCTCAAAAACAAAGCGGTAGATTTTTTTTCTTGTGCATACATATTTGTAATAATAATATCTATTGCGCTTTACCTTCAATTTGCAGATACACCGATTAATACTTGAGTAAATAACAAAAATCTCAATTAGACAAGGACAGCGAATCTAGCCTGCTCTTAATTGGATAAAAGAAACTAATTATGAAAAAGTTTCATGCTTGGCATTTTTTGTCAGATGAAACCTAAACAGTGTGTTTTTCCGGGAGAACCTGGCACTCACAATATTTGTGTTTGTCCTATTAATCAAAACCTAAAATTAAAACTTTCAGTTTCAATTTCAAATGTGAATTACAAGGATGTTATCGCAGCTTCTATCTGCTCAATAGATAATAAGAAATGTATGTTACACATACGTAATCGATATCCAGCAAAGAAAAATAATCTAGATCCTTTAATAGAATTTATAAGTGATGACATTGATACTGACAGAATAAAAAATGTAAAATACAGTATTTGGACAGTTTCAGTGCCTTACCAAAAAAATCCAGATAGTTAATCCATGAGCAGAATATCCATGGTAGAATTTAACAAACCTTTCAAAGAAGCAATTTATTTTAATAACCAAACAGTTACACTATTTACTGCTGTTTTATACTATAAAAGTATGACTACGAATGAAATTAGATGTCATAAAAAGTTTAACTGCATGGAGCGATGGTGCTGTAACGCAATTTAAGAACAAGCATGATACAATTTATTTTTCAAACAATGGAATTAGAATAATTTTTGCAAATACACCATCTGTTATCTTTAATTATACTTTTATGCAAATGGAAAAATTGTTGTTTTTAATATGATAAACAAGCTTCTCTAAAATTTTCAAATAAAAGCTACTTATAGCTTTAAAACTGCATTAATTAAAATTATCTCTATTTAATGAATTAATATCAAATATACTTTTTTTTAGAAATCATTCAAGTAATGTATATTGGTTTCAATAAGACTTTGGAATAAACATTATATCTTGGAACTTTTTTCAAATTGCTAATGTCAAAAATGTTCCTGATGATATTGGTGCTAATGCAAAACGGGTTGCAAGAAGGGCATCCTTGCAAGGTACTTGTATTCTGGCTGCTCAGCAAATGTTCAATTTTTTTAGCACGAATGATTCCGAAGTCAAGTAAAAATAATATTTTGTACTTTCGTTACCTTAACATAGGCAAAAAAATATAAATGATCATATTAAAATAATTTAAAAAAATAATATCAGTCTATGAAAGACAACATTTAGTTTTTATAATGTTTTAAACGTAAATTTATTTGTTGCTTCTTTTCATATATTTTGTTACTTATTTTTACAAATTAGAAAACTTAGATAATAACTTTATTATTACACAAAATTATTTCTGCCTTAATGAATTCATTGAAAATTACTAGAATCATATAATATTATAGATATCTTCATATTTCTGAAAAAGCAGTTAAAGCCAGGGGTAAAAAATAAAGAGAAAACGGTTTAGTTTGGTAACACCATCACAAACAGTAGAATGTATCACGCTTTCGAACCTATGGATACATCAACCATGAATGTAAAATTTTTTTCTAAAGATACTGGGTATACCAGATCAAAATGATTTCCAAAAGTTGTAAATTTTATTATTCTTGTTACAAAAAAATAATAATCATAGAACAGAATAAAAGAGTAAATTTATTTAAAAAATACTTTACCTTTATAACAAAATTTAGTGTTTTTACTTAATTTAGTACAAGCCAGATTTACCTCGCTCTTGACATCGCTCGGTTGCATTTTCATTTATTACTGCTATTATATTAAAGTGAAGAATTAAGACTTTTTTTTCTTACGTGAATATCTTTCGCATTATTGTCACATACATACATACACATACACACGTGCAGCATTAATATATAAATACACACATACACATACGCACATACACACACATACACTCATCCAAACACCTAAACATACTCATATACACACACACATACACAATATCCGTCACTCCGTCTTCGTCTCCGTCCCTCCGTCTTTGCCTCTCCGTCTCCGTTTTTCCGTCTCCGTCATTCCGTCTCCGTAACTCCGTCTCCGTCTCTATGTCTCCGTCTCTCCATCTTCATCTCTTCGTCTCTGCATTCGTCTCTCTGTCTCCATCTTTCTGTCTCCGTCTTTCTGTTTCCGTCTCTTTGCCTCCGTTCTTCCGTCTTTGTCCCTTTGTTCCCGTTTTTTCATCTTTGTTTTTTCGTTTCCGTCCCCCTGTCTTTGTCTCCCCGTCTCCATCTCTCCGTCTCCGTCTCTCTGTCTCCGTCTCTATGTCTCTGTCTTTATTTCTTCGTCTCTACGTCTCCGTTTCCCTCTCCGTTTTTTCGTCTCTCCATCTTTGTCTCTCCATACCCGTCGCTCTGTCTTCGTTTCTCCGTCTCCGTGTGTCTCCGTTTCTCTGTCTCCGTCTTTCTGTCTCCATCTTTCTGTCTTCGTCTCTTTATCTCCGTTTTTCCGTCTTTGTCTCTTTGTCTCCGTTTTTTATCTTTGTCTTTTCGTTTACGTTCCTCCGTTTTTGTTTCTCTGCCTTTATCTCTATGTCTTCGTCTTTATGTCTCCGTCTCTCCGTATCCATCTCTTGGTCTCCCTCTCCTTCATCGTCTCTCCGTATCCGTTTCTTCGTCACCAAGTGTTTCCGTTCCTCTGTCTCCGTTTCTTCGTCTCCATTCTTCCGTTTTCGTCTCACCGTCTCCTCCTTTCCATCTCTCCGTCTTCATTTGTTCGTCTTCGTTCCTCTGTTCTGTGTCTCATTTTCCCGTCTCTGTCTTTTCGTCTGCGTATCTGTCCCCCTGTCTTCCTTTTTATAAAATTGTTTCGTGACTCCGACGCCGGCCTTTGACTGTTTTTTTGTTTCTGTTCATACACACATTGATGCTGATGTTTGAATTGATCATCATGATGATGGTGATGATCATGATATGTTTATTGTGTAATAAATTTTGAATTTTACGTTTCGTCCCAGATCTGTTTATAGGACTCATCAGTAAAGCTTTGTGAGAGAATACAATCTATATAATTAGCCATTTTTATAGTTTATTCTGATTAAAAAAAATTTCTAGATAAATATTTTCACTTCTGAACTTATATTTGTAATTAATAAGAAGCATTTTGAGAAATCATTAGCTAAAGCTTTTATTGGGGGCGCATCAAGGCTCGATTTTATAGTGATTATTTTTAATTATATTTTCTTGCATTATTTGATTTATTCAGATTCTCTTTTTTATTATAACAGATCCTGCTTAAGTCATTACTTCTAAAAATAATTTCAATTCCTTTTTGTTTTGCACTAATATTAATATCCGCGTTCCTTTAATTACCCAGTGCTTACAATAGCAGTCGTGTTATTTTTATTATACAACGTTTACAATAAAAGTTGCGTTTTATCAATAACACCGTGCTCACATTGACGGTCGAGTTCCTTTAACTGCACAGCGTTTAAAATAGCAATCGTGAATACTTAATTACACAGCGTTTTCAATAGTAACCGCGTATTTTTAACCACACAGCGCTTAAAATAGCAGCCGCGAATTTGTAACTACACAGCGCTCAAAAAAGCAACTGTGAATTCTTAATAACACAGCGTTTTCAATAGTAACCGCGTATTTTTAACCACAACGCGCTTAAAATAGTAGCCGCGAATTTGTAACTACACAGCGCTCAAAAAAGCAACTGTGGATTCTTAATTACACAGCGCTAACAATAGCAGTTGCGTTTTTTTAATCACACAGCACTAAAAATGCAGCCACAAATTCGAAACTACACAGCGCTCAAAATAGCAACCGTAAATTTTTAATTACACAGCGCTTAAAATAGCAGCCGCGAATTTGTTATTACATAGCGTTTACAATAGTTGTTGGGTTTTTTAACTACACAGCATTCACAATAGCAGCCACATTTTTTTAACCACACAGCGCTCAAAATAGCTGCTGCAAATTTTTAATTACACAGCGCTTACAATAGTTGTTGCGTTTTTCATCTTTAGCTCTTAAAATAGCAGCCGCGTTTTTTAAACCAGATAGTGCTCTGAAAAGCAGTCGCGAATTTCTAATTACACAGCGCTTACAGTAGTTTTAGCGTTCTTCCCCATTACAGCACTTACAATAGCAACCATATTTTTTTAGCCACACAGCATTTAGAAATCAATCGCGTTTTTTCAATGGCACAGAACTAACAATAGCAGCCGTGATTTTTTACCATACAGCGTTCTACTTCAGCGCGCAGACTCTACTTCATAATTTTGAATTTTTTATATTTAATATTATATTAGAGTTTCAAATATGTTTGATTTTATTTTGTTGTTCGTTATATTTAATTTTTCTATTGTGGTTTATATATTTTTTTTAAACGATGTTTTTAGTATGAACCATTTTATCTTAACTTTTCTTAATTCTTCTGGTTATAATATTTTCATTTTGTTTTTAATAGTCGTCCTTGAAAGTGCCACGTATAACTGCTCATGACTGAAAATTGGTGTTGGTAAATACACTCCTACTTTTTAAAATGATTGTCCTTGCGACTTATTAATAGTCATTGCATGAGCAAGTTTTACAGGAAATCGTTTTCTGGTCATCTGGAATGGCAGTTCATCATTTGCTGATAAGGTCATACGTGGTAAAAAAATAGTGCTCCCTGTTAATATTTGTGCAATAATAGTAAATTGTTTTAATGTCATTATTACTAATCGGGTTGAGTTACAAAGTCCTTCATTCAAATTAACATTTCCTAGAAGCATTAGTATAGCTCCTTTTTTTAATTGTAATCTATGTGGAGGTGAATCGTTAGGCATTAAAAATTTAAAAATTCTGTTGGCAAAATTGCGTCTAAACTTTCGTTATTTGCATCTTTTGCAGAGTCAATGCTCAAATACTCTATTATTGGTTCATTTATTTTCAATAAAATTATTTCATTCATTTCTGTTACATCTACGTTTTTCGGTTCTAATATAATTTTTTCGTAATAGTCACAATTTTCAATATTTATATTATGCCCGTAAGTTTCATTAATTAGATTGATATTTAACAATATTTCTTTTAAAATTTGTATAACTTCATTTCCGTTTTAATATTTTGAATGAAAATTACTATTTCCTATGTTTAGTAACCAATTTTTAAATTTATCATCTGATTCCGATAAACGTTTATTTTCTTTCAAAGACATACATTAAAACTGTTCCCATAAATAGCTTTTTTTGACACAATTTTCTACTATCTGTGTTCTATTTCCATGTTTTACTATTGGCAATGTTTGTCTAAAATCACCTGATATGATAAATTTTTTCCCTCCAAACCGATAATTATTATCACATACATCTTTAAACATGCGTAAACATGTGTAAAGATATTATTTTCTCTCGAAGTTATAGCGTAATAAAGATTAGACCTGAATTTTCTATTTAAAACATTAATTATTAATAAAAGCTGAAATTAGGTCCAATCCTTATTACTCTATAATTTTGAGAAAAAATAAGATTTCGATATGCTATAACTACTGTTTCGAAAGGATTTAGGCTCAGCTTTAATTAAAAAAAAAAGGCTTAAGATTCTAGCTATCAATGCTAAAGAACTATATGTGTTTAAAAATCTAATAACTTTTTTAGTGATTTTTTTTGATTGCCTGAAACTAGGGAAATATTGAGCATTTGTAACTATAACTTTGACTTTTTCCATATCTCATCATATGAAAACTTATCCCAAAGTTTGAGCTAAATCCGTGATCCGGAGATGTGACACTCTCCTAGTTAATTAATCAAAAACAAAGAAAAAGATTCTTTTTAAGATTACTTCTGCTTCACGTTAAAGCTGCAACATCTTTTGAAAGCTGAAAAACTTTTGATGAAATTACATACCCAACATTCTTTGAAGCAGCAAAAGCAAAAAAATTTAATTGAAATCGATGATGAATGGGATAAATGTTCAGAAGAATCGTGTAAATCTCGATTTCCAGAAGCTCTTTGTCAATTATTTGGTTACATTTGTACATTTCACAATCCAATTGATGCTCGAGAATTATATAAAAAATATAAAATCTATTTTTATGTGGGATAAAATCACAATGACATCAAAATACGCTTTCGAAGACGTCGATCGCATGTTTAAAGATGTGTGTGATAATAATTATCCGTTCGGAGGAAAAACATTTATCATATCAGGTGATTTTATACAAACATTGCCAATAGTAAAACATGGAAATAGAACACAGGTAGTAAAAAATTGTGTAGAAAAAGCTATTTATGGGAACATTTTTAATGTACGTCTTTAAAAGAAAATGAACGTTTATCAAAATCAGATAATAAATCTTAAAATTGGTTACTTAATATAGGATAGATAGATAGATAGATATGTATTTATTTGTAATAGTTTACAAGAAGTGTGTAACAAAAAAATATAATATATAATACATAATGAAATACAAAAATGAGATAATACTGTAACATTACACGTAATTATTGCACTCATGATATCACAGTCGATTTCCTAAAACTAATAATACTACATAAGTAAGTCACTTTTCAGAGTGTTATCACAGATCATTACAATAATAAAATACATACACAATTATTAATAAAATAATAATGAATAAATCTGTCGAATTAATATCTATCAATTAAACTAGTAAAAACCATCTAAAAATAAAGTATAATAAAATCAAACGAGTCGAAAAGTCAAAAAAATAAAAAGTTATACATTCATTCTTAACCATGCGCTCATCATCCATACTATAAATACAAGCACAACCTTAAATCTATATACGGGACTACACATGATAATAAATTAACATAAAGGGACTATAAATATAACATAAAAAGAGTATCCGTTATTCAAGGTCAAGCAAGTACCCTCTCACTGCCGTCTTAAACCTGCTGATAGATGGAAGATACTTAATTTCAGCAGGTTGGGATTTCCAAAGATGCACACCTTGAACTTGAAAGGAATTTATTTCAGTCTCAGTACGCATAAAGGGCACTGCAAGATCCTTAGCTTCTCTTCTAGTAGCCGCCCTAGGTACGCATCTAGTGAAGAGACTCACTAGATGCTCTGGAGTATTCATGTGCACGATTTTGTACATAAGCACAGCTAAAAAATACTGTCTCCTTAAATCAGTGCGCAGCCAACCAAACGCGGTTTTATAAGGAAAGACATGATCACCCATTTTCAAACCCATTACATATCTCATACATAAACTTTGTAATCTCTGTATTCGTCTTCTCAACTCCTGAGAAGCATTGAGCAGAACTACTGAACAATAGTCAAGATGTGGAAACAGTAGGGCTATTACGAGCTGTTTACGCAGAGTCTACGTAGTATACCGACGGAAAAACTGCAGGGCATACAAAACTCTATTAAACTTTTTTGTAATCATATCAACGTGCGGTACCCATAAAAGTTTAGGGTCAAGCACAACACCAAGACTCTTCACGAAGTCAAGAAAGGTATACTAATGCCTCCCTTAAGATCAATCGTACGTGACCTATCAGCGTAAAAGAATTTACAAAACGACTATCGCCAAAGACGATAGCCTTGGTTTTATTAGAATTCAAAGTGAGAGAGATACCAGCAGCCCACTCTGACACCGCTTTGGCCGCCCTCTGAAGATTGAGAATGCCCTCTTCCACATTCTCGCGAGGCACCTGCGTGTAAATTTTCAGGTCGTCTGCATAAAGTAGATGCTCGACGCAACCCGAGTCAAGAGCGTCACGTACGTCATTAATGTAATGACAAAACAACAGAGGCCCCTGTACTGAACCCTGTGGAACTCCTAGGTTGGTTGTCAGCCAACTCGCTTTCTCGTTTAAATCCATGGAAACCATTTGTTTCCTTCCTGATATATAGGAGTGAATCCACAAAAGAGCAGCCCTGGAAAGTCCCATCGATCTAAGCCTAGTAAGTAACTTGAAGGGAAAGATCGTGTCGAATGCCTTACTAAAGTCAAAAAAGTAAAAGTAACGTGACGAGTTTTTTGTCTAGACCCGATCTTATGTCATCAGTTAATTTAAGAATAGCTGTTTGCGTCGAGTTGTGCTTTTTGAAGGCAGTCTGCATTGGGTCAAGTATTTTATTAGCAGTAATGTACTCCTGCAATTGCTCATGGGTGATCTTCTCAAGTACCTTTGAAAGAAAACATAAAATAGCAATAGGCCTGAAGTCTTTAGGCGATTTAGGTGCAGAGCACTTCTTTAATGGCACAATACGTGCCTGTTTCCAATGGCCAGGGGAAACCCCCTGAGCAAAAGAGGAATTGAACAGAGTCACAAGATGTTCACTAATAAATGGTAATGCTTTAAGCATCACACTTTGCGGAATACCGTCTTCCCCACGAGCCTGCGATGAGAAGTGTGAAACTGCAAGAAGAGCATCGTTAATATTAATTGATTTAAAAGCGAAACCATTTTCGCTGCATTCAGAAAGAAACTTCTTGCGTTCCTCACTATCATCATGTGGCAAAACTGTCACCCCAGTAAAGTGTGGATTAAGCTCATCTGAAGCAAATCCACTCAGATCCCCTTGAGGTCCGGATAAGAGTCCCAGCTCTCTTTACTCCTTCCAGACATTACCACTTGCAAGAGCCTCGAACAGTCTGTTATGATAGTATTCACTTCTTGCACGCTCAATCTGCTCGTTTAACGCCTTACGTAAAATTAAAAATTCTGAAAAATACTTATTGTCGTTTGTCCGTTTGTATCGCCTATATGTGGCATCCCTCCTGCGCTGCATCTGTGACAACTCTCCATCCATCCATGGTGGCTTCTTTTTCGTACATTTAAATATTTTCATTGGTGCTAAATTTTCAGAAGCAGCAGTTTGATTATCACAAATGCAGTCAAGTGCAGATTCAGGATCCACTATATCAGTTGCCAATTTGGACTAATCATAGCCGGCCAATTTCTCTAATAATAATTTTCCACTAATATTTTTATCATTTCTATACTAAATCGGTTCTTGCACTAAACTGCTAACATTGTAGGCTATAGAAACTTTAATTAAATTGTGCCGACTATGAAAGTTCGCAGGTACGTTACGTGCGTCAAGTATGATGTCATTGTCATCCACAAAAATCAGGTCTATCCATGTGCGAGACGATAGAGTCATATGCGTGGCACCGTGCTGGATCAACTGAAGCGAAAGCTCAGCGGATAATTTACTAAGAAAATTCGCATCACTGCTTTCTCACAGGAGATCAGCATTCAAATCTCCCATTATAATCTTAAATGAAAAATCAGGAGTCAAACTTACTTACGTATCAATTAGATCAGAATCTTTTGTAAAGGAAATGACAGGAGGACGGTAAATAACGGAAACCAACACAGATTCAAAGTTGCCTGCTTTAACAGAACAATAAATATATTCAGGTTTACCACTGGCAGTAGAAGCTCACGCTTCTATGTGACAGCGCCAAACATATGACCGACAAAATGTGTGACTGCTTCAAGTCCAGAACTATGGTACCGAGGACAGCATAAACATAATCATTCTGCCGAACATTAGCCGCTAAGCAGTCCAGTCCACTGGAGATCACCAATGAGCCACCCTCGATACCACAATTTTGTGTATTTTGATGATTATTCTTTGCTATTTCTGTGTCGATGATTTGTGTGTTGGCGTCTACTTTTTCCTTTGAATTCGTGTCAGTGTGTGAGACATTTTCCCGCTCTTCTACACGCTCCTGCACACTGAGATCAGAGACGGTCTGCACCATGCGTGCCAACCCCACCCCAAGTTCTGAAAAATTCTTATCCACTCCATTAAATTAAGCTTGTATAGTAGATTGAAGGCTATTAATTTTAGAATCTAAATTTAAATCAGTCTTATCAGAATTCTTAATTAGAGTGGACAATTTATTTTCCAAACTACTGACTATCTCCCTTAATTTAATATTTTCATCAAGCAGCCTTATCTGCATTACCTCAAAATTCTTTATTACTTTGTCCCTCGCAAGCCATCATCAATACCCATTATGCTGCTCTTAACACTCCGGATCTGATCGAAAGCGCCTGAGACTGAGTCAAGCTTACGAGACAAATTTCCTTCAATTTCAGACAAAGCAGTCTGAGAAATGGAGATGTCGGCATTATTAATTAGTTTAACATTGTTATTTGTTAAATTTATTGATTTATTCTTTATAATATTACAGCGCGGGCAACATGCGCAGTGCCATCTTTACTATGCGCAGGTTGAATTAAATTATTATTATTTAACATATTACTGAAGCTGGTCTTCTTATTTTTCACCGTGCCACTAACCTTCCGAAGTGCCTTGGCTGCTGATTGCCCTTGTGTGACGATAACCGATGGTATTTGCGTGTCAGTTCTCGATGGAGTCGCAGTGCTGAGAGACGACTTCTTCTCTGTCTTATCGACATCGAGTAGTTGGCTATTATTAATGCCAGCATCATGAGCATGTGAACTGGAGGGGGTGCCTCTCTCATTGTTTGTCTTTACACATTTGTTGCAGGTGTAGTGGTAACCTGTGCCTACTAATTGTATGCGTGTCATACATCTAGCTTGACAGCGCTGGCGACAAATTGAGCAATTATACAACCTCTTCGTTCCACATATGTCAGATGACGGCTGCTTACATATGGCACATCGATCCATGATAGCGACCTCTTGCGGCAAATTTCAAAAATTTCATCGCTTGGCGTGTTCCAAAAACCACCAAAATACCGCCTTCCCTCCAAAAACAATCAGTTTGTCACTAACCTCAAAAAAAGCCTACTGGTCCAGAAAAACTCACATTAGCAAAGCAAGAACAGCATCTCTGCTCCCAAACTTGAAACAGACACTGTCTTGTATTAAGGCGCTTGCAAGTACCCTGAAACAAAAACGCCTGAAGGCAGCTTGCGGCAGATGGAGTCAAAAAAGTACAGAGCGTCTCAAAGTACTTCTGGCGCTACTTACGTGTTCTAAAAGGAGCCATAGAAAATGGTAATTTTCTTTTAAAATATAAAAACGGAAATGAAGGTATACAAATTACAGAAGAAATATTATCAAAGCGTAATCAAATTGATGAGATTCACGGGCATAATATAAATATTGAAACATGCGACTATTACAAAAATATTATATTAGCACCGAAAAACGTAGATGTAACAGAAATGAATGAAAAAATTTTATCAAAAATAAATGAACCAGTAATAGAGTACTTGAGCATTAACTCTGCAAATGATGTAAATAACGAAAGTTAAGACGTAATTTTGCCAACAGAATTTTGAAATTCTTTAACACCCAACGATTCGCCTCCACATAAATTACAATTGAAAAAAGGAGCTATACTAATGCTTCTAAGAAATGTTAATTTAAATGAAGGACTTTGTAACTGAACCCGATTAGTAATAATGACATTAGAACAATTCACTATTATTGCACAAATATTAACAGGGAGCTCTATATTTTTACCACGTATGACCTTATCAGCAAATGATGAACTGCCATTCCAGATGACCAGATAACGATTTCCTGTAAAACTTGCTCATGCAATGACTATTAATAAGTCGTAAGGACAACCATGACCATCATCATTATCATCAGCATCATCATCATCATCATCAACTCAAACATCAGCATTAATGTGTAGACGTACGTATGTATAAACAGAAGCAAAGAAACAGAGTCAAAGAGCGGCATCGGAGTCACGGAACGATTTCATAAAAAGGAAGACAGGGAGACGGACGCGCAGACAAAAAGATAGAGACGAAAAAATAAGACACAGAACAGACGAACAAAAATGAACAAATGGAGACAGAGAGATGGAAAGGTGAAAACGGAGAGACGAAGACGGGGGGATGGAGACATAGACAAAGAGACAGAGACGAAAACAAAGAGACAAAGACAGGTAAACAGAGATAAAGAGACAAAGACAGAGAAATAGAGATAAATAGACAAACATGAAAAAACGGAGACAAAGAGACAAAGATGGAAGAACGGAGACAAAAAGACGGAGACAGAGAAATGGAAACACACGGAGACGGAGAGACGAAGAGGACACGACAGAGAGACGGAGACGGAGAGACAAAAACGGAGTGATGAAGACGGAGTGATGGAGATGGAGAAACGGAGACGGAGAGACGGAGAGACGGAGAGACGGAGAGACGGAGAGACGGAGACGGAGAGACGGAGACGGAGAAACGGAGACAGAAAAACAGAGACGGAGAGACGGAGACCGAGAGACAAAGACGGAGAAACGGAGACGGAGAGACGGAGATGGAGGGAGGGAGACGAAGGGACGGAGAGACGGAGACGGGGAGATGGAATGACGGATATTGTGTATGTGTGTGTGTGTATATGAGTATGTGTATGTGTTTGGATATGTGCATATGTGTGTATATGTGAATGTGTATGTATGTATGTGTATGTGTGTATGTATATGTTAATGCTGCAGATGTGTATGTGTATGTATGTTTGTGACAATAATACAAAAGATATTCACGTAAGAAAAAAAAAGTATTAATTCTTCACTTTAATATAATAATAGTAATTATTTTTATAATCAAACAAGCACTAATCTAGTTTAGAATAAGACTATCGTTCATTATAATTAAACGAATGAAATTTTTTATGATTATTTAAAAAATATATTCAAGAAACATCATGAAAATAAAATTCTCTTGTTAATTATATTGATATAGGATGTATTTATACATTACAAATCAGACGTAAATCATTCATTAAAATTTTTAACGGGATGTCCGAGCTGCAGCAATCGAGTTTTGCTTTTTTTATTTTATTAATATCTTTTTAAATTCATAAATTAAACAAATATAATGACTTGTCCGCACTAAAACTATATTAATTTAATAATTTTTGTTAAAATAAAAAATCATTTGGACTTGTTATTTTTTTATGAGCTTGGATTGGAAATTAGATATCAAACTCGACAAACCTAACCTTAAAATACGATACATTGAAAGTTTTTATTATAACTTTGTATGTATAATATTCTGGTGGATTTCTTGAGTTGTCCGCTCTAGAGTTTAATCTTACAAATTCTTCTTTATAGCAAAAAAACTCGATTAAACGCATCGTTTATTCATAAGTTAGAATTGGAAATATTATTAGAAGGTGGACAGCTTTGCCATTCTCTCAAATAATTACATGGTTTTAGCTAATAAAGGTTGCGACGTCATATAATTACATGGTTTCAGCTAATAATGGTTGTGACGTTATAAACGTATATGAAGTTACTTTTTTGCATATGGTAGTTTAATATACCATAAACTTTAACATCACACCTTGTTTTACTCTAAGAAACCATCGTTTTGGGCGTATAATCGATCGCACGCGTAAGCAAGACAAGATGGATGCCCAATTGATTTGATACTCCGAGTTTACCGTGCACTCCGTCACACACGTACAAACTCGTTGAATCTATGTTTTTCAGGTCACATGTTTTAATTAGGTTGAAGAAAGCCAGACCATCACTACAGAGACGCCATGCCCTGAAGCTTTGGGTCCATTGCTTGTTTTTAAACCTTTTAAATATAATATTATATTCAACAGGATTTAGGATGAAGAAAAAAGATAGCATTAGGTGTAACTTATTTCCTCTCAATACCATATTATATTGTCTTCGACAAACGCGACAATTTATTTAATATAATTGAATTAAAAACTTGCAAAGACGTGTGTGAACCAAGCCCACGTTTTTCGATCCACACGTAAATGCAAGGAAGATGACTATGCCGTTTTGGCTTCTTTATTTAATTATATAAACCGTGAAGCTAAGCACTTAAACACTTTACACGTGGTCTTTCAATGAGCTAAAATCACAAAAATGCATTTGATTTTTAAAAATGAATGAAAACACTGTGATTTGAATGATTAAAGATAAAAGCATTATGTTAATTTATCCATTGCTTAACTCTCTAGTTTTAATAATATTTATATACATTTATACTTTTTTTAATTTTTCTTCTGAAACTTTAGAACATAAAATTATATTGCTTAATAAATTTTTGTACAAAATTGTATGTGGGCTAGAATGTGCCCCCCAAATAAAATTTATCGCAAATGATCAGTACTTTATTTCAAGTACATTTCTACTTTCCACTGTTAATTCAAACTTTTATTTATTTTGATATTAGATAATAAGGACTGATGTGCGATCAATTTTGTTTTTATACGCACACAGACAATTTTTACATATAAATTTTTATTTAATTATTAAAATACAATTTTTTACAAATTTAATTTTTCAAATACTTTAATTGTTAATAAATATATAAAAATGTAAAAATTCAAAGAGATAGAGGCAGTTAAAAGTGTATGACGTCACTAAAGTATTTGCTTTCGTGACGTCATTTATTATAGTGCTATATCTATATATATATATATATATCAAAATTGTACTAGCTCATACCAGCTATAACTTTTGCAATTTATCATATTTTGAAAAACAAAAAAATACGGATCTCTTCTTTTTTCGTATTCTACCTGACGGATATAATACATTTTTTCATGCGAGATGCTAATTCTTACTTTTATTTATAATATTTTTGATGGCCAAAGAAAACAACGAAAGAAATATTTTGTTTTATTTTCTAAATGCGAAACAGTTTTCTCTTTTGAATGTTTTGAATCGTAATTTTATTTTGTTTGATTTATTTTGTTACTAAACATTTTATGCTTTTAGCGATTTTTTGACAATAAAAAAAATTTCGCTCTACACATAATAATATTTAATTTTTTTTTCCTAATTGAGTAATCGACTCTACAAATCACGATTTAAGTTATTTCGTTTAACAGATTAATTCTTGTCTTTCAGTAAATAGCTTTTAACGCTTTACAATATATTTTTATTTTTACTTTTACAAATTTTCTACTCTACATATCTCATAGAAACCTAAACCTATATTACTCTCATTTCCTTTTTTCTTTTCTTTTGCCTGAGCATTCGATCCCGAAGTGCTCTGGCATGACGTCCTGGCTGCAAACGGATTAGTTCTTTCCACGCTTCCACTTATGAACATGACAATAAATTACACTTTCAGTTATATGAGCACGTGGCTATGACCGTACGAAAAACACCTTAATTTTACTTACAAGGAAGTGCGACGGCTTCACCGCGCACATTTTGATTAAATT
Source organism: Anastatus disparis (assembly GCA_017163975.1). Classification (NCBI taxonomy): domain Eukaryota; kingdom Metazoa; phylum Arthropoda; class Insecta; order Hymenoptera; family Eupelmidae; genus Anastatus; species Anastatus disparis. The sequence goes on along the minus strand of JAFFSR010000243.1, from coordinate 2,010,053 downwards.
TAATATGATTCTCCGTTACACTCTGAATAAATTATCAATATCATATATATGTTAATTGAAATAATAATTAGTAGAGAGGAATCATACGATTATTCCGGATGTTCGGCATTGATTCCTTCATCATTTGTGTTTTGAAAAATAAGATATCTTAACGTTTAGAATATTAACGTGCATAAATATATGTGTGTTCGTCATCTTAACAATAAGAGTAACGACGCACTATATCATAGATTAATTATAACAATCAGAGATTTGGTTTTTCTTCAATAAAAGCCAAGCATACCATTGTTATTACAAACGAACTTGGTCTCCAACGAACAACAATTCCATATGAAAAAAAAGTAACCTGCTTGTTGTTGATGAAGTTCGCAAGTGCTCGAATGATACTCTCTCATAAGTTATAAGCTATTGCAGCTTTTTCACAGGTTACCACGAGGTAATCTTACATATAATTTAAACCATATGTGTATGTACGTATAAGTATGTGTAAATGTATATGTATGTATGTTTGAGAGTGGATGTGTGTATATATATATAAATATAGTCTTGATGTTTCACTCTAATATAATAGTCGTTATGTGTGTTAACAAAGAAACTTTTCTTGATTAGAAGCTAGTCAAGTTTAAGTTCGAATTATGATATAATTACAATTTAAACTATATTTGAGTAAACATTACGACTATTATATTAAAGTAAAACATCAAGATTTTTTTTTCCTTCCAGACATATCTTTCGTAATGTTTCTACTTATTTACATATACATACTGTAACGGAGAATATATTTAAATAAACAAAATCGAATATATCTGTGGGCTTTACGTGTACTTGCTTTACGTACGCGTGCACTTACCGTTAAATAATCTACTTTCAGTATACAGCAAAGTCTAATACTGCTGATCTGCTCTAATAATGAAAATCAATCAAACAATATTTAATACTCTAGCAGAACTCCGCTTAGAAGTTCTGCCGCCCAAACGTCTGGTATAATAGAAGTTATAAAAGAAACGCGTTAAATGTAAAATTAACTGTACTCATTGAATAGAAATAATACCTAACCTAACCTGAAATATGACGCATTGACGCGGACGACTGTCTCTTACACCGCAGATTAAACGAACATTATGAAGAACATACATTTAGGGCTTAATGGAACCTATATGTAGTTGTTAAGGGCGATAAAAAAACATAACCTATATAAAATGTAACAAAAAAAGACGGTAGAAAATGCTCCAGGAAGCTGCAAAGTTGGCCAAAACAGGATTTTTAATTCTCTGAAGCAACGTATGCATTTTAGAAAAAAAAGTAATTGATAAAAGTATTAGAGAATAAAAAACCTACAATTTGAGTGGTGTCGCGAATATTTTCGTCAATTAGTTATTGCAAAAAAGCCGAAAAACCATAAAAATGGCCATTTCTTGCATATCAATTATTTATTGCAAAAATAATTTTTTAAATATTTTCAAACTTTTAAAAGGAAGCCTTCATAAATACAAACAGAAAGAGAGGTTGTAAGCAAACTGGTTAATTTGTTGTTGAGATATTCCCTATTACTTACCCCAACACCTATAATGTTTATAACTATAATTCTTTTTTTGGATGAACATATTGAGTTGCATAAGGGCTTAAACTCTTCATGAAGGTTCAAATTTTCGTATTCTATTAAAAGCAAATGAGAAGATTGAATTGCATTATTTTTTATAATTCTTTAAAAAAGAGGGTGTTTTTTTATAAATAAATAAAGCTGGAACTTTATTTATAACTTTTACGAATTTGCTATTTGAATATTCTTATAGCTGAGTTCGAAACGAAAAAAAAAAATCTCTGAGGCCAATATAAGCCAAGATAAGATTTAAAAAAAAATAAATCATCAATTAAGAAACGAATCCAGCGGCATTTGTTAGTTACAGACTTATATTTTAAAAATCTATGATTAAATTTTCAAAAATGCGACTCTTTATTATTAAAACTAAAATAATAATAACATAACAATAATAGCGTCAGGCGGGGGGTCGTGGATGCTTATATTTGTGCGTGAGGGAAGTTAACGAAAGACCCCGTTCCAATAAAATTCATAAAAATTAACCGTATCTCCGTAAATAATGGACCGATTTTGATGTTTTTTTTTAATCTGGGGTACCTTGAAAAATTATGAATATTGGTGCAAATATTTTTTTAAAATAGGTTATATTTAAGTTGAAACAGTAGTACCTAATACGGACACCTTAAACGCAAATGTTTGTTGTGGCGCACAAAATCAATATTTTTAGACATGTAACATCTCATTTTAAAGTTAAGAGAAAGAACTTTAAAGTGAAATGCCATGAGTTCTATTGCGATCAATATTTACGAATTGCGCGCGGATTTACAGAAATGTTTAAAATGAACTTACCTTATTATTCCTCGTAATTATAACATTTGGAATCTGGAGACAAATTAAATTAATATTTTCATTGATTTTATATTGTAACTAAATCTTATAATTTATTTATAGTTTCAATAAATAAAAAGATGGTTATTAATAATTGCAAATATTTTAAAAATAATAATAAAAATTGTTATCTCGATTTTTTTTACATTTCTTTGTTTTTCATGCAAAAAATTGTTTCATCATTAAATATATTTTTATTTTCTTTCTAAAATTAAACTACTAAGATTTTCATGTCAGAAATATTTTGAAAATAACTGAGATTTTTTTTTCGTTTCGAACTCAGCTATAAGAATATTCAAATAGCAAATTCGTAAAAGTTATAAATAAAGTTCCAGCTTCATTTATTTATAAAAAAAACACCATCTTTTTTAAAGAATTATAAAAAATATTGTAATCTAATCTTCTCATTTGCTCTTAATGGAATACCAAAATTTGAACCTTCATGAAGAGTTCAAGCCCTTATGCAACTCAATATGCTCATCCAAAAAAAGAATTATAGTTATAAACATTATGGGTGTTGGGATAAATAATAGGGAATATCTCAACAACAAACTAACCAATTTGCTTACAACCTCTCTTTCTGTTTGTATTTATGAAGACTTATAACTAAAGACTTTGAACTAAAAGTTTGAAATTATTTAAAAAATTATTTTTGCAATAAATAATTGATATGCAAGAATTTGCCATTTTTATGGTTTTTTGGCTTTTTTGCAATAACTAATTGACGAAAATATTCGTGACACTACTCAAATTGTAGGTTTTTTATTATCTAATACTTTTATCAATTACTTTTTCTTCTAAAATGCATACGTTGCTTCAGAGAATTAAAAAACCTGTTTTGGCCAACTTTGCAGCTTCCTGGAGCATTTTCTACCGTTTTTTTTGTTCCATTTTATATAGGGTATGTTTTTTTATCGCCGTTAACAACTCTATATAGGTTTCATTAAGCCCTGAATTAATGTCCTTAAAATGTTTCTATTGATTGGACTACTGACAAAGTACAGAAAATAACTATTGAATGGTTATTGTCCAGCAATTAATCACTGCACACCGTTCACTAGAACTGTAACCTCAACTACGCAAACAACACGTGCAAAAAACAATCATCAACCCATCCGAAAACGGTTAGAAAATAACGATGACGCTCAAATGCAAACCGAAAGAAAATATGCCAGCTGAAACAGTCTCTCGACGCGTACGTTAACGTATTTAGCACGAATCTACCCGCCCTGCCTTGTGCACGCCCTCTCCAACTGTAAACCACCCAAGTAGCTGAAACATCTACTCTCTGTCTCACTCCCACCCTCGCAATACAAGCATAGAAGCCTACGTCGTGCTGTGCGACTTACAATGAGAACAGAGATATCCGTATACTAACACACAGTGTATGTGCAATTTGCTATCCTCGTTACAATACATACATACACACATATTTATTAATTTAGAAAAAAAAGGATTAATATATAAAGGATATTGTCCTTTGTATGTTAACCTTTTTTATATGGTGATGTCGAGGGAGCCTAGCCCGATTCCCGTTTAACACATTACATCAGGCTAGACTGTCAGACCCACCATACCGAAAACTTTGACTACTGTGGATGGTCAGCCACTTTTATGACCAACAATCAACCGATACCCAATGAGGTCGGATTTTTTAAGAGTCGCGATATAAATGGCACATACACTTATTTTCTTTCGAAAAAAAGTTAGAGGTACCTGACCAGGATTCAAACCCATTGAAGGCAAGAGCTCTATCCATTGCACCACCGCGCTTTACATACATACATATGGTTTGAAACATATTTATATAATTAGAGCCTAGACTTGACTAGCTTCTATACAAAAGAAAAAAAATTTTTGTTAGCAAATTTTACTATTATTATATTCAAGTAAATCATTGAGACTTCTTTTCTCTCGGACATATTTTTTGCGATTTTACCACTTATATATAAGTGGCAAAATAAGTTATATTAAATGTAATATTGAATAGAGAAGAAATTATATTAAAATATATATTTAATTTCCTTATTAATGATTCGAATTAACTAATAAAATTATAATAATAATTAGCTTATAGATAAAAGAGAAAATTACTCTGTTAACAATTACGTGAGTATTATTTAATCGTTTAAATTTTTTTTTTTTTTTTTTAAATAATGTTGATTATTGTCTCCTCATATTCAATCTATTTTTTTTTTCATAATAGATTGCATAAACTACATTTAGTGATGTTATTTTAATATATTTTTTTTGTATTTTGATCAAATTTTTTAGGTTTTTTAATTGTAATTTTTCTGATTATCTTGAATTTGCATTCCTTTTAAAAATGTTTTTTAAATTTTAAACTTATATTGTTGTTTTGGATATAGATTTATTCTGTTTGTTCGCTTATATTTGAATTTATAACTTTTATTATTTAAAGTTGCGTTACTACTATTATTCAATTACTTCTGAAATTACAGAAATGTCTTTTGATTTTAATATTTTTTCCAAAATCATCAACATTATAGTTCTTGATTTTATATTTATCATTTTATATATATCATAATTATACGATTTAACTAATTTTATGTACAATGATTCATTCTTTTTGCTATTGACCTACCCCTTTTTACATCAGAACCGACAATATAGATTGTTAATAAGAATCCTCACTTTTACAGAAGATGATTGATTCCAGTTGAATATAGTATAAAAAATTTCAGATTTCTCATAATGATATGATTATTATTTGTACAAAATTTATTTTAAGATTTATAAATTTTTTTTCATAGCAATACAAAAATTAAATTTAGTACAAAACTGCAATTTAAAAATTAATAAATTGAGTCAATTCTTTTTCAACTAAAATTGGCTAATTCATTTATAATAGTATAATACATGAAAATCGAACCAAGTGACAGAAGCGAGGTATTTTTCGCTTGTATTGTATTAATGTGAAATCACCTTTTTTCGGAAAATGGATAATTTTTTTGTAATAAGAGTAGCAATTTTTCATCAGGTACTATATAATTATTACTTTTCATGTATAAGCTTTTTTTGGGCTTAATTTCTTGGCCTCATTTTTTTGGCTTCATAATTTGGGCCTCATTTGGGCCTTAATATCTGTATTTCTCTCTTGATCTATTTTTCACCTTATTTTGCTTTATTAGTTTTCCCTTTCCCTACATTTTTCCTCTCTTTCTCACCCCGTCTATCTCCTTCTACCTTCCCTCTCTTTCTCTCTCCTCAAGTATAGACTTATATTATGATGTATTATTAAAGTTCGCTTGACTAGCTTTGAGACTAGAGAAAACATTTTTTTGGTAACAACAGATCTATTTTATACTAAAGTGAAACTATTTTTTTTAGTTCTCTGGTTCTTCCAAACCGGGCATTTTTTAAATGTGCATAGTTTTTTTTTTGTAATAAGGGTAGCAATTTTTTTTCGAGCCCTATATAATTAGTACTTTTAATTTATAAGCTTATTTTAGGCCTTAATTTATTTGCCTCATATTTGGGGCCTTAATATCTGTATTTCTCTCTTCATCTATTTTCTACTTTATTTTGCTTTATTAGTTCTTCCTCTCCTACCATTTTTGCTCTGTTTCTCTTTTTTGCACCCCTTTATCTTCTTCAAACCTCCCACTCTTCCTCTCTTCTCAAGTATAGACTTAAATTATGATATATTATTGAAGTCAACACTTGACTAGCTTTGAGACTAAAGAAAAAATTTCTTTTTTAACACTTACCCTATAATATATTAAAGTCAAAGTACTTTCTTTCGGTTCTCCGGATTCGTGCATTTTTTGAATGTGCATAATTTTTTTGTAATACGAGTAGCAACTTATTAAGTCCAATATAATTAGTATTTATTATTACTAAGCTTTTTTTAAGGCCTTTTCTTTTGGCCCTATTTGGGCCTTAATATCTGAATTTCCCTCTTTATTTATTTTTACTTTGTTTCGCTCTATTATCTTTCTCTCCCTCCATACATCCTCACTTCCTCTTTTTCTCACCCTCTCCATCTTCCCCCACCATTTCTCTCTTTTTTCAAGTATGAACTTTAATTATGATATATTATAAAAGGCTTACTTGACTAGCTTTTAGACTAATGATAAAATTTCTTTGTTGAGAACAGGCCAGGTTTGCTGTCCCTGTCTAATTGCGTTCGCTGTTATTTAATCAAGTACACTGAAAAGACATCGGTGCTCTCCCCGCCACACTGGTATATCCGTAACGGCGCTCCCTCTTTCAATCCATTACGGAGCAAGACCGGCGCTCGAGTGGTCCCGTTTTGTAGCAGCTCCTAATAAGCCGTGTGATCAGTGATGGATTTCGAGGATGCTTTATACATTTATGTATATCTATATATTAGGATATCCTTTAGCCAACTTCAGAGTATACCGTAGAATTAGAGTATAAGCAGAATATAGTATTCTGTAGTATATACTCTGAAGTTGGCTGTTGGATATCATATAAGCATCTTCGAAATCCATCACTGCGTGTGATAGACGCGGTAACTAGCGCCGCAAGAGGTCGTTTGCGGCGCTCTCAAGGCGTGGGCCGGCGCCGCTACGGTCCCGATTTCACAAACTATACAGGCTGTAGGATTCGGCGTAACTACAGTCAGGTGGGTGACTGTAGCGGTCCCTACGTCTTTTCAGTGTATTAATCAATGTATCTGCAAATTGGAGGTTGAGCGCAATATATGAGAAAATCTCAGTAACTTTTTCATTTTGAGAACTCAACTTCACAGCGATTCAAAAGTCTATAATACAAGTTTCTGGAGTGGAACACATTTCTATAAGGGCTTAAATTACTCGTTTCTTGGAGTAGAATATGTAATTAAATTTTGGTATCGATTGGAAAATTGCTCTTCGCGGTACATAATTTTATACATCAAAAATGATACTTTTTAAATATTTTTCTACGTGTGTTTCTGGAGCTATAAAAAAGAGCATACTTTCGATCATTCTCAAATTTTCTGAGGATAATGAATACGGTAAAAACAACAGTTTAAGCCCAGCCTAGTAAATGTGCTCCTCTTTAGGAAGCTGTTTGACTATTTTTAATGTAAGTGTAATTTTTACCTAAAAATTAAACTAAAACGTAAACTTCACACACAAAACGTAAAAAAAGGGCTTTGCTTTGTGTAACACTGCTACGCAGTTCAAATACAATCAACGTCGACCGACTTGTAGGCCAGCAACAGAAAGAATGAACATCTCAAAATAGATGTTCTTCCTTCTTCACGTGGCGCGCTACGCGCGCCGCCTTATGCTCCTACCTTTTCCTCCAACTTGACTGCTAGAATCATATCATAAATATATTAGTTGCGTAGGTGTATGTGTGCACGTGTGTATGGTTGGTGGCTTGGGGTTGACTAGACGTTGCCCCTCTCTTAACCGCGCGTGAATTCAATGTCTTCCTGCTGCCGCATATACTATCTTATGATATAAGTAAGCTTTGAGAAATATGGCCAATTCGCCACGTTACATTATATTATATTAAAGTAAAACCACCTTTTTTCTGGTTCTCCAATTCCGCGCATTTTAGTTCTGAAGCTGAGGCCATTCCCGTTTGGTTGTAGACCTTAAAGGATAAAAACTATGTAATCTTATGTATTTTTCATCGCTCAATCCAAAAATGTTTGTGACAAACCTGTCCAAATGCAGTAATTTGTCTTAATTGCAATTATTGAAACAAATAATAATAATTATAATTTTTAAATATAAAAACTATTCCATCGTATAGCATGGATCAAAACAAGAAGAAAACCTTATATACGTTGTTTACAAAAAATCAATACTTTCGGAGTTATTAACAATGAAAAATAAAAATTTCGTGACTTTCCAAAAATTTAAATCCTTATAACTCTTGATCTAATTAATATTTTTTTAAAAACAAAAGTTCATTGTAAAGTTCAACTCTAAAGCTATAACTTACAATAAATAAAAATATTAAAAGGTTGAATTCAGATTGTCATTTCAAGCAATAAATAAATAGCGATTTTGGCGCTATTCTGTATGCATTGGTATTACTATATAGAGCGTAGTACGTGGAAGAGTAATAGGTATAAATGTATACTAACACGTGTAAGCCTAAGCGCATGAAAGGCTGTTTGTTCATGCTTTAAAGTAACAACTTTAGTACAATTTTTTGATATTTCTATTGATGATAGCATTTTTTGAATAACTTTTTGTTTTTGAAATAATATTAATCATACGAAATTAATAGAATTAATAGTCTTGGAAATTACGAAATTTTGACTTGTTATTCTTAATAATTATAAAGTATTGATTTTTTATATAAAGCATATAGAAATCTTAGTTTTTTCAATAATTTACAATCAATTGAAATAAACAAAAATTGTACTAAAGTTGTTACTTTAATGCATGAACAAATAGCCTCCCATGCGTTTCTGTTTACACGTATCAGTATATATCTATAACTATCACCCTTCCATGTACTACGCTATATATAGTAATACCAATACGTACGGAGCGGCGCCAAAATCGCTATTTATTTATTGCTTGAAATGACAATCTGAATTCAACCTTTTAATATTTTTATTTATTGTCAGTTATAGCTTTAGAGTTGAACTTTACAATAAACTTTTGTTTTTTAAAAAATATTAATTAGATCAAGAGTTATAAGGATTTAAACTTTTAGAAAATCACGAAACTTTTACTTTTTATTGTTAATGACTCCGAAAGTATTGATTTTTTGTAAACAACACGGAAAGAAATATTGGAGACTTGTAGTCCCACGAAATCGAGGCCTGCTTCAGTACATCGATTTAGAACAAACATAAGCATAGTGGCTCAGACGTTAAAAAGTAATATCAACCGCTTTAATTAGTGCAACGAAACGTACGACATGAATTAACTTATCATTATATTGTGCGAGTCTTATCTTGTGTTGTTTAAAAGTCTCATCATCTGCAGCAGTTAATAAGGCTCATACATAGGATTGTGTATTAGCAGGCGCATGCCTTCCTCCAGACCCGTAGCATGTTGAACTGACTTAGTCTCACTCACCGGCCACTTTATGTACCATGCATTGTTTTTAATTCGTTTCGTATTGGATGTGTTTGCTAGAGCTGCTTCGTAGACGTACGACAGTCCCGTCATTGATTTCTTTATAAGTTGGTACGCAAGAATTCATTTAATTATATTATTTAGCTCTTTAATTCAATTATTTATTGTAAACTAAACTTAAGCATTCTGTTACTATAATAAAATAACTTAAAACATAAGTAAATTGAATTGTAAAATCTTATGTATAGCAAGAAAATCCAAATAATATTTGTGTATTTAAGAAAATAATTTTGATTCTTAAATTTAATTCTCATGTTTCATTGTATAATTTTTTTTAAACATAGAAATAATTATTTCAAAATTTAACTAATGAAAGTATTTGAATTAATTATTTAATCATCAAATATTTTTTCTTTAATTCATTCTTTTTAATTGAACATAAAAGTAACTTGTAATACATAAATATATAACCATTTTTGTTTAAAATATTTTAAATACTTGGAATTTATCTTTTAAAAAAACTGTTCATAGGAATTGTCATAATACTAGAACTAATCGTAAAGTATATACTATTGATTTTATCTTCCGAAAAATAAGGTTTGAATTTAAGTTCTTAAATTAAATAAATAAACTTTTATAAAAACTATATTTCAGGCGTTTGGATATCAAATATTTTTGTTTTTTTTAACACATTCTAAATATTATATGGGAAATGTAGATAATATGAAAAAGATGTATTTATATTTTATAATTTTTATTCAACACTACGGTATAGAATGATCGGTCTAATGTTAAAATAGAGAAAGGAATTAGTCTAAATTAAATAAAGTAGAGATGAAATGTATTCAAAAAGTTTTTATCCGATTTGTATTATTCCAATGAAAAAAATTTTTTAACTATGATATCAAATTTTATAAATAAATCTTTCTTATATTTCTAGAATATTATAAAAAATGATTTATTGCAAAAAAGATATGGTTAATTAGGTAATAAATTACATAATATTTATATTACATATGTGTAAATTACATTCAAATAATCAGTTTTTCTTTTTTTAAGAACAATGTTGCATTTGTTTTTTAATTGTTCACTAAACATTCTTGAGTTGATCATAAATAATTAAAAACAAAATTAAAAGTATTTAATAAAATTTTCTATCATGCAAGACCAAATTATATATAAAGATCTAATAACGAGACTCTTGCTCTTTTCGGAAATGCTACGTGATAGCATTTCCGAACGCATCGAGTATGGAACAAATAAAAAACCATTCATGGGATAGAATGTGGTCGGTGAGCAAGACTAAGTCAGTATATCGTGCGATGAGACTGGAAGAGGATATACGCTTGTTAATACCCAGTCCTTTGCATGAACCGGAATAAGTTTTGTGACTGGCGGGGGTATTAATGTACACCGTATGAGACTTGCATAAGACACAAGTGGGTTTACTTAAGTCCTTTATTTTATCATTCTCAAAACAGACGATATGTAGAACGTATATTGGCTGTGCATTATACAATTTCTATACTAAAAGTCGATAGACTTTATACTGATATTTTTTAGGACTGTGCGACGCCAATATTTTTTTCCGTGAATGTATATATGATTTTTTTCTTGTTTTGATCCATGCTATACGATGGGATAGTTTTTATATTGACAAATTATAATTTTTTTATTTGTTTCAATAATTGCAATTTAAACAAATTGCTGCACTCGGTCAGATTTGCCACAAACATTTTCGGATTCAGCGATGAATAATACATAAGATTACATAGTTTTTATCCTTTGAGATCTAAAACCAAATGGAAATTGCCTCAGCTCCAGGACTATTTTTTTTAAATGTGCCTAATTTTTGTATTATAAGCGTAGTAAATTTCTATTGGGTCTTATATAATTGTTACTTATTATTTACGAGCTTTTTTGTGCCTGTATTTCTCTCTTTATTTATTTTCACTTTATTTTGTTTAATTATCTCTTTCTCTCCCTCCAGCCTTCCTTCCTTTCTCTTTTTCTTACCCTCCTTCTTCCCCCATCCTCTTTCACTTTTTCTCTATCCTCATGTAATTCTAATATATTATCAAAGCCTACACTTGACTAGCTTTTAGACTAAAGAAAAAATTTCTTTGTTAAGGGGATGTAAAACGAACACTACACCGGTACTCATGAATCTGACCTATCTTTTCATTTTATTGCAAAACTCTAGGAAAAGAAATGCTTTAGCATCTAGTATTTTCCACGAAGATTATTAAGTAAAATTTTCAAATAAATTCATACATTAATTTCTCAGAATTTTGGGTTTCAATATTAAAATTTTTAGATTTTGTACAACAAACCTAATATTTTAAAAAACTAATTAATGAAACTACACTACCCTCCAGTCACATTTGCCCACCCTACATGAAAATCGATAAAACTTTAAAGTTTTGTGGCTCAGTGAAAAATAGTCGTAATTAAAAAATTCCAACTGGGTTTCAAAAAGGGTTCAAAAACCTTTAATTTAAGCCGAGTTGAGCAAAAAAGAATTAAAAAATGCATGCGTTATGCGTAAAAAACTAACTAAAAAATATTCAATTTTTTCGCCCCTATTCAAATGCCTGCCATTTTTGCGGAAATTATCGAATCATAAAAAAACAAGATGGAGGTAAAAGCTAAAGGAGTCACCTTCAAAATGAGCTATAGAAAGCTAATTTATGATCGATTTTACGGTAGTTATGGTCATTCTTTATGAAAAAAACGATTTTTTTTAATAGCTATTATCTCAAAAAATACGCATGATATAAAAAAATTTTTAATAAAAAAGTTGTTTATTTTTGAGTCAAAAATATATATATTTAGATTTAACTGAAATCTGGAAGAAAAAGTTTTTTTTTAAATTCATTAAAATATAAATATTGAATAAATGGATTTTTTTTCAATGGGATCAAAAATGAATAAAATCTCTTTTTTACTGATTCTCAGTTCAACCTGAATATTTATTTTTTTGACTCAAAATAAACAACTTTTTTTATTAAAAAATTTTTTATATCATGCGTATTTTTTGAGATAATAGCTATTAAAAAAAAAAGTTTTTTTCATAAAAAATGACCATAACTACCGTAAAATCGATCATAAATTAGCTTTCTATAGCTCATTTTGAAGGTGACTCCTTTAGCTTTTACCTCCATTTTGTTTTTTTATGATTCGATAATTTCCGCAAAAATGGCAGGCATTTGAATAGGGGCGAAAAAAATTGAATATTTTTTAGTTAGTTTTTTACGCATAACGCATGCATTTTTTAATTCTTTTCTGCTCAACTCAGCTTAAATTAAAGGTTTTTGAACCCTTTTTAAAACCCAGTTGGAATTTTTTAATTACGACTATTTTTCACTGAGCCACAAAACTTTAAAGTTTTATCGATTTTCATGTAGGGTGGGCAAATGTGACTGGAGGGTAGTGTATGTGAAAATTTAACTGAATAATCTTCGTGGTAAATACTACAAGCTTATGCATTTTTTTTCTCAAAGTTTTATTTAAAATAAGGAGATTGTTAATATTTAAGAGAACAGGTGTAGTATCCATTTTACATCACCTTAACAATTATCCTATATTATATTAAAATAAAACCCATAAATATTTACAACCAATGGGAGACAAGGCCTTGGAAATAAATAAGATCTAAATTTAAGTTAAAAATATTTGTTGTTACGTTCGCCGGTCAGGCTTGCCGACCTCTTCAAACTAAAAAACTTTAATAAAATTTATTAAATACACACTAATTACAAAACTTCACATTATAGTACATACCTATATTAAGAGTAAATTAACGTGAATACATGAGCTTGTTACTCGTATTGTCAGACTGAGAATAAAATATAAATATCGCCTATTTATATTAAGAATCGATAATACAGTTAGAAATTCGTTTATTAACTGAAGGTAAATATATCGTGTCCGTTTTCAAATTAATTGCATTTTTATGTCCGTATACAGTATTTCAAATATCTTGCGCTTTTTATTATTAGATTCTTTATCTAAAATTATTGTCTCAGACCAATCAAATTTATAAGAAATTTCTTTCGTGTATTCATCCACAACTGTATTTTTATTTATGGAATTTTTGTGTTTAGTTGGTCTCGATGTAATATGCTGAGTAAGATTTTCAATTAAATTAATATACTATTTCAGTCACATCGCCTTTCTTAAGTTTATCCTTTCCGATTTTTATTATATAGTTAAATTTTTTGTAAACAAGTGGTATTGTATCAGTGTTGAATTTTTTTAAAGATTTTCCACATTGGTTATGAAATGGAGGAATTAGCGGGATCGCTAGTGTACATATTGAATCGGTAATCCTATTTTGTTTTGAGTTATTATTAACATAATTGTGCTTATATTTTCGCAATTTTCTGTTTATCCATAACGCTATAAATTTGTCTGGATAATCATTTTGTTGTAATAAATTTTTAATTAAGTCAATGTCTTTTTCTCCATATTGTTGATCTGGCAATAAAATCGCTTGATCTGTCAAATTGTAAACAATGTTGCAATTTAATTCTGTAGTATGATAAGATTTAAAATTCAATAGTCGAGATGTTAGTGGATTTTTAGAATCAGTCTGTTATTATTATTCTAAAAAGCTAATCTTATTGCTTCCATCTCGTGTGTAAACCCTATACACTTGTTATAATTATTAAAAACATTTAACACAGTTGTGAGATCATCTTTAAATACATCTTATTATTTTGTCTACATATCTGTAGTAAAAAGCAGATTTTATATTATGTTTACATTCTAAAATGTTCAGACAATTATTTTCTAGGTGGTACATTACTATATTCGCAAACAACGGAGAAATGGGTGAGCCCATAGGTGTGCCATAAATTTGTTTATAAATCATATTGTTAAAAGTGAAAAATGTACTATTGAACAAAAACTTAGTTATATCGATAATGTCATTAAATGATATATTACAATTATTATGAATCGTACAAATACGTTTTTCTAAATTTTTTAATACAAGTTCACATGATGCGTTCGTATATAATGATGTAACATCCAAATAAATTAAACGGAAGTCCTCTGGTATAATAACGTTTTTAATTTTATTCGCAAAAACAAAACTGTTATCAATATTGGATTTCGGTACTTTAATGAATTTTTAAAAATTTTTGTATTAAGATTTTGCTAAATTATGAATAGAACTACCTATAGTAGAAATGACTGGTCTTAGAGGAATGTCAATTTCATTTACCTTTGGAAAGCTCGTAGTTTGGAAAGCTCGTTAGTTTGAGTTAATTCAATATCCTTATATGATCTGTCAAGTGATTTTAATTCATTTAATTTTTTCATGAATTTATATACTTCTTTTTGCAAAACAGATAATGTCTTAAATGTAATAATATGTTTTTAACTTGAATTTGGATCTTATTTTCAAGGCATTGTCTTCCATTGGTTGTGAATATTTATATATATATATATATATTAGTACTCATTATTTACAAGTTTTTTTTTGCACCTTATTTGTTGATCCTCATTTGGGCCTTTGGGGGCGTCCATCAATTACGTACACATTTCAGGGGGAGGGGGTTCACAATTTTGTGATGGTTCCGTGACGAAGGGGGGGGGGGTATCATGCTTCAAAGTGACGTACAAAACACTAAAAAATAATTATTTGAAAATCCCATATATTCACGCAAGATTGATGTAAATAGCATATGTAATATTTAATCTGAAAAACCTGAAGTATTTACGTAGAGTTGACCTTTTTTCATAATATACTTTGACATCTTATTTGACCTGCAGCTTCTTTAATCAGTATGTTTGAAGGTAAGTTAATTTACGTTCAATTACAAATATAAATCATTATTTTATTTTCTAGAGAAATTAATTTTATATATTCAAAATGCATACGTGAATATTACATATTTTATTAATTGATTTATTTATTGGAACTGATATTTTATTTTTATTTTTAAAACATTTCATTATTATAATTTAATTTTAGTAAATTTCGAAAACAACTGATTTATTTGCGTATGAAAACTGTGTGGTTTGTATGGATCTTAATTTTTTTAAATAAGGCATGCTTAAGTTTTATAGATGTTTAAAAATAAAAATTAAAATGAATTAAAACATTTTAGAATTCGAACATTCATTTTATTTTTCTACTTTGTCTGTATTGTATTGTAAAACCATCGAGTCATGTTATGAATTAATTAGAGTTTTTAATAATTCAAATGTTATCTTATATTAAAAAAATTATTCATAAACGGAAAAAAAATTATTCTGTAATATTAATCATTTTTACGCCTAATTCAAATATATGAATTTTCCAAGCTCGCATCGCGTAGTATTTCAATTAGATTAAGAATACTGTATAAAAATATTATTTTTTTTAAAATTATAATTAGTATACAACATGTTAATACTTTAAAATTTTAATAAAGTATTGTTTGAATTTTTACTTTTTGTGAATTTTTAATATACGTCACTTTAGGTGGGTGGGAGGGGGTAACTTCAGTGTGACGGGACCGTGATGATGGGGGAAGGGGGGGGGGGTGAAATGGACCAAAATTTTCGTGACGTATTTGATGGACGCCCCCTTTATATCTGTATTTTTCTCCATAAATTTTCACTTTGTTTCGCTTCATTATCCCTTCCTCTTCCGACATTCTGCCTCCCTTTCTCTTTTCCTCTTCCATTCCATTCCCCCTACCTTCTCTCACTTTCTCTCTCTCCTTAAGTATAGACTCTAATTATGATATATTATTATAGTCGAGCGGCACACCCCTATTTTAATGCTTAAAAATGTAAGTTGACCCCTTATGGAAGGATAGTCGAATAAAAGCTTTTGGAATTGATTCATTATATTTTTTATAATAGCGTCAAACGCCATAGCTTACATAGACTGTGTCACCGGTATCGCACGAGCGCGCCGCGCGGTCCTCTTGCGGTATCCGTTAATACATAGTATAAAGTGCCGCCATTACGGCTTACTAAGTCTAGCTCAAACCGGCGCCGCTAAGGTGTCGGTTGGCTCCGTGCAAGCGCTGGTTGGCTTCTATAGTAGGCTCAAGCACGAGCGCCACCACAGCCATACCTATGTGCCGGGGTGAGGGCCGATGTCTTTTCAGTATACATTAAAAACTAATATGCAACAAATTTTCATCCAAGAGGCCTTTAATTCATTATTAACAAAAAACTTGCAAAATTAAAAAAAATAAAAACAAATTTTCAAAGATTATTTTTCATGTAAATAGTGTCAAAATAAACATTCTTAATTCTTTGCAATTTTGTCGAAGAAGGCACCGTTATTGAGTTATGAGCATTCAAAGTGCGAAAAATGACTAAAAATGGCCATTTTTAAATTTGATATCTCGCTTTCTACAAAAGCTATCTGATTATTCTTTACTGGAAAATGTTTTTTGGGACTTGTACTTTGAGGTACGATAATTTTTATATTCCTAGATTTTGTTTTCGATCTCAAAATTCGCACTTGCAATTTCATAAAATTTTCAATATTTTATCTGAAGCACAAAGGGGGTTTAGAGTACCTGTGACTGGGAATCAATTAATAAAATAATTTTCTGTCATTCTTTTATACTGTTCCATATATCTAAATATAAATTTTAAAATAAATAATGCTAATTGGAATTCTAAGTTTTTCGTTATTAATAACTAATTTAAGACCACTTTGATGAAAATTTGTTACATATTAGTTTTTATGTTACATTTTTTAGCATAGGGGTGCGTCGCTCACCTATCAAAGTCTACATTTGACTAGTTTTTAGATTGAAGAAAAAATTTTTTTGTCAACAATCATCCTATTTCATATTGAAGTGAAACCACCTTTTTTGGCTTTTTGGTTCTCCGAATCCACGTACTTTTTAAATGTGCATGATTTTTTTATAATGAAAATAGCAATTTTTACTTGGTTCCTATATAATTAGTACTTATTACTCATAACCTTTTCTTGGGCCTTTGTTTTTTGGGCCTTGTTTGGACCCTAATATCTGTGTTCCTCCCTTTATTTATTTCTCTTTTTATCTTGCTATCTTATCTCTTTCTCTCCCTCCATACTTCCTCCCTTTCTCTTTTTCTAGCCCTCCATTTTCTTTTACCCTCTTTCTCTCTCTTCTCAAGTATAGACTTGAATCATGATATATTATGAAAGTCTAAACTTGACTATCTTTAGATTGCAGAAAAAATTTCTTTGTTTATATTAATCCTATAATATAATATATAAAAAATAAAGCATTTTTCCGATTCTCCGGTTCTCCTGATATGCGCCGTTTTTAACTGTGCATAATTTTGTTGTAATAAGAGTAGCAATTTTTTATTCGGCCCTATATAATTAGTTCTTATTATTCATAAGCTTTTTTTGAGCCCTATTGTTTAAGCTCCATTTGGACTTTTATGTCTGCAACTTTCGCTCTTTCGAATTATCGCTATATCTTCACTATCTTTCTTTTTTACGTTTTATTAAAATTAATTTGACAAATAACATAAGTAACAGACGCAAATATTATACATGCAAAAAATATTGCACATAAATAAATATTTCAGGTATGAATGTGTTTTATTCACACTTTATATGCGTGTCGTAGACAAAAATGCATTGTATATATATGGGACATTCTTTTTCAAAGCGACCATCCCCACGTTTCCAAAATTCATGTGGACTAAAAAAGTTCTACAACGGCCTTAGATTGTAGGTTTTTTCTTCAAGTTTTTTTTGACTTGTGGTCTTTTGTTTAGAAACCAAATCGCAACCTAAAGATGTCGCTTCATAACAGGCGATCATAATAATAATGATACCAGACGACGAAGTAAGCAGCAGCACACGTCCTTTGCGACTCTCTGCAACTTGTGAACTTTTTCTGCCGCAAGGCTGCCTTCGGGCGTTTTTTGTTTCAGGTTTCTTGTAAGCACCTTTATGCAAGACAGCATCTGTATTATAATCGAGAGGTGGGATGCTGCTCTTTCTTAGATATTGGAAGTTCTTGGGCGTGCTTATTTTTGAGGTTAGTGTCTAAGTTCTTCGTTTCTGAAGGACAGCGAAGCGTTTTGGTGAATTTTGGAACACCCAAAGAGACGCTGTTTTGTTAATCTACCGTCATAGGTCGCTGCCATGGAACAGCTGAGTTGTACCGTATGTCATCAATCACCAACAGATATACGAGGCTAAGAAATATTACACGATTGTGTCATTTGTCTACCGTCATAGGTCGCTGCCATGGAACATCTGAGTTGTACCGTATGTCATCAATCACCAACAGATATACGAGGCTAAAAAATATTACACGATTGTGTCATTTGTCGTCTTCAGTGCTGTCATACAAAGCTTATGACACGCGTATCGACTGGAAACAGCGTCAATTATGTTTGTAAGAAGTGTGAAGAGAAAAAAACAGAGAGCGACCCTTTCACGAATCTTACGCTTGGCACTGACTCAAACACACACGAAGGGCATACGGATTATAAGAAGCTGCCCGTCAGTACTTCTACGCCTTTAAGGACCGATATGCAAACGACACTGGTCATCAATACACAGGGGCAGCTAACCAGCAGCTCATCCAAGGTAACAACTACCAAGATGACATGAAAGGACGGTGATGCGGCAGACAGAAAAAGTAATTTAGGTATTAATTCTGCAATAACTCCACGAATTAGAGGTGGCACTACGTGGGCTGCCCCTACTACTATAGTAAAAAATAATAAAATTAAAAATAACAATTTAGAAAATTCAGATAGTTATAAGATTCGGAACATCAGTACTGACTCTTCCATTGTCCAAGCTGCTGTGTCTGCAATGGAAAGCGCATTGTCTTGAAAGCTTGATTTAGTTCTAGGTGCTCTAAATCGACTTTCAGGCCTTAAAATTCATTTAACAGATATAGCGGATGGCTTGCGAGACATTGTAGATAATATAGAAGAGCCAAATAAACACTTTAAAAATTTAGAGTCCGTACAAACACGGTTGCTGGATTAATTTTGTTTGGCATAGTGCTGGTAAATTTCTGGTGAGAAGGCAATAAGGGAAAAGAGTATTTGAGTTAACTTCTAAAAATTATATTAATAAAATATGTAGTAGTGGAAATATAAATGTTAACAAAAATGGAAAACCCAAAATAATTAATGAAATCATAAATAAGGATGCTGTTGAAGTTGAAACTAAAAATACTGATGTCAATGAGAAAAAAAAATTAATCCATGATTATAATGCCACTTCAGACAATGCCTCTCCCCAATGATTAAACTGAACTGTCGCTGGCTCTTTGAATGTGACCTCTTTTATTTAAAATGTTCTCTTTTTTGTACGCTGCTACAGAATAAAATTAATATCTATCTATAATAAAAAAAAATTAAATCAAAAAATTTTGATGAAACAAATGTTTATTGAATACCAATTATGAATTATAATAGTTTTCTAAGCCGCTGAATCTGAATCCAAGGTCCATTTATCCATACAAGGTCATCTTCAATGTCATTTCAAGGTCAAAGTGAGAAAAAGTTATTTAATCATTGACTATTACGGTTTCATGAGATCGCTGAGTCTAAATTTAAGGTCTGTTTGTCCGTACAAGCAAAGAAAATAGACGCTTAGAGAAAGATTATTTTGGGTTACATTTTGCTTGTATATCTATACATATGAAAAATGTGCTATACAGGGTGACCCATTTTAAATGCCCCATCCAAATATTTCAAATAGAGAGTATTGCTGAGAAAAATTTTTTTAATGAAAGTTGTGAAATTTGGGAAGGGTCATCTTATGGTGACCATGACCATGACCATGACCACGATTTTCATAGTCAGCATGGGTCAAATCGATTTTTACAAATAAGAACCCCTAATTTTGACCCCGGAAATGGTGAGAGCGAAAAATTTTACGTCCAAGTATGTCCTTATCCATGACCATGACTATGATCATGACCATCATGTTCAGCATGGGTCAAGTTAATTTTTTTAAAAAGGAACCCCTAACTTTAACTCCGGAAATAAAAAGAGCGAAAACTTTTACGTTTAAGTGTGTCCTTAACCACAACCATGACCTTGATGATAAGCATGGTTCAAGATGATTTTTTAATATAGGAATATTGGCCTAACTGATGAAGCTAAGACCGGGAGGATTCCGGCTGATTAAGGCAAGAATCCTAGCCCAGCTGGTTAAGACAAGACCGGAAGGATTCCGGCTGGTTAAGACAAGAATCCTCGCCCAGCCGGTTAAGAAAAGACTAGAAGGATTCCGGCCGATTAGGGCAAGAATCCTAGCCCAGCTGGTTAAGGCAAGATCGGGAGGATTTCGGACGATTAAGGCAAGAATCCTAGCCCAGCTGGTTAAGGCAAGACCAGGAGGATTCTAGCCGATCAAGGCAAGAATCCTAGCCCAGCTGGTTAAGGCAAGACTGGAAGTCTCTTGGCACAGTTTATAATAGCATTACCAATTTTTCATTTATCTAATTAAATGTTCAAAAATACCGCTATTATTATTAATGCATAGTTCAATTCTTCTTTGGAAGCTTCGGACAGTAAATAGAAGCACATGCTATGGTATATTTTGGCAAAGATTAATGATTCGTTGAATCATATTTCCTCTAGTAGTCGGAGCTTCTTTACACACAGTATTTTTTAACGATCCCCATAGATAGAAATCAGGGCTCGTGAGGTCTAGAGATCGAGCGGGCCATTCAACTTGATTGTTACCACGACCTATACCTATTCACTCATTCTGGTATGTTTGATTTACAAAATCCTAAACTATGTAACTTCTGTGAGCAGGTGCCCTATCATGTTAAAATCACATACGACCTCTTGTTTTAAGATTAACATTCTCCAATAGATTTGGTAATTGATTAGTCAGAAAATCAAGATAATTATTACCATTAACGGACCCATAAAAAAAATAGGGTCCAATTAGGTAACCATTAAGAATACCACACCAAACCGTAAGACTCCACCTATTTTGGTATTACATACCCCAATGAGGATTTTGAATGTAGTAGTGACAATTGTGTCGGTTAAATTCACCTGTGTTATGAAAGGTTGCTTCGTCCGAAAACATGACGTAATAAAAAACTTGTGGATCGTTTTGCAATCTTTCCCGTGCCCATTCACAAAATCGTAGCCATCTCTGAAAATCATGTTTCATCAACTCTTGATGCAAAATTATGTGGTATGGATGAAACCGATGCAGTTTCAAAATTCTTCTTACAGTTTCTCTTGGAATCCCAGATAGTACAGCAATCTTTCTAGTTAAAATGTGGAGGTTCAAATCAACCAAAACAAGTACTATCAGGACTCGAAAGTCATTTCTCTCGATCGTCATACTTCTTCGACGTTGTCTCGCTCTTGGTGGTGCCTCCCGTTCATGCTGTTCAATTCTACGAATTGTTCTATGGTCTGGATGATGATTTCTATCGGGGAACCGCTCCTGATATAATTTTGCAGATGTACGATAATTTATTCTGCATTCTCCCAAAATTAATAGGATATCTACGATTTTGCTTCTTGTATAATCAGACATTTTATTTGTAAACCGATATACAAAGAGTCAATAAAATAAACGAAAAAAGAATATTGTGAAGTATTATCTGAAATAAAAATAATTGACGATCTCGTATTGCGATTTGATATCGCCGTCGCCAGCGAAAACAATTATAGTAAATTTATGGACTAAATACGCGGTAAATTTTATGGACAAATTTTTTTTTGACGCTCCGCATTGTACATGTATTGGAATATTTTTCAGACATTTTTAATTTCGTTCCTTGAGAAAAAATAAAGAAAAAGTGAAAAAAATAAAAAAGAAAAAGTGAAAAAAATAAAAAAAAGTAGCGAAAAATTGAAACACGCTCAGTGTACGCAATTTTTAGTCTAATGAACTGAAATATTGAGGAAATTAGTTTTTCAGGTAGACAAACGAGTGTGCAAAGTTTGTCATTAAAATATCGTAGAGTTGCAAAATATTAGTTTATACAAAAATTAACGAGAATAACTTTTCAGCCAATTAACATTTCTGATTTAAGTTCATATTATTTTTAGTTTATTATCTTTCATTTACGAGATCAAAATAAGGCGCTCCCGATTGAAAATTTGATTTGTCCTTGAATGGCCATTAAGGTCACGGTCAAGGTCATATACGGACGTAGAAGTTACTACTCTTTTGCAGTGTCAAAACTAGGCTTTCCTTTTAGAGAAAATCAGCTTGACCCATACTGACCATGATAGTCATGATAATGGTCTTGGTTAGGGTTATACTTAGAAGTTAAATTTTTTATTCTTTTTATTTCAAAGGTCAAATATACGGGTTTTCATTTTAAAAAATCAATTTGACTAATGCTGACCATCATGATCATGGTTATGGTCATGGTTAAGGACATACTTGGACGTAAAATTTTCCGCTCGTTTCATTTCCGGAGTCAAAGTCAGGAGTTCCCATTTAAAAAAATTAACTTGACCCATGCTGACCATGATGATCATGGTCATGGTCATGGTTAAGGACATACTTGGACGTGAAATTTTTCGCTCATTCTATTTGCGGGGTCAAAATTAAGGGTCCTCATTTGAAAAAATCGATTTGACCAATGCTGACCATGATGATTACGGTCATGGTCATGGTCAAGGACATATTTGGACGTAAAATTTTTCGCTGTTTTCAGTTTCGGAGTCAAAGTTAGGAATTCCGATTTGAAAAAATAACTTGACCCATGCTAACCATAATGATCATGGTCATGGTCATGGTCACCAAAAGGTGACCCCTCCCAAACCTCACATTTTTTGTCTAAAAAGTTTTCCTCAGAAATTCTTTCTATTTGAAATATTTAGGTGGGGCATTAAAATAGGTCACCCTGTTATATATCATATATATATATATATATATATATATATATATATATATATATATATATATATATATATATATACACAAAATTCATGGGATTTGGTGGCGCCCCCAAGTAGCTGGGTAACAGAAATAAATCTTTTTAGGATGAAATTCTCTATTCAAAAGTACGCTTCTACAAGTGTCTATATTTGTTGGTATAAGGTCATCTCCAAGATCATTCCAAGTTCAACGTATCAAAAAGTTGTTCAATCCAGTCTAATCATCGACAATCGTCGGCTTTTTCGGGATTGCTGGGTCGGAATCAGAAGTCTGTTTGTTTATATGAGGTCAGCTTCAGTCATTTAAGAGCATGACGAAGCTGTCCGCCTTCTAATGATATTTCCAATCATAACTTATGAATAAACGATGTGTTTAATTGAGATTCTTTGCTACAAAGAAAAAATTTGTAAGATTAAACTCTAGTGCGGACAACTCAAGAAATCCACCAAAATATTATACATACAAAGTTATAATAAAAACTTTCAATATGTCGTATTTTAAGGTTAGGTTTGTCGAGTTTGATATCTAATTTCCAATCCAAGCTCATGAAAAAATAACAAGTCCAAATGATTTTTTATTTTAACAAAAATTATTGTATAAATATAGCTTTAGTGCGGAAAAGTCATTATATTTGTTTAATTTAAGAATTTAAAAAGATATTGATAAAATAAAAAAAGCAAAACTCGATTGCTGCAGCTCCGACATGCCGTTAAAGGTAATTTTAAAGTTAAAGTGAGAAAAAGTTTTTCAATTACGTCCAATCATCGATTATTAGAGGACTTAAGGTCACCAAGTCTGAATTTAAAGTTTGTTCGTCTAAATAAGGTTATCTCAAGGCAATTCCAAGGTCAAAACAATATTTGAGGTTAAAGAAAACTGTGAAATCAAACTCAATCATCGGTCATTTAAGTTTAATCATCCGTTAATGATATTGATCGATGCATAAAGTCTACGATTTGTGCATGGATAAATTGTAACTTTTTTTTATATGCAGTCATTATTAAGCTATATCTATCGGCGAGATTTATTAATGTTTTTTCTGCTAGTAGCTATATTCCATAATTATTCTACGAATGGAGTGGCTTTGAATTTTTATTAATCGGTCTATATAGCTTACATAACGTGTTAGATACTTACGTAACAGTCTTCAGCAAATATAAGTTGAAATCATAAAAATAAATATAATCCTATTGAATAAAACGAATGTGAACGGACAAAATTTATAATCTTCATTAGATACCGGTTCAATTTTGAATACAAATTTATGTTAGGTATGTATTAGCCATATTAACCGTGGATTACACAGAATAGTATAATTTTGAAATTCCATTCAAATGAAAAAATTATAATTATGTTCAGCTTTTACGTGTTCCCAATGCCTGACTTCGAGCAGCAGTAAGCATCGAAAAATAGACGTAAGAGCTGATCCTGGGACATATTATGGTCTGAAATTGAAAAAAATTGTACGTTTATTCGGCTGAAGTATAATAAAAATTGTATATACTGTATGGTCATAAGGAAGAAATCTTTGAATTGCGCGACAAATAGAATATTATGCTACGTGGGGTAAAAATGCCGGCCTAAAGTGTCGCATTTTTATCCCACGCGGCTTATACGATTTTTTCCCCGGGCTAAAACACGTACAACTTAAAGTTCGCAATAATTCATTTATCGACGAAAAATCAATGAATAAAAAAGTATCGCAAAGAATCATCTAATACTCTCCACCGAGCATGCGCACTATCTGTCTGCCTTACTGCCACTGATGATAATTCATTTATATAATCCATAAATATATCACTCTTATTATAATACACTACATATTATAATTCATAAAAATAAAACTAAATCACAATAAAATAAATAAAATCAAACAAAATAAATAAGCACAATCAACCGTTTATTTTATATTTTAATACTTTAAAACAAATAAATATTGTTCGTACACTATTTTGTAACACATATCAGACAGAGAGAATCGATGCACGTGACTGGTGAACAAAAAAGGATTAACCATAGCAACGAATATAGACGGCGTTTATCTTCTTTGACTATAGTATGCATATGAAAGAGAGAGTTCACGCTTATAACTTATAACGGGTGAGTGGAAAAAGATTAACGTATTTCTCCTCTACTTCCAACACACACAAATAGGCCAGTCAATAGAAAAAAAAAACTGATTTCGTCACAAAAATAATATCTGGAAACTAACTATGCCATCATATTAAAGTAGTCCCAATTGATATTCTGACATGTTTGCAACTCTGAAATATTGTCAGTTAATTTGTTATTAACAATTTATTGCAAAAAATCGAAATTTTTTCCGTTTTTTGCATATAAAATCGAAACTGTGTATATGACTAGAAACGGCCGAGCGCAGGTAAGTACTCAAATAGTGGGGGTAACAGCAGTTGAGGAGAAACGCGTATATATAATAATAGTAATGGGAGAAACGCGTATATATAGTAATAGTAATGCTTTAGGCGTTGCTCCAAATCTTTTTATTTGATTATTTCAACAACTGTAGCAGCTAGTTGAAAGTTATTTTTTTTATTCCGGGGTAACTCGATCCGAAAAAACTGATTTTTTACTTAGATTTCATAAAAAATCGACGGAAAAACCGATGTTGGATGTTATTTAACATTTCATTGAATTTTAAAATACCATTTTTTATAACAATTAAACAATATTACATTATTTTCAGTAAAATTCATGAAAGAATTGAATATATCTAAATTTGGTAAATATTATTTTGGAATATTTTTAAATGTGTTAAAAGCATGAATTAATTTTTGATTAATATAATCAATACTTTGTTTCAATGCTAATTAATTTTATGTTATTGCAAAGATATAAAAATAATATGTTTATTGGAATAAGATTTCTAATTTATTTAAAAAGATGCAAACGTCTTTAAAGCACAAGATTACATGAGTTTTTGTTGAATTCTAATAATTTTACATAACTTCATTAGAAATTTCATTTTAATTAAAAATAGAGGAAAATAAATTTTCTAAAATAAGATAAGGTATATAATATAATTCAGTGTTTATTTATTTATTAATGTTAATTTTAATAAATAAATAAATAGAATTCATTTCTATAAAAAAATACTTAATAACAATTAAAAATAACAAATTTTATTTTATTTAATTTAATTTAATTTAATTTTTTTTAATTCTTAAATTTAAAAATTACGCAATTTTACTTTTTTTTGTAGGTGGTAAATACTCATAATTTTCATTCTCATTTTCTGCTTCGTTATCACTTATATCGTCATCCGATTGAAGAGAATAATTATTTGGATCTAAATTTCTGTAACTTTCTTCGTCGCAGTTTGCACAGAGATTCGTGCAGCGCAAACCATGTTTTTTGCAGCTACACAAAGCGTCTGTGCAATCTTTTTTGCTACAAGAACACGAAATCTGGTCTAGTAACTTTTTAGGGATGTGTGGGTCTGTACTCCCAATTGGCATTAAATGATTGTGTCGTAATTCCCATCTCCAATCAGTTGTAGACAGATTTGTGTTCCCTAGTCATAATTGCAATTGGAAATAAACGCGATATGTGTGTTGTTTTGCTGCTCCTTCCGTCAGCGGCAAAGTTTCCAAGGCAAATTTGGTTTTTATTTTGGCTTAGTTAAAATGCAAATAACGCAATTCGCTTAAACTAAAGTTTTTAGCTTTTTCTAGCAATTTCTTTTCCGCCTTACTGCTATACATCACCATTATTAAAGTTATAGCATTTTGCGTTATTTTCTCGCAACTGGCATCATCTTTATAAAATGCTGATGCTAATTCAATTAATTTTTGATGATCTGTTGAATTGACAATTATTTTTTTCCCTATTCTATAAAAACATCATGTTGTATCGCATCCACAAAATGCGTGTAAAAATGCAACTATTTTTTGTAAATTATGATATTTGAAACTACTATTACTTTAATATTCATTTGGATTAGAACCTCTTTGTGGAAATAGATGTTATTAATATTATATGCCAGCTGCGATAAAATAACCCACAAATCGATATCCTCGTTTACAATAATTATTGTAGCTCCGGAATTTATTCGAGCATTTTCAATCGCACTGCAAACTATATTTTGCATTACTTAAAAATTATTTTTGTGCCACAGTAATTATAGTATTTTCATTAAAAACGATTTCACGTCCAATATTTGAATATCTACGCAAACGCTCAACAGATTTTGTTGATGATGTCTCGTCGTCGGGATAGCCATAAAAAATAATCAGACTATTCTGATTATAATGTTTTTTTTTGCATAAGAAACGTAACCATCAATTATTTTACTCATTTAAACATTCGTTTGCCACACAACTTTATTTGAGAAAAAACCACCATCTACAAATGCGTAACATTTCCTTTCTCTGTCACTTCTTGGAAACAAATAAAATTGGAGTAAAACAAAGATTTCGAAGTCTTTTGCATGCCATTTTCATCGAATAAAGATAATGGTATTGGTGAAAGTTCATAATTACTGCAATAGTTTTTCATATCATCTTGATTTTAAATATTAAGAGAAATTTTTTGAAAGATTAACAACGGTGACATGAAAAAAGAGCGTCTGTGGCGTAACCGGCTAAGGCACACGCCTTATACGGTCTCTACACATTCGCTCCGAGTGGTCGGGGGTTCGATTCCCGGTGAAAACACCTGAAATTTTTTTCAGGCGTTTTTCATCGGAAAAAGAACTTCTGAGCGCGATGGGTAAATATTCCTGGCGTAGGTTTTCTCCTGGGGGAGTTTTCCCTACGTCACAGGCTTAGGCCTGGGCGAATGCAGGAATCTACCGTAGAAATCTACTTACCGACTGTTCTAGGAACGCGGCAGTCTGTGATTTCTCGGGTATGGGTAGATTAAAAATAGGTAAAGGAATAGGTAGGAAAAATAAAGGTACAGGAAACATATAGGTAAGGGAAAAAGGTAGGCAAACATCCTGACACAGAGGTGGTCAAGGATGTCGGTAGCTTGGCCAAGAGGCTGCACCGGGCCAATAGGGCGAACCAGATAAAAAAAAAAAAAAAAAAAAAAAAACAACGGTGACATGTGAACTTCTTCATTGGCATTATTTTATATCAAAGCGTTTGTAGATAATAAATTTACCATCTTACTACTTTGTTTATATTTAATGTCTGTGAATTTTTTATTCGACGTCTCCAACATCAACAGTTTTCCAATTTTAAAAGCTTTGTCACAGTTTACATTCTTTAAATCGCCAATTATACCGGAATATATTCCAAATATTTTATCTGATTTCCGAAAGGGATTATAAGTTTCAAAGAATTGCTGTACTTTCGCCAAATCATTTGCATCTCTAGATATTCGAGAAATACGGTTGTTGATATGCTGCTCAGATGTCGCAAACGTCAAATCGCAAAATTTTTCCATAGCGTTGCCGATTTCTAATACAACAATTCTAAATGACACCCATTTTCCAATAATATTCTCAGTTAATCCGCGACCATGTGTCAAGCCTCCAGTACATTTAATAGCTCGCATCAATACCTGTTCAATGGTCATATCTGACCATATTCCGCACTAAAAACGATTGGACCGCCTAACAGTGTTAAATCCTTGTTTGCAAAACTTGTCATACTGTACAATATCCATTATATCTTTTAAACTTATCATTCGTTGAATGTAGAGCAAATAAGCTTTGGCATATAAGTGATGCCCCGAGGAGAAAAAGAAGGGTGTCATTAATTTGACCGCTTCAAGATGTAGGTCGAAATTTTCTGATCGCTCTGCGTCTATATATCTTTGTAGCAAGTAAAACAATTTAGAATACTGAACCCAGAGTTGACTTGTTGGTCCATTATTCTCTAGCATTAAAAAAGTAGATTCAAATTTCTTTGTAATTTCCTTTATTAAAGAATCCATTAAAAATGTTCTAAAATTTTCTTTTCTAATTTCATTTAAATTTGAATCTAAAAATTCGGTTTCTGGCTGCGTAAATTGTATGCTTTTACAAACATTGGTAGCAAGTGCAGCTTTTACTAACAAATGACCTTTTACAGATCTCGAAAATGCATGACCGGTCAATGCTTTTTCTGCTGACAATTTAGCGTAAATTGTACAAAAAGGTTCCTTTAGACCACTACCTGCCATTATATTTCCAATTGCCCCGAGAAAAGACATAGCCAAATGAAAACCTCCTAAACGAGGGATTACAGAACGTACATTATGTGAATCATTAGTGTCATCAATTAAAAAAATAATTTTATTAGTTTTCATATAGAGAAGCAAATGAAATGTAACAAAACAGTGTTTTTGATTATTTTGATTTGCTCTACGCCTAGCATCAATCAGCGGCGTTAAAATTGTAGTATGGTCGCTTGGTGGTACTTTAATAAATGGTGATGCAATAACTCTTGTGCAAAAATCTCCATTTAACGTATGTAATTTGTTCATTAATCCGTACCAATTAGGAGTTTTCTTCGCTGCAGCGTGCTTACCGTAGAAGTATAAAAGATCGACCGGTTCGATTTGAAGGGTAAAGTCAGGAATATTTGTTTCTTTCCAATCCTGTACAATCACACTGTCTAATTTGAACGGTTTATTATTTTTGAAATCTGTTAGTGGGAGAAAGCCAAATGTGCTGCTCGTATTGGCAGCAGGGTTGTGCAAATGAGTAATTATCCATTAATAATTATTAATTAAACTTTTAGTCATTAATTACAAGACACGTAATCGATAACTAATATAATTATCTGATGTTTAATTGAGAATAAAATTTTAATTATCAATTAAATGAGAGTTTAATTGAGAATTAAATGTTAACTATTAATTAAATAAGAGCTTAATTAAAAATTAAAATTCAGTTATCAATTAAATGACCCATAATTGATAACTAATTTTAATTATCTTAAGTTTAATTAAGAATTAAATTTTAATTATCAATCATATAGGAGTTTAATTGTAAATTAAATTTTAATTATCCATTAAACAAGAGTTTAATTAAAAATTAAAATTCAGTTATCAATTAAATGACCCATAATTGATAACTAATTTTAATTATCTGAAGTTTAATTGAGAATTAAATTTTAATTATCAATTAAATAAGAATGTAATTAAAAATTAAAATTCAGTTATCAATTAAATGACCCATAATTGATAACTAATTTTAATTATCTGAATTTAATTGAGAATTAAATTTCAATTATCAATTACATGAGAGTTGCATTGATAATTAAAATTTAAGTTATCAATTACATGACCCGTAATTGATAACTAATTTTAATTATCTAAAGTTTAATTGAGAATTAAATTTGAATTATCAATCATTTAAGAGTTTTATTGATAGTTTATATTTTATTTATCAATTAAATGACCCGTAATTGCTAACTGATTTCAATTATATGAAGTTTAATCGAGAATTAAAGTTTTATATATAAATTAAATGATGATTAAATGTTTAGTTATCAATTATACGAGAGTTTAATCAATAGTTAAAGTTTTAGTTATTAATTAAATGACACGTAATTGATAATTGGTTTAATTATTCAAACTATGATTAAATTCTTGGCATCCACGCATCCTCTACAAGAAGTGACTTTTATCTTTCGATAAGCCTCTATAACACTAGATGCACTTCGTTGTAGATGATACCTTATTTTTTTATTCTCTGCTATAAAACCAGATACACTTATGATGGATGATGTTTCGTCCAACCGTAGATTATCCTGAGACCTAGGCATTGTCTACATAAAGTGACTCGTGTTTTTCAATTTCTGATTGACGAAATTTCTGATTGCGCGGTCGATAAATCAAGAAGATTTCTATAATAACTATGGGAGTTAATATATAAAACGTCGGAGACGACATTACCACGGCCTCAGACGTGTTACGAGTGCCGTATAGTAGCGAATATAGAAAAAATGCAAGTATGCAGTTTATAGAATATGAAGCGACCAAAGAAATGAAAATGCATCGGTGGGAATGGCTCAACGTTTAAGCGCTTGTCTGTCGTGCAAGAGGCCCGGGGTTCGATCCACGTCGCGGACGCTTTCTCGCCTTTTTTAGAATTTAATATTATATTAGTCGCTTAATAATAAAATAAAATTCGTAACTAAAGTTATGCCTAATAATTTTAGTATTTTCATAATGTATTATTATTAATAAAGAGATTAATGTATAATAAAAAAAAATAAAAACTATTTTAGTATCAATAAATTTCTATAATTATCAATTATTTATTTAAATTTACAAATTTAGTTACTTTTCTTTAAATTTAATAAATTTAATTATTATTATCTGTATTTTGTTTTTAGGCATTCATATTTATTTGTACCTCAAACTGGTCTACGTCGTGTATAACTAATTTCAATGTTTACCTATAATTACAGAAATAAAATTTTGTAATTATATGTATGCTAAAATTAAAAATACACTGTGCATACCAGAATTTCGTGTATACACTGTGTACACCAAAATTGGGTATATACACTGTGTACACCAAAACTGAGTGTACACATCATGCACACTAAAATTGGGTGTATACCAAAATGAATACCTAACACTGGGTGTACACCAAAATCAAAAGCACTCTTAAATTTTGGGTGTTCATGACGGTGTTTTCTTGGTGTTTTTTCGGTATACGAAATAATCCTCAAAATTTTAGTGTTGATTAAGTGCTGATTACAGTGTTATTTTCGGTGTGTATTTAAATTTATTTTTCGTAAGGGAACATTCATTTGATATTTCTTTTAATATCTTTTTGTAATTTTGTAATGGTAGTAACAATTTTTATTACGATATAAAACATTTGATAAATAAATATATATAGAACTATGGTTATATAATCTAATATTTACTATAACCCTTTTAAAAAATACTATAATAAAAACTATAGTTATTTACTTTACTGAACTATGATATATTATAATTATTACAGTAAAACTATGATATACTGTAATTATTTCACGGTATTATAATCAATAACTATAATAATAACTACAAAATCATAATTATTAATTACAATATATTCAACGATTAATTCTACAACTACATTGGGTAATCAATGATTATAATCTTGTAGTAATGATTACAGTTATTGATTATGATACTGTAACGTTCTGATTATTTATAATTATAAATATAATTTTATTGATGAACGTTATAGTTTTGCTACGCCGAGCGGATGCGTAGCAAATATATTTAATTGCGTGGCAGAGAGGAGAAAGGATGTGATTTCTTTCGCGAGCTCGAGAACTCGTTAAGAATCAGAAGGGATCTAGAAAAAGAAAGGTTTTTAAATAATTTGTCAGGCTTACTTAAAGTTCCTGGTTTATTAAACAATATGTATATATGTATATATATATATATATATATATATATATATATATATATCTTTCGTCGGTCGTTGGTACACAATTTGTTATAAATTCGTTCTCGCAAGAAGATTGTATCATAATAATAATTTTTAGATTTATGATTTTTGTTTATATTTGTTAATACACTTTCCGACGTTAGAAGTAGAAATAAAGAAATTGTAATTTCAAAATAATGCAATAATACTTTTAGATTATAACTTTTAGATTTTCAATATACTTTTCAAGTTAATAAAGAATTTATAAAATATTAATTTTTCACTGAATGTAGATTATTATATATAAGTAACTTACGGCCGCACTGTACTATAGATTTTGGTAAACTGGCTTCTTTTTATTATTAATGGTGACCCGCTGGTCAATAATTGAAGTGATCTGTAACAATTATAAATGAGCAAATGACTGGCTTCCTAGAGGATGTTCCCAAGTCTTTTTATACTAACAAAAAGAGAACGAAAGTGGAAAAAGACAATAGAAATTATTGGAAATGGCACGTGTCGAACTTGGGTCCACCTCTTGTAGCCGGTATTGGTCAAGTACAATTTGTTTAAAACCATAAAAGGAAACAGAAAGCGTGTGTTTCCGGTGGCCTAACGAAATGTTTAAACAAAAGAATTACGTGCAAAACTTCATAGGCCACCATTGGTTGAAGTTTTTCGGCTAGGCCCAAAAAAGGTAACGAACGTCTACTAGGGTAATAAAACTTCGTACGTTTTCCATTGGCCTAGTAGCGAAATATGAACAAAATTATACGTGCTGACCTAGAGTCTAATTTCCTAAGCTAACGCTAACAGTAGTACATATTGATTCTAATATACTTTTTATAAATACAAAAGGTCTTGATGTTGACTATTGCTAAAGTATATAAAAAAGAAAAATTTTAGAAAGCCTTTTTAGGTCGTTACAATACCGTGAAATAATTTTAGTAAATAATTTACTAGTGAATATTACGTCAACTGAATGACTCTTGGTAATATTATTTGGAAAAAGCAATAATACAAATATAACAATATGATATTTACTAAAAGTAAATAAACATATAAATAAACTAATAAATAAATAAACAAAAATCTATAATGTAATTATTTAATAATTAAATAATTACATTACAGATTTTTCTTTAATACTGATTTTTTTATTGTTTCAAAGGATTTCTTTTTATTTTGTCTGTTAAACCTTTTTTTTTCGCATTAGTAATATGAGTTTTTTTAAAACACAAAATGTCATATTTTTAAACAATATAATGTTGGGATTTATATTTATAGAAGTAAACATATATGCGTATGTACTGCATATTCTTAGGAATATTTTGCTACTAGTCTTCTTTTGTATAACGATTAGACTTGTAAAATTGTACATCACGAGGAATGAAAATTATTTTATACTTATAATGGAATCAAAAAACGGTCGGAAAAGAACGATGTATCATTTCTTGTTCCTTTTTGACCGTTTTTGATTCAATTATTCCTCATGGTGTACAATTTTCACAAATTTAAACTTAAGAAGACTGAGCAAAATATTCCTATATGTTAAGACCACAGCACTTTCAAATCGTATATATATATATATATATTCGGGCAAAATTTATAATTGTTTATGTAGAAGAAGAGTGAACGTACACACGCATATATGTTTACTTTTATAAATATAAATCCCAAACATTATATTGTTTAAAAATACTCTTTATTTATTTTTTAGAAAACTTATATTACTAATGTGAAAGAAAAAAAGGTTTAACAGACAAAATAGAAATATTTGAAACAATAAAAATTAGTATTAAACAAAATCTGTAACATAATTATTTAATTATTAAATAATTACATTACAGATTTTGTGTTTATTTATTTATTTATTTGTTTATTTATATGTTTATTTACTTTAAATAAATATCATTTATTATTTATATTTGTATTTTGCCCAAATAATATTACCAAGAGTCATTCAGTTGACAATAATATTCACTGAGAATCTAACTGATAAAGAAAACTGCAGCGCTCGACCGCATGCGCGCTACTTGTAAAATGTTATATCTATTTTAATTATTCATCAATCGATTTGAAACTTTCCACAAATCTTTTTTATACAAAAACCAAAAACTTTCTCGCTACAAGTTTCTTGTACTTGAAAGTTCCCTCGATACTTTTTTCTCGAGTACATTATAAACGCACAATTTGTAATTTGTATTAATTAATAAACAATTGCGACTAACTATTTAAGAATTAACATTTTTTATAATTATCATAAGTTTCGCTATAATATTTAGAAAATAAATTTCAAATTTCAGCAAAACCGGTTAATATTTACTCGAATTACAAGGATTTAAGTTTAAAAAAGTATTGAAATTTAATGTAAAAAATTTTATTGTTTTTAATTTTTTTCTTGAAAAATAAAAATTTCATAAAAAAACTATTAATATAAAAAAGATGCGGCATGATGAGTTTTACAACGTTAAAT
Source organism: Anastatus disparis (assembly GCA_017163975.1). Classification (NCBI taxonomy): domain Eukaryota; kingdom Metazoa; phylum Arthropoda; class Insecta; order Hymenoptera; family Eupelmidae; genus Anastatus; species Anastatus disparis. The sequence goes on along the minus strand of JAFFSR010000243.1, from coordinate 1,974,938 downwards.
TTTTTGAAATTTATTTGAAGAAAATGAAATTTTCACTACCAAGTGACTTCAGTTTTACGTGCTCCGAGCGTAAATGCTCTTATTGCATCCGGGCCTTCAATTATAGTCTTACTGTAATAATTATTATAGTTTATTATATTAAATAACTATAGTTTTTATTATATTATTTTTTTATAGACACAATTTTAATTATAATGTATCTACTTTCAATGCTGCTACATGATGTATATTTATTTATTTTTTTTAAATCAAGTATATTTAACATTTATAATAAAATGGAATGATTTAACACTATGAAATCTTTTCTCATACACAAATCTTCTTCGCCGCTGCACCATGTAAACCGGCCTTAAACCGTTTCTGGCGAAAGATGCTTCTGGCGGAAACTCCGCGACCCTACAATTCCAAGTACACAGTGAAAAAAAATTTGTAATTTTAACACACATAAGTGTTAGAGATGAAATACAAATTTTTTTGTGTTAAAATTTATAAGTACACACATGTTTGTAAAATTTACAAACTCCATGTGTTAATTCTACAAAAGTTTTTGTTTTAATTTTTAAATTACAAAATTTTTTGTGTTGATTTTACAAACGTTTGTAAAATTTTAACACAAAAATATTTCTACAAAATAAAATTTAACGAATTACACAAAATTTTTTACAGTGTATCGATGTACCCTCACTAAGGCGCATGCTACATTTCTCGGTTCCAGGCACAATCCAGTGTTTATATATTTTTAATAACAAACGTGTATGGTAAATATTATTTCGTATCTGATACACATGATATGTAGAAAGTAATACTTAAGGTTATAATATTAATGATTTAAATGATTTTAGTATTCAATTATGATCATAATGAAAAAGAAGTAAAAGAATCAATCAATGTTGATCGTTCCAAATTGATGATAGAAAAGCTAACCAAGATGAAAATTTTGATTTTATTTCATCATCATATAATGTTTGATATTCCGATGAATAATTAATAATATAAAATTCATTTTTATATTTAAATAAAAATGATTTAGGTGAAATTTGTTTTTAAATTCATGTTTCTCCAATCAATAAGAATTCAAGAAACTCGTGGTCATATAGAGAATCTCGGATATAAATTTCAAGGCTTGAGAGTTAGTAGGCATGGAGAGGGTAAGCTTCAAACATTAACGGAGGGGTATGGTCATAAGGAAAGCGGACATATCGGGGTAATTAACTGTATAATATAAAAAAAGGAAGTTTACCTAGATTAAACTTGCTTTTCAAATGCTCTCTTTTCGTTTTTCTATAACAAAAAAAAGACTAAGGAACAAAACGTGAAAAAATATAAACGTTGCTTAATTTAGCGGAAAAGTTAAAAAAAACCATCATTTTTTGCTAGTTGATAGTTGAAATTTAATTCTCGATTAAGCTTTAGATAATTGAAATCAGGTACCAATTACGGGTCATGTTATTGATAACTAAAATTTTAATGATTAATGAAACTTATGTAATTGATAGTTAAAATTTAATTCTCAATTGAACTTCAGATAATTAAAATTAGTTGTCAATTAACAGGCCATTTAATTTACAGATAATTAAAATTAGTTATCAATTATGGGTCATTTAATTGATAACTAAATTTTAATTTTTAATTAAACTCTTATTAAATTAATAATTAAAATTAAATTCTCAATTAAACTCTTATTAAATTGATAATTAAAATTAAATTCTCAATTCAACTCCTATGTGATTGATAATTAAAATTTAATCCTCAATTAAACTTCAGATAATTAAAATTAGTCATCAATTATGGGTCATTTAATTGATAACTGAATTTTAATTTTTAATTAAACTCTCATTTAATTGATAATTTAAATTTAATTCTCAATTAAACTTCAGATAATTAAAATTAGTTATTAATTATGGGTCATTTAATTGATAACTGGATTTTAATTTTTAATTAAACTCTCATTTAATTGATAATAAAAATTTAATTCTCAATTAAACTTTAGATAATTAAAATTAGTTATTAATTATGGGTCATTTAATTGATAACTGAATTTTAATTTTTATTTAAACTCTTATCTAATTGATAATTAAAATTTAATTCTCAATTAAGAGGACGCTGGATCTCTCTATCCTTTTTTACTTAAAAATTGTAGGGTTTTGGAAAAACTAGTGATTATTGATAGAAATTAAGAGTTGTCCCGACTTGTACAGTAAAAAACAATATTTTTCTTATGAAGACAAATTAATTTTGATGCTTTGTTTTCAAGAAAAGTTTGACATACTTGAAAAATCATAAGTTAAGCTAGAGATTATGATGTTTAAGTATGTCAAACTTTTCTTGAAAAGAAAGCATCAAAAGTAATTTGTCCTCATAAGAAAAAATATTGTTTTTTACTGTACAAGTTGCGGACAACTCTTATTTTTTTTTTTTTTTTTATTTAACGTCGCTCTATTTATGCTATCATTTGATGCTAATTAGCGACGGAGATCATCAGTGTGTTTGTGAACAAAGCACATGTAACGTACAGTGGTACTTGTATCATTCGGTCACCGAGAGCGGGATTCGAACTCGGAACCTTGAGATTACGAATCCCTCACTCTACCGACTGAGCCACTGAGATCTAACTCTTAATTTCTACTAATAATTACTAGTTTTTCCAATATCCTACATTTTTCGATTAGAAAAGGATAGAAAGATCCAACGTCCTCTTAAACTCTTATATGATTGATAATTAAAATTTAATTCTTAATTAAACTTCAGATAATTAAAATTAGTTCTCAATTATGGGTCATTTAATTGATAACTGAATTTTAATTTTTAATTAAACTCTTATATGATTTATAATTAAAATTTAATTCTCAATTAGACTTTAGATAATTAAAATTAGTTATTAATTACAGGTTTTTTAATTCATAACTAAAATATTAATTATCAATTAAACTCGTATTTAATTGATAATAAAAATTTAATTCTTAATTAAATATTAGTCAATTAAAATAAGTTATCAATTACGAATCGTTTAATTGATAATTAAAATCTTAATCATCAATTAAACTCTTATGTAATTGGTAATTAAAATTTTATTTTCAATTAACTGACCCATAATGATAATTATTCTCAGTTAATTGAAGTTTAATTAATAACTAATCACTTAATTATTAGTTATTCGTCAATCAATTGACGAATTTAATTAACTATGCCCAACTCTGATTGGCAGGTAACGTCCCTTTCAAGCGCGGAATATTACTATTAAAAATTACTGAGGATGATGGCGTTACACACATTATACCACCCATGCAATGAAACGTATTTTTGCCATAAATAGTCGCTGTATTATGGTCGGCACTATTGTAAACAAACTGTAAATATGTATCAGTAACAAAATTGAAAGTTTCAGGATCATTTATTAATGAGCTTTCAAATTTCATCGTTTCAGAATACGATGCACAAAGACCTATATTGTACAAACAATCAATAAGACCTCGTGCTGAAAATTTTGTGTTCATCATGCACGATAGACCTTATAAAATGGGAGAAGAGAAAGATCGCGGTCTCACAGAAGATATCAAAATATGAGCTGCTGTTATGTTCTATTCTCCCATTTCTCCCACAACCCATTTTTCGGCTCATGTTTATGGGTTTTAATTAGAATTTCAATTAATAATTTTAACATTTGTGGCACATCTTTGATGTTGGTTAAAAAATCTGTTGGCGAATTGTAATTTTCAATGTCGTTCATTGCTCTTATATCCTGCAGCATAATATGCACTGCCATTTCGACTATTCTCAATCTTCCTTCTTCTTCGTTGCTTTTTCGTCTTAAAGAATACCACTCATTTTCTAAACATTTTCCTAGAGTACGTTTAAAACAAAGAAACACATCAAAATGTTCTTTCAAATAATCTTTGAATCTTTCAAATCGAGGTACATCTGTTCGTCCGTATTGGCCTATGTATTCGTTAATAATAACTCTCAAAGAGAATTGGCAGAATTTTCTAATATATAATTTATAATGAAAGATATTAAGTTAGACATGTTCTCTGTAATCGGTCTTCCCAGAACGGTATTTAGATTATATTGATAAAAAACACTTAACGGCATGTCGGAGCTGCAGCAATCGAGTTTTGCTTTTTTTATTTTATCAATATTTTTTTAAATTCATAAATTAAACAAATATAATGACTTGTCCGCACTAAAGCTATATTAATACAATAATTTTTGTTAAAATAAAAAATCATTTGGTCTTGTTATTTTTTTATGAGTTTGGATTGGAAATTAAATATCAAACTCGGCAAACCTAACCTTAAAATACGATACATTGAAAGTTTTTATTATAACTTTGTATGTATTATATTTTGGTGGATTTCTTGAGTTGTCCGCACTAGAGTTTAATCTTACAAATTTTTTCTTTGAAGCAAAAAAACTCGATTAAACGCATCATTTATTCATAAGTTAGGATTGGAAATATTATTATAAGGCGGGCAGCTTCGTCATGCTCTTAAGCATTGTGAATGGTAAAACACATCATTATTAGTGTAGAAATTATCTTCTTTGATATTTAAAATACATAGAGGCGATGCTATTATTTTATTTCATTCTGTTTTCGGGTATACTATTAATTGTGCGTTTATATTGTCAATTGTCGTTTGTTTTGAAATACGTTTACAATTTTTTTTGCTATCAATACACGAAAAAGAACAAAAGAAACAATTTTTCGAAAATTCAAAATCTTGACCATCTTGACGACGTTTTCTATCATCTTGCCACTTTTTTTCTGGGACTTTGAAGCTAATTCAATATTTGATTCTCTTGTATACATATTTTGGCAAACTGTATGTATGGTTACTTGTTTTAATTTTTGCAAAATTAAATGTTTATTGTCCTTACGGCGAGTACTTGCAATAAGTAGATTATTTATTCCTCGTTCTTTGACAAGCCGGGATTTTGAAGATTCTATGGGTTCGTCACAAAGCATACAGATATCAATGGTATCTTCCCATACATCATCATCTTGAGCTGGTGGCAGTTCTTCATGCCTAAATATAATAATTGATTTTTAGAATGTGTAAAGGTTATATGTATACGTAGATAAAAAATAAAAATTCTATTTCATTTATAACATAGTATATTAACAAACATTTAATAAAAATTTATAAAATTTAATTCTAAAAATCTAAAATCTCATGTGAAATAAATAAATTTCTATATGCTCATACACACAATTTCATGCAATAGTACAATAAAATTATGGTAAAATTATCAATTTTTATGCTATTTCGCTGTAGAATTACGGTAAAATTAATAATTTTCTTGTACAGACTTGAATCAAGCTTCCAGTTTTACATTGCATTTGCATTAAATTTCAGATTTTTTCATCATTCTATACATAATTTTATTACATTATAAAAATCAAATCTTTATTTAAATTGTATGGAAAAACTTAATACAATCATATTGACCAATTATTAAGAAAATATTCTGGTTTACATGAAATTTACATAAAATCTGTTCATAAATTTTTAAATATGAATATATATAAATCAATGAAAAAATAAAAAATTATCAATTTCTGAAAGTATGCTTTGTTAATTCGTATTGTAATTGTATTAATAGTACATTACGATACATGTGACCTAAGTGGCACTTTATTACACGGCACGAGACATCGTGTCGTGTAATAAAGTTCCACTTGAGTCACGAGTATCGTATACTATTTTGTAGCACGCGGGACATAAATCCGCCAAATCAAATCTGTACTTATCAAAATCAGTAATAAACGAAAACTATGTACTGCACAAATGATGATTCAAAAACTAAAAGCGAAAACTATAAAAAACCAAATACTAGGCATCCTGTGAATAATAAATCAAAAATAAAAACGAAAACTATAAATAAACTAAAACTAAATACTTCATAAATGATAAATTAAAAAAGAAAAGAAACTATAATTTCAAAAATATACTTAAAATGTGTAAAAATTAATTGTTATCAATATCATTGATATTATGTGATATTGTTTGTTGAATCATCTATAAACTGCAACGAGACCAAAATCCCGAAATTTTCGGAATTTTGAACTCGTTGTGGTGGTTCTTGTTTCAAAAATTTTGATTTTTTGCTTCGAATTAAAATTTTGATACTTCATATGTTACGTTATTATCAACCTTAGTTTTACCCGTAATTACTCATAATTGTTATTTAATTTAAAAAATGTTAATAGCAAAGAGTTTTAATATACTACAGCTTATTGTTATTTATGAAAATACTTTAAAAAAAATCTTCATATCAAATTATTTTTTATTATGCGTACGTTACCTATAAGTAAATTCATCATTATATTGTGAAAAAAAAGTCACCTAGGTAACGGAGCTGCGTTACCTAAATGCAGATTTAGGTTTCGCAGTGCTATAAAATATTAAACTTTCGTGTGATTTAAATTTTTTTATATCAAACACAAAATATAATAAATAAATCATTATGAAATATTTGATAGAATAAAAAAAATTATACGATCGACATTTCACATGAAAAGTAAATAAACGATACATAATTTTTTCCGATTATGAATGACTTTTATAACACGATATAATATTTTATTTCGATTAAAATATTGTATTTTTTAATTTTATATTAAAAATAATTGATATTTAAAAAATGGCATAGTTTTATAATATTTTTTTAAAAGAAATCGAAATTTTTTATGCATATCAAAAATGATATTTAATAAAAGTAAAATAACATATAGACATAAAATAAATGAAAAAATATCGGTATTTGACAGAAAACAAGTATACATTCGTATTTCAATTTAATAAGCCAAATGAAACTTAGAATCATAACTCACATATCACTTACAGAGGTCGATGCTCCTTCTGTATCTGATTCAACGATATGACCTTTTTTCATCTAGTAATCAAAACAAGAGTTACTGTGCAATTCTTTTGTAAGTTTTGAAAAAATAAGAAACTTATACACGGAGCGAACAAATCGGGAATACTTCCTTGCGCCCTCTACTGCTACAGTTCTGTACGCACGTTTTTGGAAATAGGCCTTGCGTACAAGCAACGATTCCATAAGGCATCGGGAAAAAGTCCGAACGCTCTATAAGCGTTCGGACTTTTTCCCGATGGGTTATGGAATCGTTGCTTATACACAAGGTCTATATCCAAAAACATGTGTACGGAACTATAGCAGTAGAGGGCGCAAGGAAGTATTCCCGATTTGTTCGCTCCGTGTATATGAAAAATTATATAGAAAAATATCTAAGCAATGTATTTTTTTATGATTATATATGATTTGTATAAGATGATGTAATATTTATCTATTTATTTAAATTTTTTAAATTATAAAAAAAGTTTAAATCTTTGACAAATATTATTTGACAATATTACAATAATATACAGTCACAACGGATTCAGAATTTTTAATCAACTTTTTAGGTACTACTGTATTTATTGAATAGAATTACGATTTCATTTCCAAAGATGGAAGGTATTATTTAGTAATTTCAATTTATTGTAGCCGAGAAAAAATATTATGAGGTATATTTAGTATTTGTATACGTACCTCGTACAATGACTTTGGAATTGCTTGAATACTTCAAGAAATATTTATCACACTTGAAAAAGTAATTATTGAATTATAATAATGGTCTAAATTAAATTAAAAAAAAACTAAAAATGAAACAATTGAATATTATAAAAAATAAGAATACAGTAACAAATAATAAATAAATTTGTAGATTTAACTAGCAATGTCTTTACAGTATCAAACAAACTAAACAACTAAAACAGACCGTTGACGTCGTTTTTTTCACTTTTTAATTCTATAGCTTAGTTCTGAACTATACACTATGGACAGATGTTAAAAGAAAAGATACAGTTATACGAAGGATATAAGCATAATTCAGATGGTAACAGGACACTTCGCCGAATTCCACGTGGCCGAATTTCATTTGGCCTTAAGGGACATTTGGCCGAAAGCCATTTAGCTGAAAGGGATATTTGATTCCATTTCAAATAATTTTTCTCTTGAGCAGTTAGCATAGTTCTTTCATAAAAGAAATAATACTTTGTTTCTTATGTATAACAATTTCTATATACATTTCTTGCGATTAACGTGTTATTTGTAATATATACTGTCAATAACCACCCGCTATGTGCAGATAACCAGCAAGTTCTATGTATAACAATTTCTATATATATTACTCGGGGTTAACGTGTTATTGGTAATGTATACTGTCAATAACCACGCACGATTTGCGCCGGATGACTAGCAAGTTCTATGTGTAACAATTTCTATATACATTACTCGCGGTTAACGTGTTATTTGTAATGTATACTGTCAATAACCACCCGTGATGTACGCTGGATAACTAGCCAGTTCTATGTATAACAATTACTATACACATTACTTGCGGTTAACTTGTTATTTGTAATGTATACTGTCAATAAGCACACGCGATGTGCGCCGGATAACCAACAAGTTCTATGTATAACAATTTCTATATATATTACTCGAGGTTAACGTGTTATTGGTAATGTATACTGTCAATAACCACACACGATTTGCGCTGGATAACTAGCAAGTTCTATATATAACAATTTCTATATACATTACTCGCGGTTAACGTGTTATTTGTAATGTATACTGTCAATAACCACCCGCGATGTACGCTGGATAACCAGCAAGTTCTATGTATAACACTTTCTATATACATTATCCGCGGTTAACGTGTTATTTGTAAAGTATACTGTCAATAACCACCTGCTATGTGCGCCGGATAACCAGCAAGTTCTATGTATAACAATTTCTATATATATTACTTGCGGTTAACGTGTTATTTGTAATGTATACTGTCAATAACCACACACGATTTGCGCCGGATAACTAGCAAGTTCTATGTATAACAATTTCTATACACATTATCCGCGGTTAACGTGTTATTTGTAATGTATACTGTCAATAACCACCCGCGATGTGCGCCGAATAGCCAGCAAGATCTTTGTAAAACCATTTCAATGCATTTTTTAAAATAAATAATAACTTTATTATAATTTTCTTGCTGAATGCTCAAGCTTATTGTACATTCAACAGTGATTAGTAATTATTCGAGCAAATATTCCTTTTGGCCAAATGACTTTCGGTCAAATGTACCATTCAGCCAAATGGCTTTTGGTCAAATAACTTCCAGCCAAATGGGATTTGACCAAGTGGAATTTGGTGAAGTGTCCGGGATTCGACTTAGATGTTTAGAATCCAACCACCTAAATTTAAAAATATACCTGTCCTAGCCTTGAGGAATTAAAAATTGCTTCTTACCTTTATCAATCTACATATTTTATGATAATATTTAACTAAAATTATGGATTACGGACGCTTGGCCGAATTCCACTTAGCCGAATCCTATTTAGCCGAAGTTATTTGGCCGAAAGCCATTTGATCGAATTGGTCATTTGGCCGAAAGCCATTTGATCGAAAGGGTTATTCGGACGAATGAGACATTTGGCTGGAAGCTATTTGGCCGAAAGTTATTTGACGGAAAGGGTCATTTGATAAAAGGAATATTTGCTTGAATACATAATAATCACTGTTAAATGCACTATGTACTTCAGAATTTAGCAGTATGGTATTATTTAATACTCCACAATATTCAAGAACAATAAAGTAAAGTTATTATTTATTCAAAAAAATGCATTGAAATTGTAGTACACGGATCTTGCTGGTTTTCCGGCGCACGTTGCAGTTGGTTATTGATAGTATATATCCCAAATAACACGTTTATCACAAGAAATGTACGCGGAAATTGTTATACATAGAACTTGCTGGTTATTCAGCGCACATCGCGGTTGGTTATCAACAGTATATATTACATATACCACGTTTATCACAAGAAATGTATGTGGAAATTGTTACATATAAAATTTTCTGGTTATCCGGCGCACATCGCGGTTAGTTATTGACTGTATATATTACAAATAACACGTTAATCACAAAAAATGTATGTGGAAATTGTTATACATAGAACTTGCTGGTTATTCGGCGCACATTGCGGTTGGTTATTGATAGTATATATTACAAATACCACGTTTATCACAAGAAATGTATGTGGATATTGTTATACATTGAACTTGCTGGTTATTCAACGCAAATCGCGAATGTCCCTTTCGACCAAATGATCCATTCGGCCAAATACCTTTCGACCAAATGTACCATTCGGCCAAATGACTCATTCGGCGAAATAACTGTCCTGTTACCAAAATTATATTTATTAATTTAACTATAATTATTATAAATAAATATAATGTAGTGAATGATATTTTAAAATTTAATGAAATGTTAAATAACACCCAACATCTGTTTTTCCATCGATTTTTTATGAAATCTAAGTAAAAAATCAGTTTTTTTGGCTCGAGTTACCTCGGAATAAAAAAAATAACTTTTAAATATTTGCTATAGTTGCTAAAATGATTAAATGAAAAGATTCGGAGCAACGCACAAAGCATTACTATTACTATATATACGCGTTTCTCCTGTACTGCTGTTACCTCCACTATTTGAGTACTTACCTGCGCTCGGCCGTTTTCAGTCATATTCACAGGCTTCTTTCACATATTTTCCAACATTGCAACGCAAAACTAGAATAGACATTTTGTAGTTTATCATTTTTACTTTAAAAATCATTTTTAAAAATTCAAATCGGACAACGCATAACGCTTCCAGGCTCGCTGAAAAATACTGCTAAAAAAAATTAAAATCGCAATTGTACAAAAACTTATAATCTGACAAGACCTACTTTTAGTGCATATAAGGTACATATTAATAGCTACCATTTCGCGAAAGATCTACGCTAAAGCTCGAAAAATGGCAGAGATATAAATTTTCGAAAAAGTCCTGATTTTTTGCGATTTTTCTGTCTTTTTTACGTTTCTAAATATCCGCTTGAGTCCTTTAACATCTTGTTTCGTGCGTATTCTTATTCTCTACAATTTGTCTTGCAACATCATCGTGATTGATTCATTAGTTTCGATTTTATAAGCAAAAAACGATTTTTTGCAATTAATTGTTAATAACAAATTAACTGACAATATTTCAGAGTTGAAAACATGTCAGAATATCAACTGGGACTACCATTAATATGATGGCATAGTTAGTTTCTGGATGTTATTTTTGTCACGACAATATGCTCTATTGATTGGCCTAAAACGAGACTTGAAAACACAGCAGTATACGGGTCTGCGCCGGCGCCAAGCTTACTGCATGCGTTCGACGAATAACGACGTGTTTTTGGCCGCGGTATGGGGAAAATATCTTTAACTTCGCCTCGGGCATTATGTCAACAATTGCAGGCATCTTGATCTTTCTGCTCTTGTGGCGAAACCTACTATTTATTCCGTAATAAAAAGATTTATTGACTCGAATTTTTTTTTCTCTCTTGTTTCACTGTTGTATAAATATACTTTCGATTGCATTATTAATTATTGTAAGTTACATATTCTCACAAAGAGATATTGATTCGTATGGTAATCTCAACTTTAATAGTTTATTCTAAATTACATTTTTTCAAGATTATATATTATGAATACAGAAAATTTTTATCAACATTTCGGTTATCGAAAAACTTTAATATACACTCAAAAGTTAATGTTTAAATTTTTGGGCAACCTCGGAATCAATATAATTTTTATAAAGTTTAATTATTATAGAGTCATTTTTCAAAAATTAATATTTATAATCCTCATCACGCCTGAAAGATTTGTTGCATAACTACTTAGAAGAACCATGTATGATTCCCGGATTTTCGAAGTATGCTGAAATTTAATCTAAAATTCATTTGTAAACGTAATTTATCCAAAAAAAATTTCGAAATAAATTATTAAAAAATTAGAAATTAGCACACCTCAAAAGTCATTGAAGTTATACTTCATTTGAATAGTGAATCAAAATATCTCATAATCATGGAAGGATATTGTATATAAATCATTAATAGATGACTTAAGCCTCTTCTAAATAATAATTTTTTTTACAATTATGTACACATGATATTTAATTATTTTTTAAGTTAAAAAATTAAATATTTTATTTTTAACAAGTTTTTTACTAATTGATTATGAAGAGGTTTTTAACGTTCATTTTACAGAAATAATGCTGATGAACATTTTTTGCTTCTGTAATATAAACAATGAACGAAAAAAGAAGAAAAAATACAACAAATAAATGCTATTTCCAATAGCACATTTTTCAACTCCCTTTTTTGGCTCAGCGACCGAAAAAAAAAAACAATTTTATCCTAATCTACTCAAAATATAATTTAAATAATCGCATTATTATTTCAAGATTTATTTTTAAATATGTTTCTAATGATATTTTTTTTTAAATATGTCTGACGGGGCAGGTATTCTTCAAGATAAATATTAACACTGTTAATATATAAGGATATATTTGAAAAGGATAACGATAGATATAAGAATAATTTAATAAGAACTTTACTGTGTTTTTTTTAATGACCTTATATAATATTTCTTGTTATAATTATAAAACACTGCAATCTTCTTTATTTTTCGACCGATTTTAATTTATCTGGGCTCATTTAGTTCCTCATGCAAATTCAGGAGGGGTTACTGTAGGTAATTTGGCAATAACATTTATGGTTTACGCATAAATTCAATTGTTTTCTTAAATTTTATAAATTTTAAACGAACAATTAGATTTATGCGTCAACTATAAATGTTATTACCAAATAACCAACGGTAACCCCTCCCAAAATTTCGAAAGAAATAAAATGAGCCCAGATACATTAAAACCGGACGAAAAATAAAAAAGATTGCAGTGTTTTGTAATGTTTTTCTTCAACTAACAATATTAGCATATCTGCAGGTTCTATTAACTCGAAAAAAATTTTCATCACTTCCCAAGACCTCTTTCTTTCGATGTACACTTGCTTATCCCTTATAAAATAATTAAAATAAAGATGAAACAATTCACAATTTATTGCTATATATACGTGGAGAACTACCTTAACCGCTATAATCCACGACAACCTGTCTCGACGAATAAATTTCGAGCAAATTTTCGTATTTAGCATAAATTATACAATTAACAGCGCCCTCTAGCGGGTCATCGAATCTAACATCAATTGTGCCCAGTGATGGATTTCGAAGATGCTTATATGATATCCAACAGCCAACTTCAGAGTATATACTACAGAATATTATATTCTGCTTATACTCTAATTCTACGGTATACTCTGAAGTTGGCTAAAGGATATCCTAATATATAGATATACATAAATGTATAAAGCATCCTCGAAATCCATCACTGATTGTGCCTTACTATTTTTTTATCAAATTCCAATGACTACCATCACTCGCCGATAAATCAGGTGTCAAATCAAAAGCGAATAGGCAGTAACCGTCCGCATAGTCTTTGCGGGTAATCGAGTTGCCTGAATTCATAAAGTAAATACCAGAGTGCCGGAAGAAAGTGCATAAATACTTCTTTTTAAATCTGGCTGTAAGGGTTTCGATGGCACCTGCATTACATCAACGTACAGACACAAAAAATTTATATTAAAATTCTTGAAATTGAACGGGTTAAGACTTTTATAGCCGTAGTAAGCTTGATTCTCAACAAAACCATGTATAATTCTTTTTGGCAGTTGACCTACTATGACATTGTTGATTGTTTTCCCATGCACACCATTATGTAACGTAACAGCTTCAACTTCTACTGGTGTCAGTGAGTATATTTTGCAGTAGTCTGCAACAATAGTTTTTTGGGTGCTAGCACAAGTGAAGGGTTTCATCTTACTCGACGCACAAAAAGCGTAGCCTTGGTAATATTTACTGTGAAAGCACTAGCGGGATCCATAAGACAGAATACATCACGAGTACGCACGAGCCTCACTCTAACTTCAACACCACTCAGTAATAATTTGTCTTCATTAAAAACATCACAATATAAATGGCCGAGTAAATCAATCTTTCTGTCAATCGCTTTACGCTGACTGAGACCTGCATTACCACCTGTGGTATCTTCCATTTTCCCTGCTGTATCATCGTACCACAATGCACTCGTTGAATGAGAAGTTTTAGCTGTTGGGCCATAATTTAGTAATTTTTCAATGTAAGCTCTGTATGCATAAGCATTGTTCGGCGGTAAAACAGGTTTCTGATTGAAAAGCATGTCGACTTGATTGAACAATAAATGCAAAAGATTATTTATTGGTCCAACATTCGGATCTTTATGTGATTCAGCACTGGTGCATGTTACACTTACACTCACACTTAACATTGTGTGAGCCAAGTCTAGATACTCACAAGGAGAGTACCCGACCTTCGGGAAACGGATTTGGCTAAAACTGCAGAATATGATTTTTTGATGAAAAAAAATGAAACCCGTGTTTTTCTTTTCTTTGAATAGGCCCCATAGACGGAGATATAGGCATTTTTTCGAAAATACAATAAAAAGGAGCATTTATAAGATCTTGAATAACCAAACAACTAAGACTCTTACAAAAAAATGTATGGAAAATAAAATAAAATACATATTAAATGCTTCAAATTAAGCTTTGTTACATTAAAAAAGCTTGTGTGGTTAAAAAGTTACAGGCGATTAAAATATGCTAATGAAATAGCGTAAAAAATTGACGATATGTTACACGCTAAAAATATTAATAAATATGTAGTAATTTTCAATTAGGCACAACTTTTGAACCACACAAGCTTTTTTAATGTAACAAAGCTTAAATTTAAGCATTTAATCTGTACTTTATTTTATTTTTTATGCATTTTTTGTGAGAGTCTTAGTTGTTTGGTTATTCAAGATCTTATAAAAGCTCCTTTTCATTATATTTTCGAAAAAATGTCTATACCTTCGTTTATGGGGCCTATTCAAAGAAAAGAAAAAACACGGGTTCATTTTTTTTCATCAAAAAATCATATCCTGCAGTTTTAGCCAAATCTGTTTCCCGAAGGTCGGGTACTCTCCTTGTCAGTGCTGCCAGGGATGGTGAATTTAATTGGTGATTGGTCGTTGAGTGAAGATATCGGTTTGTTCTGTACCCAGTAAGATCCTTCAATTGCAGTCTGTGTCGAGGGTAATTCAAAGAGTGATAATTCGGACTTGATCAACTAAAAAGATTCTGTATGCAATAACGCTATCTCGAAATTTTTATTTTCAAAAATATCTCTAGCCACACGTGCTTTCTTATTCTGCTTCTTCTTCTTTTTCGCAACTTTACCACTTTTCGAGCGTTTAGTTGCTGAGGTGTTTGTAGTACCAGGTGCACTTGGCGACTGAATTGATGATCTCTCGTACTTCTTTTTATATTCTGATTTCTCTCCGTCTTTCGGACTCGGCTCACCCAAGAGCAATTTGTCCAGAACAATGTCAGCTATTCTTTTGAGATTTCTACCACTCTCGCAAATGTGCTTTTTGGCCGCCTCTTTGACAGGTCTGCCACCTAGAGTGATATCATCTAGGATATTTTTACCTATTCGAAAAGCCTCTTTTCTAACGGTTTTTGCACCTGCTTGATCTTTGGTATAGCTGCTCGAAAGAGACCCTCCAAATAACTACCTACTCCTGTACTCGACTACTGATAACCAAAATAAGGTTTACCAACTCTAACGCACTTACCCCCACCACCAACCATTTGGTTGTTGAAAAAATCTTCAAACTCAGAAATTTTATCGGATGCGCTTGAAGTGAAGCGTTTCAGTCAACGTACCGTAGTCAAATGAAATGGGAAATCTGTGTTCGTCTCTTATATCTATTTCGATCGACTAAAACGCTAAAGACAGCAGTGGTAGGTATATAAGTGGTGAAAAGTTTTTAATTTCAACGCCTTCGTAAGCGTAATCGCGCAAATAAAGCTAGACTTTACGTAGCATGCTCGGGCGCATATCACCTGTTACGTACGGCTGTCAAATGTTGCTGTAAACCATGAGTACGGTTGACAACTCGTTAACAAGATTTGCTGGACGATTACCGGTAATGTAGGTTCTTTATTACCTTTGCAAGAGAAAATTAGTGTATTTTCCAGACCTGAAATTCTAAGTAATTTTTCCGATGGTGCAAACATGTGCATATAAGTTGTACAATCTTTTCCACATCGACATCTAATCTGTACATAGCCACCAGCTTGGATTTCAAAATATAAATGATTTTTCATATTCTCGAGATTATTTATCTCTTCTAAAAGACTTTTAATGTCACGATAAACACCAGGTTTGACTTTGGCAAACACCTCGACCCTCTGTTGAGTCTCCTTTGTTTCTCGCAAAACATTTCCTATTTTACGTTTGGCTGTTTAAACAGAAATCACTCCCTCCTGCTCAACCATTGATATATGCTGAAATGTGAGAAGTATTTAAATTTCCGTAAGTCCTACACAAGAGTCAGCACGATGATGAAAATTTTGTGATAATTGTGTAGTAAAATGTGTCGCCACATTGTGTGGAAAGATAAACTTGCTTCTGTTGTTCAGTAAAACCATGTAAAATTCATCGTTCATTGTAAAATTTTCAAATCTTTAACAGCTATCCAAGAATTGAATTTTTCTGGATATCCCCTCCAACTGATCAAATATTGTTTATTTGACCCTTTACCTTTGCTCTTCAAAAACTTATCAACTTTAAACGCTTCGCAATCTAAATTCTTGCGCACTCTGTTTAACTGTTCTTCGTAAAAATATCCGTCAATTTTTTTCCCACCAAGATCTGCGAAAGTACAGACGGGAAGTTGTCGTCTTGTGTCGACTCTAACAATTTGAAACAGCTTCAGAGTCCAGCCACCCTCGTATGCTTTCCTGAAGGCTGTTTTGGCACGACTGACACGAACCTGTTCACCAACGCTGTATTTAGCTACTCAAAACGGCTCTTTTTCGCTGTAATGCAAAGTCGAATTTCGACGTACTACATGGGCATTATCTAAGTTAACCTTGGAGGGGGCATTTTTATGGCACTGTGCCACGACTCGTTGTAACACGTCACAATTTTTTGCAAAACATCTATATAATGTCTTATGCGCAAATCAGTAAAGTATCGCCAGATTGGACCTTCGAGAGTTTGAATAAAGCGTTCGGCAATGGCTGCCTTTATTTTAGAATCTCTGATGACTCGGTAGATAATATGTCTCTTTTTTAGCACCTCTTGCACCTCTTGACCTTCATCAGTCTGTATCTGTGTCTCTGCCAAGGCAAACTTTGAAAGTGCATCAATGACAATAAAAGTATAGCTGTACCCATCATGCACAAAACAGTGATACCAGCTGCAGTCTTTACTTTACCATCCGCAGTCTCCGAGAACATAAGTGGAAATGCTCGCTTAGCAAACAGTCTGTCGGACATTATATGATTCGTTATTTTTCTATTCGAATATGAAATATCGTGCTCTAGACAGGCATTGTCAAGAGGGTTTTCTCTCTGACCACATCTGAGATGATATTCGAAATGCGTGCCAGGGCCGAGAAACTGGTAGCCTGGAAGATGCATTTCAAAGGGAACAACTGAAATCAATCGGCTTACAAAAGTACCAGTTTCCTCTCCCTCCTCCACCTTCTCCTCCCCCTCCATTACTTCTTTCCATGCTTTCTTATACGGGTCCATCTTAGCTGTTCGATGCGACTCTTTTTTGCAGGGGTCGATGGCGTAGCTGCTAGCTTGCTACCAAATTTTTTACGCTTTTTCGCACTCTCAACTCACTCTTCTTACTCCTTTACGCTCGTTTGATAAGTAGCTGTTGAAGTATAATGACCTTCGTTTTTTGACGACGATGACAGTGGTGACTCAAGGCTATGAGATGCAATTGTACGCCACAATTGATCGCTACCAATGAATTCTCGAGATGTACTAACTTGCCACAAGACGCGTGCAAACTGTTTGTGTCCGCGCGGTAGTGGTCTTTTTCTACTTCTCATAGCTTCTTTACTAAATTGACAATATTAGTACCCTCAACAACAGCGCCATCTAGCTTGATTACACTTCGACTATCCCATTCAATATTACCAGCTTGTCGCAAGTATCTAATAAGATGCCTAGCATTATTTCGAAATGTCTGCGGTACCGACTCGACAAGGTGTTTGTCGTCAATTTCGTCATTATTGTCTCTATCCATTGTCGTTTCCGTTTCTAATAATGTCGTCTTGTGTGGAAAGTTTGTACCTTTACTTTCATCCTTCTCCTCTTCTTTTAGATGTAAGTAACGCTGCAAGATTTGCTGATATTGCAAAGATTTTTGGCGTTCATCACCCGTAGAATGTAAAATTTCACTCATTTCCTCATCAAGGTGTGTCGTGGCTGTACCAGGTGTCTGTATACTGGATGCTGGTGGTGTATGATTGGTAGTTCCTACCTTATGCTGCTGCTGATTTTGTTGCTTCAAAGACTCTTGCGGTACCAAAATCATTTTTCTTGTATACTCCGTGCCGATAAAACAGGTTTCACAATTTGCCGCAGTAAATATGCTGATTTTACCACCAATTTACTTTTTGCCTCCAAACTACTCGGTTTAGCGAGTTTTCGCAACAGAGGTGCAAATTTTTGCAATTGTCTCTTATAATACTTGCTGAGTGGAATATTTCCACGTAAAATTTTTAGAGCACACTCGCAAATGTACGTTATAAGTTTAGAATTTGCTTCGCGGAATATGTATAAATTCATAAAGTTCGATTTTACACAAATAATGTAATTGAGTACTTTTCTGGAATTGGTCTGCTACGGCGTGTTAACGACTCTATTATAATCGCACGACTGGTAGATTATTCGAGCGAGCACCATCTTTTATGAGCGTGTAACAAGGCACATAAGCGTACTGATGTTTGTCGAACGGAAATATACAAGTACGAAATCTTATGTTTTCAGGCGTACCCTGCTTCAGATCTATAAACTAATAGCCGCGTGGCTGTTCTGTGGCATCGAGATTTGCCTCTCGCAAAAAACGAGGCTCCTCGGAGCAGACTTGACGCGCCAGATGATATATTTGCGCTTGATTGCGCGGAGTTTTAAATACCACGATATAATTAGAGTATAGAGAGAATTCTCGCTGACCTTGGTGAAAGAGATTTCGCGAGATAAAGATGACACTCAAGTTATTGTGATGAATGCCTTTTGTAAAGAGATTGACTAAAGCTTTGCTGGACGATTCTCTCATCAGATCGTCGAGTATCAAGAGTTTTGCTCAGGGATCATTGGCATAATCTTTGCTCTTTGGTAAACCCTCGGAAAATTCAATTCCCTCACCCTACAACTTGTAAATTGGCTGCCCCTTGGTATAGTACAAGAGTATTTGCTCAAATTTTGTATCACTCATGCGATCAATGTAATTCAAAAAATTCTTTACAAATACTGTTTTACCACACAAGCTGGGTCCACAAATCATTAAAGTCCACGGATGCACCCACCTGCAAACGTCTATGTTACCGCTGCTGCTAAACTTTGCTACTAACCTCATCACATCCACGAACCACTCTACATATACGATCATTAATAGTAATCAGCAAAAGTGGGGGGGCGGCGGCGGCACGCGCGCGTGGAGCAGTATCGTGCTGGCGCTAGCCAATCGTTTAGCTGTTTAGCCATATAGCTGGCTGACGCTAGCATTATTCCGCTCTTTAGCTATAAGGCTGGAAGAGCTAAACAAGTATTAACCTGTTATTTGCTCAAAAGCGCTCGCCACCATTACTACTTTTACCTCCCACCACCACCATCACCGTCACCCTGCATTTTCAGTATAAAAGTAAAAGCAGCAGTAGTGCTCGGTTAGAGTTGGACGAGTTATCGTCAAAAAATTTGAGTAAAAGGTAATCAAATTTTTACAAAAATATCATTAAAGACTCAAATTCTCAAATTTTGATAAACTTTTATAGAAAGTTGTCATGAGGAAGTGTGGTGATTAAAAAATAATAATGAATCAAACAAATAAGGTGCATTTCAAGGAAGGTAAACCGTGTATTTACGTGATACGCGTGTGAGACTATGCGAGTCGTGCAACGCGACGTTGAGAGAGGGGGCAAGCAGCTCGTGACAGAGAGAGATTTAAAATGAGAGTAGAAAGAATGAAGATTATTCTGAAACCTATAATTTTGAGAAAAATTGACGACTACTTGATTAACAGAAAATAAATTTATTATTTTGTTATATTATTTTTCAAATTTCAATAAATAATAAAATTTTTTACAAAATTGATTTTATTTTAATTCTATAACCTATAACGCAAGCTCAAAGAAAATAAATTTCATTGAGCTTGCGTTTTTAAAGAGCTTCTCTTTTTCTCTCACCGAAGAGTTTTCTTTTTGTATATATATATATATATATATATATATATATATATATATATATCGCCCATTCTCTGTCAAATCGAAGGACAAAAATTTTTTTTTCTCATACCCCGGCTAAAAACACGTCATTAATGGTCGAACGCAAGCAGTAAAAATTTATGCTTTCAGGCCGGCACGCTCCGACTTATTCTCAAGTCTCTTTCGTGCGTTTTAAGAGTGGGGAGTATACGCTTATCTTTTTCTGTTTACGGCTATAAGCGTCAACTCTCTCTCTCTCTTTCTTTCTTTCATGTATATTGTAGCCTATTCTTTTGAAAACATCAGCTATAACATTTGCTCTCTCCCTCTCTCTCTTTCTTTTATATGTATTACATAAGTCTATCCTATTCTATTCATCGGTTATAAACGTGGAGTCTCTCATGTGTATCATAGAAAAGTTTGTAAATAATACTGTTTGTTATAAAAAGTTAGAATGTGTGATGCGATTGATTGTGTAATTTAATTTTATATTTTTTAGAATTATATTTGTTTTATTTTTATGAATTATAATCTATAGTGTGTTATAATAAGAGTATAATAAGAGCGTATTATAATGATATATTGACGGTTTATAACGAATTATCATCAATGAGAGAGTAGCAGACAAAAAGGAAACATTCGACCGAGAGTAGCAGATGATTTTTCGCGTTGGTTTTTCATTAATGATGAATTATCAATAAGTCTAAGTTGTACGTGTTCTTAGCCCGGTATGAGAAAAAATCGTATATGCCACTTGGGATAAAAATGCGACACTGTAGGCCGGCATTTTAGCTCTCGAGGCGAAGCCGAAATAAAAAATCCATGCCGGCCTAGAATGCCGCATTTTTACCCCACGTAGCATAATATACTATTTCGCTAAAAATTGGTTAAATGGTTTTTTTCCATAGTATAGACCACTCAGAATATTTATGGATCACTTCAGTACATATTTTTAGAGCTACAAAGCTTCAAAGTTGGGCTAAAAACAATTTTTTTGACATTTTTGACCAATTTTAGGTTAAAATTACTCAGTTGGGTTGCGTTTTAAGGATATATTACTAAAAAACTTTTTCGTTTAAAATATTCTAAATTTTGAGAAAAAAGTAATTCATAAGTGCTAATGTAGCCATTCGCTGAGCTAGTCATTTAAGACATTGAAATACCACTTTTCAAGGTTTCGAAACATGATCTTATGTCCAAAAAACTCATCGAAGCAGGTAATATATTTATAAATATGGCCTAAAAATTTCAGAGTGGACATCCTTGGCGATTCCTTGGAAAAAATAAAAATGTAATTAAAAATAATGAAAAATGTGATTTCCAGCTGAATTTCTTTAGTTTTAAACTTGAAATTATTTCAAAATAATTTGCAAAATGATACTACGCAAGTTGTATTAAAATTAGTTTATTCACTTTTTTTATAGAATTGATCACTTAATTTCAGAATTATCAAAATTTGTGTTACTCAAAAGTGGGATAAAAGTTAAAAATTGAGCACTTAACAAGTGTTATTGATGTTTGTTTAGTATTTATTAAGTGCAATATAATCATATTTCGAAGATAAATAGCATCGCTTAAGGCTCTTTCTTGATTCTGCATTTAAAATGGAAAAGTATGAATCAATTTACGTATTCAAATATGATTACGGTGTAAGAGACTTTTTATATTATTTTTCAGTTACATAAATCATTAATAGGTATTGTTTATTATGTGATTCATAATGTCCGTAAAATGGTGAGGTTTACAAATCTTAGTGAGCTTAAAAGCTTTGTGGAACTCGATACCCTGTTGAAAAAATTCATATGAATTTTTATATGAAGTTTCAATCGAAATTTCTTATATGAATTTTCATATGAAGTTTCAATCGAAATTTTTCATATGAATTATTCATGTATTCAATATGCATTTTTTATACATTAAAAAATTTATATAAAGAATCTACAGAAAAAATTCAAATTAAAAATTCATATAAAAAATTTATATGAAAAATACATATGAAAAATTTATATAAAAAATACATATGAAAAATTTATAAGAAAAATTCATATAAAAAAGAGTACCCCCCGTTAAGATAGGTAAAATGCCCTCCCTCATATATTTTAAAACTAATATTTTTTTTTGTTTTTATAGTAATTAAGATAAGGTTTTGTTATATTTATAGTTTCCTAACACATACCCTAACCTCAACATAACCTAAAAATCATTTTTTTTATAAAATTTTTTCTTTATCTGGAAGGATGAATGATATTAATCCCGCGAAGAACATATGACTAGGTCTTAGCACTCTCTTCAACTGTGATTTTTTGCGAGTCCTAGAAAGCAGTTTTTCTAACCTAAAAATAACATTTAAATCATAAAATCTCCGTAACTTTGCTCTGGGAGGGACTATAAGTAATTTTCTGGGCTTAAAATTTGTATTATTAAAAAACAAATAAAGTTTATGATGACCGAAAATTCGATTCTGGCATGGCGCCATGGCGAAAAACTCGAAAAACCATTTTTTCATAGGTTTTCTGTCGGTTATTGGTCTCTAGCAACTCACAAATCATTTTTAAAGAAAAAAAAATAGCTTCATTGGATTCTACGTGAAAAAATACATTGAAAATATGCATAATAACTTTGGGAATACTTGGATGCTGTTACAAAACAATTAAAAAAATAAAATAATTCTAAAATTATTACATAGCTACCTTGCGTCGTTGCTGCATTTTATGTTTTTATGACCTTGGTCATCTCTTTAGAGTCTCAAAGCTACTATTCAATGTATCCATAGGCAAATTATGTCCACTACACCCGAAAAACAGAGACAAATACTAGACAGATAACGTTAACTCCTATATGTACATATATATATCTCTCTATATAATAAAGATATATCGCCTACGCCGCCGCCGCCGCCGCCGTGTATAAGAATTTTATGTGCCCTCAGTCAGCTGAATTTCAGCTAAAATTTAGCTAAAAGTTAGCTAAAAGTTAGCCGAAATTCAGATAAAATTTAGCTGAAAGTTAGCTGAGAGATAGCTGAAATTCAAATAAAATTTAGCTGAAAGTTAGCTCAGAGATAGCTGAAATTCAGATAAAATTTAGCTAAAAGTTGGCTGAAATTCAGATAAAATTTAGCTGAAAGTTAGCTGAGAGATAGCTGAAATTCAGATAAAATTTAGCTGAAAGTTAGCTGAGAGATAGCTGAAATTCAGATAAAATTTAGCTGAAAGTTAGCTAAAAGTTGGCTGAAATTCAGATAAAATTCAGCTGAAAGTTAGCTGAGAGATAGCTGAAAGGTAGTTAATTGTTAGCTAATTTAATTAATTGTTATCTAATTTAAGAACGTTCTCTTGGAAATTGATATTGATTTGATAATTGATACAATGGGGGGTTGGCGAGCGAAGTGAGCAGGGGGGGACCCCCCCTAGTATATATATATATGTGGAGTAACTTGCTATCCCTCGTATATACATAAGGAATAGTGATTATTTTTCTTATACATAGATAAAAAACCAATGTTTATCTATTCCTGTAACTATTCTTTTTAGTGTTCTTTTTTAGCTTGTAAGAGACCTAACATGTTTTCTGTCCTCCATAAATCACGAACTCGGTAGATTTGAACAATTAAATGATTCTAATTAGGTTCCAAATTCAAAAATTAAAAGATCATCATCTCTTTAGAGTCATAAAGCTACTATTCGATGTATTCACAGCCAAATTACGCCTATTGCACGCTAAAATAAGATTTTTAAACATAACTGAAGTAACGGTCGTATCATCTGTCTTTTTGTATTACAGTAGACTCTGGATACAAGAGAATCAACGGGCCTTCAGGAGAGGAATTTTCTTGAAAATCCTTTCATACAAAAAGTCCCCAACACGCTTGAGTCAAGAGTGATACCCACACCTTCTGTTTTGTTGTGTGAGTTGTATCCAACATGCGTGTATATTCTGTCTCTCTCACTTTCATAGTGGTGAGATAACGCAAATACTTAGGCTCACGCCCATATTTAGTAGAAAGAGCTCGTAATCTCTTATATCGCAATCTCTTGTATCGAGAGATCACTGAATCATTAGAGAGACAAAGACGGAATAAGGTTTTAGTAACAATCGTGTTGGGTCTATAAATTCGAGCCTGAAAGTACACTTCTATGTAAGCATTTATATTCTTTGTTAGAACTGCCACAATTATGATTTGTCTTCAGGCCATTATACGCAAAAAATAGAGTAGCAACCGATATAAGAAATACATTGCTTCTACATATATGAGAATCAAGCGCGTTGTTTCTAGCAACAGCTCACTATTCTTTGTATATATATATATATATATATATATATATATATATATATATATATATATATATATATGAGAAGCAATAGCTCCTAGAGTTCCTAGCAATAGCTCACTATTCTTTGTATATATATATATATATATATATATATATATATATATATATATATATATATATATATATATATATATATATATATATATATATTGTTACTTAAACCTTATTCCGTCTTTGTCTCTCTAATGATTCAGTGATCTCTCGATACAAGAGATTGCGATATAAGAGATTTCGAGCTCTTTCTCCTAAATAGGGGCGTGAGCCTAAGTATTTGCGTTATCCCACCACTATGAAAGTGAGAGAGACAGAATAGACACGCATGTTGGATATAACTCACACAACAAAACAGTAGGTGTGGGTATCACTTTTGACTCGAGCGAGTTGGGGACTCTTTGTATGAGAGAATTTTCAAGAAAATTCCTCTCCTGAAGGCCCGTTGATTCTCTTGTATCCAGAGTCTACTGTAATACAAAAAGACAGATGATACGACCATTACTTCAGTTATGTTTAAAAATCTTATTTTGGCGTGCAATAGGCGTAATTTAGCTGTAAATACATCGAATAGTAGCTTTATGACTCTAAAGAGATAATGATCTTTTAATTTTTGAATTTGGAACTTAATTGGAATCATTTAATTGTTCAAATCTATCGAGTTCGTGATTTATGGAGGACAGAAAACATGTTAGGTCTCTTACAAGCTAAAAAAGAACACTAAAAAGAATAGTTACAGGAATAGATAAACATTGGTTTTTTATCTATGTATAAGAAAAATAATTTGCGTTCCCTAAGAACAACCCGCCATTCCTTATGTATATACGAGGGATGGCAAGTTATTCCACACATATATATATATATATATACATGTATATATAGGAGTTATAGTTATCTGTCTAGTATTTATCTCTGTTTTTCGGGTAGTGGACATAATTTGCCTATGGATACATTGAATAGTAGCTTCGAGACTCTAAAGAGATGACCAAGGTCATAAAAACATAAAATGCAGCAACGACGCAAAGTAGCTATGTAATAATTTTAGAATTATTTTATTTTTTTTAATTGTTTTGTAACAGCATCCAAGTATTCCTAAAGTAATCATGCACATTTTCAATGTATTTTTTCACGTAGAATCCAATGAAGCTATGTTTTTTTCTCTAAAAATGATTTGTGAGTTGCTAGAGACCAATAACCGACAGAAAACCTATGAAAAAATGGTTTTTCGAGTTTTTCGCTATGGCGCCATGCCAGAATCGAATTTTTGGTCATTATAAATTGTATTTGTTTTTTAAAAATACAAATTTTAAGCCCAGAAAATTGCTTGTAGCCCCTCCCTGAGCAAAGTTACGGAGATTTTATGATTTAAATATTATTTTTAGGTTAGAAAAACTGCTTTCTAGGACTCGCAAAAAATCACAGTAAAAGAGAGTGCTAAGTCCTAGTCATATGTTCTTCGCGGGATTAATATCATTCATCCTTCCAGATAAAAAAAAAATTTTATAAAAAAAGTGATTTTTAGGTTATGTTGAGGTTAGGGTATGTGTTAGGAAACTATAAATATAACAAAACCTAATCTTAATTACTATAAAAACAAGAAAAAATATTAGTTTTGAAATATATGAGGGAGGGCATTTTACCTATCTTAACGGGGGGTACTCTTTAAATAAATAATAATTATGGTGATCATCTCATTACTTTTGTATGGGAAAAGTATAGAGAAACTTCAAAATCCAACCTGCAATTTGTAATATGAATTTTTCAATATAAAAAAAATGAAACAAAAATATATATTGAATATATTAAAAATTCATATGGAAAATTCATATAAAAATTCATATAAATTTTTTCAACAGGGTACTTTAAAACATGTATGAATCTATATCCTGACAAATATGTTTAAGATAATGATCGATACTTTGTAATAACTTTTTTTTATTACAAGTTATAAATAGTGTGATTCAGGGTGAGTGAGCATTCTATTTATAACACCGATGAATTATATAAATGTAAATAACACGTAAATGATCATATTCTTTTATAGACTTACTAGGAGAGTAACCCTTGTTTGGGTCACGGATCTCACTGTAACTTGTAGATATGTTTTTATACATAAAATCATGAAAAAAGCCGCGAGCATTCAGTCTAACGCTCGATCATTCCAAGATTATGAGTTATTTTGTTCAAGTTTTGAAGATTTCTTTGAAAAATCATTGTTTATAATATTGAATATTACTCTTCAATAAGAGCTTCCAAGTTCATTCTACAAAATCCTAGTGAAAGTTGAGATAAAATCCTTGTGATTAAAAAAAAAACGCTTTCAAAAAGCTCAACCCATTCAAAAGTTATGGAAAAACAAAAATTGTTATAAAAATTGTTATAAAAATTAGCATAAAATTAAACTTAAATTTTCATTAAATTATTCTGCTGATTTTTTTCATATTTTTCATTTTGCTATAACTTTTGAATGGGTTGAGCTTTTTAAACGTGTTTTTTTTTTAACCGAAAGGATTTCATCTCAACTTTTACAAGAATTTTGCAGAATGAACTTAAAAGCTCCCATTGGGGAGTAATATTCAATATTATGAACAATGATTTTTCAAAGAAATTGAACAAAATAGCTCATAATCTTGGAATGATCGAGCGTTAGACCGAATGCTCGCGGCTCACACTGTGGTAAAATGAAATTTTTTGTTCGTAAACCTAATATCTCAAGATTGGATGTACCGATTTGGATAAAAATTGGTATGCGTATACTTTAGATTATGTAGAATAAGGGAAAAATATAAGTAAGATCTTACAATCATTTTCACAGTCAGTAAAACAGTGCCAAAATTGAGTATTTTACATTTTTTGCTATAAAACCAATCGCAGTATTGCAGCGAGTGAAATTTTTTTTGTAAAAACACTGTTGCTTATGCATTTGAGTCCGACAAACTTAAATCAAATGATATGCAGGGTTTGCAAAGTGTTTATTTTCATGAAAAATCGATTAAAGTCAAAAAAACGTGGTTTTTTGTGATAATATAGCAAGTATTTAACACCGATATGTATTTCTTTGAAAATTATGTGAGAATATTGTCGTCAATTATACAAATATTGTTCAATATATTATATTTACTGTATCCTCCTTGTAAAAATCCGAAAACCACCCAAAAATTACGATTTTCGTACTTTTACGTACAGTAAAACACTTACCAAACTCCACTTACCTTGAGTTTATTAAGTCAACCTTTATCCAACTGTAAGTATTCAAATCTACCAAATTACACTGTCCATGAGATCAATGAAGCAAACCATTAACCGAAGGGAAAGCCCTAAACCCACTAAACCATGCGCATCATGAGCTTAGTTGATGAAATATTCAATCAAATATCAGCCCTTTAAACCCACTAAATCTTATTTAGTTTAACATTGATAAAGTCAACGTTGATTCAAACCACAAGCGTCCAACCTGATTCTACTTTCCAAAAGCTTAATCGAGCAAACCATCAACGAAATCGCAAGCCCTAAACCCACAAAACCCTGCGCATCATGAGCTTAGTTGATGAAAAATTTAATTGAATCTCAGGCCTTTAACCTTTAGAGGGCCGGAGTTTTTAAAAATTTGAAAATCGAATTTTTCTATAGGAATGTAGTCTAAGGTCTCTGAGTTAGAGCCAAACTAAGTTGCGATGTTGGTGAGGCGTATTCCGGCCCTCTAAAGGTTAAACCCATCGAACCTTATTTACTTTACCTTTGATAGAATCAACGTTTCATCGAACCGCAAGCCTACAATTCTATTGAGTGAATCTATAACTACATAATAAGTCTCAAGTTTGCTGCGTCACCATTTTTTTTAAAAACTATTCGATAGAATTACATGAAATTTGGACTGGATAATCCTGGGCAGTAACACTATACCCTGAAAGAGCGTTTTTGTTCAAATTTGACTTTAATATTGCAAAACCTTTGTTTCTAATGGGTGGTTTTCGGATTTTTACAAGGAGGATACAGTAAATATAATACATTTAACAATATTTGTATAATTTACGACAGTATTCTCACATAATTTTCAAAGAAATACATATCGGTATTAAGTACTTGCTATATTATCACGAAAAACCACGTTTTTTTGACTTTAATCGATTTTTTATGAAAATAAACACTTTGAAAACCCTGCATATCGTTTGATTTAAGTTTGTCGGACTCAAATGCATAAGCAACAGTGTTTTTACAAAAAAAAATTCACTCGCTGCAATACTGCGATTGGTTTTATAGCAAAAAATGTAAAATACTGAATTTTGGCACTGTTTTACCGACTGTGAAAATGATTGTAAGATCTTACTTATATTTTTCCCTTATTCTACATAATCTAAAGTATACGCATACCAATTTTCATCCAAATCGGTACACCCAATCTTGAGATATTAGGTTTACGAACAAAAAATTTCATTTTACCACAGTGTGCGGCTTTTTTCATTATTTTATCTATAAAAACATTTTCCCAAGTTACAGCAAAATCCGTGACCCAAACAAGGGTTACTCTCCTGGTTAGTGGATGATAAACACTGACTTAAATTTTATTTCTCGAGACTTGTTGAAATTAAAGTACCTATTGATCTATATTCTTAAGTTAAGTTTTAGAAAATGATTGATTCTAATTATTGCTGTATTTTTTTAGAGTAGTTAATTATATTTACATTGGTAAATAATATTCTCATTTTATGAAAACTGAATTTTCATTCTAATTTGAATTTATCCATTGAATGTAATCATGTATAAAAACTTAGGAGCCATTTGAACAAATAATTAAAATCAGCATGTCATAGATATTGGTATGTATTAATATTAAATTAATTTATTCTCATTGTCAAAGATATATGATTAAACTCATGTCAGTTTTGGACGTATTGATATAGAATATTTTTTGAGGTTGTATAAGTCTAAATCCCCATAAAATCAGGAAGCGCGGTAGCACTCCTTACAGCGAGTTAGCGCTATGGCTTTCCCCATTTACTTTGAATTTGTGATGTTCAAAGATCAAAACTTTGAGTAAATGATTATGTTTCAATATTTACATTTTATTTGATTACAAGTATACATAAAATGATCTAATATTTTATCTGACAACAAAAACACATGGCCAAAAGTCAAGTTTTAATGATTTTTTTATATTATTTAAAGGTTAGTCTGTCGATTTCTTTTCTATATTGGGTTGTTTTAGATTTCCGGCGGATGTTAAAGAATGTAAAAGAAAGAGAGAGCATACGAGTTCTGTGATTGCTAATAAGTGAGAGAGAGAAAAAGAGCATAGAGAGTGAGAAAAAGAAAGAGAATGCGAGTTATATCTATTAATAATGAACGCATGCATTCAGGCGAATGCTTTCAGAACATGCTAAATGTATAAAGGCATCGCGTAAATAAACAATATAAGAATTTGGTGTCTCGTTCTATATAGCTGACGAGCTGCCGCAAAATCACGGGCGTTCATGTGATCAGTTCACGCATGCGCAGTAAAACGTCCCATACATAAAATTTAACAGTTGAAAGCGGCGAAATTCAAAAGTCGGTAATACCGATTTTGTATTTAATAAAATAATTTTTTAACAAAAAACAAAACCGAATTTAAAAAAAATGCATTAAACAGTTACAAATAATTTTTGATCTTCAATAATTATACGCATACTACGCATCTAACTCAACACATGTGTAGCAAACATTTTATAGATTATCTAATCATTTGTAAACAGCACAAGCAAATTATATTTTTTTTTAATTCACAAAAAAACATTTCCGAAGTCGGCGTCAAGTTGTTGAATCGTTCTGCACAGATGTAGAATTTGACGCCGACTTCGAAAATGTTTTTTTGTGAATTAAAAAAAAATATAATTTGCTTGTGCTGTTTACAAATGATTAGATAATTTATAAAATGTTTGCTACACATGTGTTGAGTTAGATGCGTAGTATGCGTATAATTATTGAAGATCAAAAATTATTTGTAACTGTTTAGTGCATTTTTTTGAAGTCAGTTTTGTTTTTTGTTAAAAAATTTTTCTTATTTGTCATTTTTTAGTGCAATGTTTTTAAAATCTTATTAATTCATAACGCATGCATTAGTACACCACCAAGCAATATATAGCAGGAAAGAAATAAGGCTCAACCACACAGTGTCCTTATGTGTGCATGTATACATATTCAAGCTCAGGTAAGAGAGAGAGAGAGAGAGAGAGAGAGAGAGAGAGAAAACAAAACTACCAGTTTTCTTAATTTGATAATTGGGTCATACAAATCGAATATTGGCCCAATAATTATAGGACACGTATGGGACCTTCCTGCAGACATTCTCTATCAGATAAGAAAAAGTTTTTTCGAATCGGTTAAGAAATGACAGAGTTATAAGGTAACAGACATAAAAAAAAAAAAAAAAAAAAAATTCAGTCGAATTGAGAACCTCCTCCTTTTTGAAGTCGGTTAAAAATGAAAACAACAACAAATGAAAAAGTAATATTTGCATATTTTAAAACATTCTTAATTCATTATTTAGTTTTTCATACGATATTTAGACAAAATGAGTTTTGTAATAGTTGATTAATTTCACTTCTCTCTCCATCTGTAAGTAGTTAAACACGCTTTATTTTTCACTCTTGTTGTTTTTGTTTTGGTACTGCATTTTTGTGCCCTAGGGCGTTTTTCTTACAGATTCTTGCACGCTCAATTTGCAAGGCACCGTTTCAGCTATAAATCATCAGTTTTATTGGCGGTCCTTGCATTTTATCTCATAATTTACATCAGGACGCTGCACTTTAGAGGTTAGAATTGTTGCAGTTTTGAGGTTAGTTGGGAGGCAATTTTCATCTGCAGGCAGAGATCCTGGTGGCTGATTTCTCAACCTACTCCTCGACCAATAATATAGAAGTTTACCTTACCCTTTAAGGAGTATACACAAGAGGTTGGAGTTATGGACAGTTGTGCGATCTGTAAGTTATCCACTAATGATAAATGGGGCATGGCAAAGCTCCATTTGTGTTTTACATGCCGGCAGCGCTGTCATGCGAAATGCATGACTCGCTCAAAAATGGAAAGTGGCACAAAATACGAGTGCAAAAGATGCATGGAAAAAATAAGAAACAATTCAAGGTCGTCTGCCGGTGGAAGCATCAAGGCTAATGGAGTTCT
The DNA here is from genome assembly GCA_017163975.1 of Anastatus disparis. Lineage (NCBI taxonomy): Eukaryota > Metazoa > Arthropoda > Insecta > Hymenoptera > Eupelmidae > Anastatus > Anastatus disparis. The sequence goes on along the minus strand of JAFFSR010000243.1, from coordinate 1,943,172 downwards.
ACAGGTCGCACGCAAAGCTGCTCCTAATCAGCCAATCAGTGCCTCTACACCATCAAGAACTGACTCGAAAGTGACATCTGTCAACACCTCACAGAAGTAGCCTGAAAGAGTGGAAACTGCTTTATCATCGCAAACTTTGTCCAACAACAGCGGTGCCACGGCGGATGGAGGGAGAAGTAGAATAAGTATGCCTTTATCTGATAAACTATTGGGAGGTGGCGCTGCGCTCGCTGCCCCGAGTAATAATAATAATAGTAATAATTTTATGAAAAATAATTCTGATGTAGTCCGAGGTGACTTAGATTCTTCCTCATTGCAGGCAGCTGTATCTGCTCTAGAGGGCGCACTATCTGGCAGGCTTGACACAATACTAAATTCTTTTGATCGATTTTTGGCTGTAGAGAGCCAAGTTAAAAATTTTGACAAAGGCCTGCGGGATATTGTGTCCAAAATTGATACACAGAATGAATATATTAAAAAATTAGAAATTGGGCAGATGCAGCTGTTAGAGGAAAATCGCAAACTTAGGGAAATAATAGTCACTTCGGAAAGGAATTTCTTGTCCGCTCTAAATAATAAAATTGAAACATATAATAAAACAATTAGTTGTAAATTTGATAATATTCAAACTTTTCTTAATAACGAGTTTCACGGAGTGGACAAGGGTTTCTTTGACCTTACAACCGGGGTAGCTGGCGTGGCGCAGGCCGTCGCGGATCTCACGGGAATGAATGAGCATACATTACACACATCTAAATCTGTAGAAATGCCACAAACACCACACACTCATACTGTAATTAGTGAGGAGGCACCTCGTCAAGTTGAGACGGAGTGTGGCTCTAGGAGCGGTACATTGGTGATCTCTGGCGAGTTTGACTGTTCAGCAGTTAATGTTGGGCCTGATGATTACGCCTGTGCCGTTCTTGGTACCATTCTTCCGAAAATCAAGCGTACAAATGTAATCTCAGTTAAGAAAATCGCTAAACATGATGATGTAAACGAGGTGTCTACAGATCGTGGGATCAATGGCGGCCCAGGGGGTCCGTTCTCATTGCTGGTTAGACTTTCTGAGGAGAACCTGGTGCATAAGGTGTTTGAGGCTAAACGACAATTCACTGGTTTTTCGACAGCGGATCTTAATCCCTCCCTCCTTGGCAGTCTTCCAGCCATCAAACGCCACGGCTTGATATTTATTAATGAATTTTTGCCTAAAGAAAAATATGTTAATTTCAAAAAGTTAAAAAAGTATGCCAAAGAAAAAGGCTTTAAATTTGTTTGGCACAGACATGGTAAATTTCTGGTAAGGAGGGAGAGAGGGGAGAGAGCTCACAAATTTTTTAATGAAAATGATTTAGATAATTTATTAACAGAAAGTAAGAAATTAAAAGACGGTGTGCATGTAATTAATGTAAATTCTGAAACTCCATCGAATATTAAGTGTAATAATAATAATATATGTGATAATAATGAAGCCTCTGAACATCAACGAAATATGTCGACAAACCAATTATTAGGTACAAATAATGGAGTAACGTCAAGTGTGGCCTCTCCCCAATGACTGCACCGGGCCTCCTCTGAGAGTCGTACAGGGAGGAGGGGTGAACTGCGAGCGTGCTTTCTGAATGTGACTTCGTTGAGGGCTCACATTGGGCAGGTACGTGAGTTTCTGAGTGATGGTCCTTCTTGCGACATATTTGGAGTGGCTGAGACCTGGCTGGGTCCATCTGTTTCGGATGACGTCATTCGGGTCAAAGGATATAAAGTATTCAGACAGGACAGAAACTTGCGTGGTGGAGGAGTTGCTTTGTATGTTAAAGACAATTTAAAGTGCACTATTTTGGCTACTTCGGATACTCAAACTAATCATAGTGAAGGTAAACCGGAGGTACCTGAGTATATTTTTTGTTCCGTGCAATTGGGCAGCTCCGAAGCCGTGTTGGTTTCTGTTATTTATCGACCTCCTGCAATTTCCTCTTTTAAAACTACCGATTTTTTGGATAACTTGAGAAATTTTGCTTCCGAATACTCTCATAAAATTATAATGAGAGACCTGAATGCCGATCTCCTGCGTAAGAGCAGTGATGCCAAATTTATTAATAAATTGGTGGCTGAGCTTTCGTTACAGTTGGTTCAGCACGGTGCCACGCATCACACTCCAACGTCTCACACGTGGATTGACCTGATTCTTGTTGACGATAATGACACAGTACTTGACGCACGCAACTTACCGGCGAATTTTCACAGTCGGCACAACTTAATTGATGTATGTATTTCTTGTCATCACATCAAGACAGATAATAAAATAATTAAGTATAGAAATTACAAAGATATCTGTCCAAACTTATTGGTACAGAGTTTGGCCGGCTGTGATTGGACGCCATTTACAGTTGGTACAGTTGACCCAGAATCTGCACTTGGCTGCCTCTGTGACAAACTTACGGCGGCAATACAAAATCTAGCGCCACTAAAAACACTTAAAATTGGTAAAGATAAATTTCCTTGGATTGATAAAGAGTTGTCGCAGATGCGGCACAAGAGAGATACCACGTATCGTAGATTTAAACGGACGAAGGAGGAGCGATATCTCTCCGAATTTTTGCAGCTGCGTAAAACAATAGATGAACGGACGGAACAAGCTAAAACAAATTATTATCATAATAGACTATTCGATGCTCTTGCTGGAGGTAATGTCTGGAAGGAGTTAAAAGACCTGGGACTCCTATCCGGACCTCAAGGGGACTTGAATGGATTCACTCCAGATGAGCTTAATGCACATTTTGCGGGGGTGTCGGTCTCGCCACACGATGATACTGCGGAACGTAAAAGGATTCTTTCTGAGTGTAGTGAAAGTGGTTTTGTCTTCAAGCCAATTAATATTAATGATGTAATCCTTGCGATTTCGCAATTTTCATCACAGGCTTGTGGCGAGGATGGCATCCCGCAGAGTGTGACACTTAAAGCACTTCCGGTTATTGGAGAGCATCTTGTGACTCTGTTCAATTCCTCTTTTGCACGGGGGGTCTTCCCTTGCCTTTGGAAGCGCGCACGTATTGTGCCTTTAAAGAAGTGCCCTGCACCTAAAATGCCTAAAGATTTTAGGCCCATAGCAATATTATGTTTTCTTTCAAAGGTTCTTGAGAAAATTGCCCATGACCAACTGCAGGAGTACATTATGACACACAAAATACTTGACTCTTTGCAGACTGGCTTCAGGAAGCATCATTCTACGCAGACTGCCATACTTAAACTTACAGACGACATAAGATCAGGTCTTGACAAGAAACTTGCCACGATACTACTCCTATTTGACTTTAGTAAGGCATTCGACACGATCTCCCCTTCCAAATTGCTTGCGAGGCTTAGATTGATGGGGTTTTCTAGGGCTGCACTCGAGTGGATCAACTCCTATTTATCAGGTAGTAAACAAATGGTTTCTACACATTTAAAAGAGGATTCGGATTGGCTAACAACCAATCTAGGAGTTCCACAGGGTTCAGTGCTGGGGCCTCTGTTGTTCTGCCTTTACATTAATAACATACGTGACACGCTCGACCCCTGTTGTGTCAAGCACATATTATATGCTGATGACCTCCAAATCTATACTCAGGTCCCTTATGAACATCTGAATGAAGGTATTCGTATTATGCAGAGGGCGGCCAGGGCGTTGTCGGGATGGGCTGCCGATGCTTCTCTCTCATTAAATGCAAGCAAAACTAAGGCTATCGTTTTTGGCAGTAGTCGTTTTATTAATGACTTTTATGCTGGTGAGCCAAGAACGATTGAGCTTGAGGGAGGTGTCGGCATATCTTTCTCTGATACCGTTACGAGCCTTGGTGTTGTGCTTGACGCTAAGTTGTCTTGGAAGCCGCATATTAATATGGTGACTAAAAAATTTAATAGGATAATGTATAGTTTACGGTTCTTTCGTCGGTACACCACTGAGGCCCTGCGTAAACAACTCGTAGCCGCATTGCTATTTCCGCACCTGGACTACTGCTCAGTAGTTCTGCTTGATGCTTCGCAGGGGTTGAGAAGACAATTACAAAGACTAAAAAATTCATGTGTGAGATATGTATTAGGCGTAGGATTGGGCGGTCATATCTCTCCTCATAGAGCTGCGCTTGGTTGGCTGCGTACCGATTCAAGGAGACAGTATTTTATGGCTGTACTTATGTACAAAATCGTGCGCATGAATACTCCCGAGTATCTAGTGAGTCTCTTCACTAGATATGTACCTAGGGTAGCCACTAGGGGAGAGATCAAGGACTTCGCGGTGCCCTTCATGCGTACTGAGACTGGAAGAAATTCCTTTCAAGTTCAAGGTGCGCATTTTTGGAACTCCCTACCTGCTCATATAAAAAATCTTCCATCGCTCGGCAGGTTTAAGTCGGCTTCGAGGACGTACTTACTCGACCTCGAGTGAAATTAATTTTAAGTATTTTAATTTTTGTGTTAATTTATTTTGTTTTGTCCTATATATAGATTTAAGGTGTAAATGTATTTATTAGCGTGAATGATGGATGAATGTATGCGGAAAGTATAAGTGGTTCTGTTTTTATTAGAAGTCATGACATCTTCGGTATTGTTTTTAAATGTAATTATTATTTTATTTTTTAATTATTTACTATTATTTTGTTATTGTATTGTTCAATTTTATTTTTATAGTATTGTCCAATTTTATTTTTATTGATGTGATGACAGTGATTCCTCTTTTAAATTATGTATTTTAATTCAATGACTGATAGATATTTAAGACTGTTTTTTATTGTAATTTATGTTTTCTGCGTGTATTTAGAATAGTCTGTGATATCACTTTTATATGGTGACTTACTGATACAGTATTATATATTAATTTTAATAATTGACTGTGATATCTTATCTTATTATGTGCAATACTTTTTATAGAATTATTACTTACTATTTCATGTATTACACGCCTTTTTGTATTCTCATTACAAAATAAATAAATATCTATATCTATATCTATATCTAATTTAAAAGTGTAGAAGAAAATTAGATTAAAATTTTTTCTGAAACAAATATTTTATAATAATAATAAATATATAAAAATTAGGTTGATACAATTAGCTATGAAATTAGTGTTATTATATTAAAGTATCAGATTATTGGTAAAGTTAATAAATCTATTGAGATAAGAACTTTCGACTTTGAAAAAGTTATGATATCTCTCCACGAAAAACCTTTAAACAGGTAAAATTACGGCAAGTTAGCTTTAAAAAAAGTCCTTTAAACTATCTCAAAAATAAAAAATATTTTGTCAAAAGTTCAAACTAATTTAATACAATCAACTATTAAAAAAATCTATTATATCTCTAAAAAAAGGCTTTAACATTATAGATAATAAAAAAGTGTGAATTCAATTATAACAAAAATACACTTGGAAAAATATTGAAATTAATAATGTGTGGTCAAGTTTTAATATGATTTAAAATAATACTTACAATTGATATTGTACCTATATTTTGATGATAATAATGAATCAATATAAAATTTCTTTGTTAAAAATAAAGTATAAAGAAAGCTATATTAAATTTTATTGAAAATATAAAACTATCTTCAACAAAATAAAAAAAAATAATAAAACTTTAAATAATTAACGTAAAAGTAAGAATAAAATTAATATTACAGCTATAAACTTGCTAGGCCCACTCTACAAAAGTTAAATATATCATTATTGTTATAAAATTAGATTATTTGTTTATTGAATACTAAATCGTGAAAATTAATATATATTTTTAATTTCCTTGCGAGATTCTGAAAAGTCAATCCTAAAAAATGTTTTAAATGGATGTGTGTTCACCAAGAAATATAACTTTTGAAGGGTGGGCCTGGCAAGTTTATAGCTGTAATATTACTTCTATTCTTGCTTTTACGTTAATTATTTAAATTAAAATTCTATTATTTTTTTAAATTTTGTTGAAGATAGTTTTATATTTTTAATAACATTTTATATGGCTTTTTTTATACTTTATTTTTAACCAAGAAATTTTTTATTGATTCATTATTATTATCAAAATATAGGTACAATATCATTTGTAAGTAATATTTTGAATCATATTAAAACTTGACCACACATTATTGATTTCAGTATTTTTTCAAGTGTTTTTTTGTTATAATCGAATTCCCACTTTTCTAGTATCTATGATGTTCAAGCATTTTTTTTAGAGATGTAATAGATTTTTTTAATAGTTGATTGTATTCAATTACTTTAAACTTTTATACTTATCACTTTTACGTTCATGCATAACAATCTGACAATTATTTTAAGTTTAATTACAATACATGTATACTAAAAACATGGAAATGCACTTGCTTAAAAAATCATAAGATTTTTTTAACTTATCATTGATACTATGATTTTATAAATAGACACATGAAGTCAATTTATTTATTTTCAACTTTTATCCCACTTCCGAGTAACACAAATTTTGATAGTTCTAAAATTAAGTGATCAATTTATTATTTACAGTCAAAAAATTTTGCAAACCAATACTTTTATGTTGTAAATACAATGATAAATCCAAAAATTTGTTTTACAAAAAAATATCGATTTCCAATATCGGATCAATAATTTATAGATTTTATATTGATGGTCGGAGAATTACGCAAAATAAAATTTTTTTATTTAAAATAGTATAACTTTAATAGATATGATTAAGGTTGTTCTGGCTATACAGTCCGTGTCAAAAGTTCGTATTTTCGATAATGGTTTATATTTTTGGGTAGAGAGGGTTTATATAATTTTTCACATAGTAATTTAATAGATAATATTCTTCTTCTTCTTCTTCTTAATTATTATTTTGGCCTCTTGGCTTGCTTCATATGAGCGTTACGTCTTAGGCCATCACCAAGTGATTATTATATTTTGTTTTTGTTGCCCAGTGGGACTTTTTATTATAATTCGAGTTTTGCCCAGAGGGACTTTTATATATATATATATGTTTTTGTGTTCTTCGGGTTTATTCCCTCGGAAAACTTCGAAAACTATTTTTTCTAATTTTTCCTAGGGAATCAAACCCCGATCCACTGGGACGCAAGGTCAGTTGATTTTTACAACTGCACTTTTTCATCCCTTAGCGACGGAGCTCGTAAGTGTGTACTGCGTACAAAGCACATATAACAGAGGTGCTCGTTTGAAAAACAGCCGAGAGCGAGATTCGATCCCGGTTCCCCAAGCATACGAATCCAACGCTCCTACCGACTGTGCCACAGACCGGCTCAATAGATAATATTAAAACAGTCATTTTAAACTTTGTTTTGCTTGGCAGCAACAAAGTTTATTTTGTTCAGTTTAAAAATTTGTAATCTATTGACAAGGATAGAATTTTAATTTTAATTTTTTACTTAAATTCATTGCCGATTTCCTACGACAAAACAGTGAGTATCGTCTGAGACATCTACATTTTTTCGTAAACAATTAGCAATAAATTTGAATAAAGAATAAAAATCGAAATTCTATCCTTTTTAATAGATTTGAAATTTTAAAATGAACAAAATAAAGTTTGTTACTGCCGAATAAAATCATTTTTTAAACTTTGGCACCTTTGTTTATGATTACATTAGATTTCGGTAAAAGTTATAAACTTTAAAATGCTAAAACTTTTTAATAAATTGTTTTATTTAAATGAAACAAGGTTTAAATTGATTGTTTTAATATTATCTAATAAATTACTCTGTGGAAAATTGAATAAACCCTTCCTCCCAAAAATATAAACCACTATCAAAAATACTAACTTTTGACATAGACTGTATAGCCAGAACACATCCTTAAGTTTCTTTATACTTTTCCCATACAAAAGTAATGAGATGATCACCATGATTATTATTCATTTAGATATTTTATATGAATTTTTCTTATGAATTTTTCATATAAATTTTTCATATGTATTTTTCATATAAATTTCTTATATGAATTTTTAATTTGAATTTTTTCTGTAAATTTTTTATATAAATTTTTTAATGTATAAAAAATGCAGATTGAATACATGAATAATTCATATGAAAAATTTCGATTGAAACTTCATATAAAAATTCATATAATTTTTCCAACAGGGTATCGAGTTCCACAAAGCTTTCAAGCTCACTTAGATTTGTGAACCTCACTAGTTTACAGACATTATGAATCACATAATAAACAATACCTATTGATGAAAAGAGCGTCTGTGGCGTAACCAGCTAAGGCATACGCCTTATACGGTCTCAACACATTCGCTCCAAGTGGTCGGGGGTTCGATTCCCGGTGAAAACACCTGAAATTTTTTTCAGATGTTTTTCATCGGAAAAAGAACTTCTGAGTGCGATGGGTAAATATTCCTGGCGTAAATTTTCTCCTGGGGGAGTTTTCCCTGCGTCACAGGCTTAGGCCTGGGCAAATGCAGGAATCTACCGTAGAAATCTACTTACCGACTGTTCTAGGAACGCGGCAGTCCATGATTTCTCGGAAATTGGGTAACTTAGCTTAGATAAAACGAGGATCTGATACTAGTTTAAGTTAAAAGAAAGGTTAAGAGGTCAGGAACATCCTCACACAGAGGTGGTGCGGGATGCCGGTATATAGCCGATAGGCTGGGAATACCAGGGGTCACTAGGGCAGCATATATATAAAAAAAAAAAATACCTATTAATGATTTATGTAATTGAAAAATAATATAAAAAGTCTCTTACACCGTAATAATATTTGAATACGTAAATTGATTCATACTTTTCCATTTTAAATGCAGAATCAATAAAGAGCCTTAAGCGATGCTATTTATCTTCGAAATATGATTATATTGAACTTAATAAATACTAAACAAACATCAATAACACTTGTTAAGTGCTCAATTTTCAACTTTTATCCCACTTCTGAGTAACACAAATTTCGATAATTCTGAAATGGAGTGATCAATTCTATAAAAAAAGTGAATAAACTAATTTTAATACAACTTGCGTAGTATCATTTTGCAAATTATTTGGAAATAATTTCAAGTTTAAAACTAAAGAAATTCAGCTAGAAATCACATTTTTCATTATTTTTAATTACATTTTTATTTTTTCTAAGGGATCGCCAAGGATGTCCACTCTGAAATTTTTAGACCATATTTATACATATATTACCTGCTTCGATGAGTTTTTTGGACATAGAATCATGTTTTGAAACCTTGAAAAGTGGTATTTCAATGTCTTAAATGACTTTAGCTCAGCGAATGGCTACATTAGCACTTATAAATTACTTTTTTCTCAAAATTTAGAATATTTTAAACAAAAAAGTTTTTCAGTAATATATTCTTAACCCTTTGTCACAGGAGCCACTATAGTGGCACCCTTTCTCATTTTCTTTTTTTTATTGTTTTATTCGCACTTTAAGTTTAATCTTTATTCTTTTTGCATTTTCATATAAATGAGTGTTCATTTTATAAGTATCATATGATATATTTTGAATATATAATTGTAAATAAATCTAAAAAATTAAAATATGGTAAGAAATACGTGTTTTTGCGAAAATAATTCGTGACTGAAAGGGTTAAAACGCAACCCAACTAAGTAATTTTAGCCTAAAATTGGTCAAAAAGGTTAAAAAAATTGTTTTCAGCCCAACTTTGAAGCTTTGTAGCTCTAAAAATATGTACTAAAAAGATCTACAAAAATTCTGAGTGGTCTATACTATGGAAAAGAACCATTTTACTAATTTTTAGGGAAAAAAAAATTTTATCCTTCGATTTAAGAGAGAATGTGCGATATATATGTATATAATATTTTTATTTGGGTAATAATATATCAGCAATTATTTATTATTTGATTAGATTTATAGCCTTATGGATGTCTAAGCTTGTTATTTACCAAGCGTCTCTTCGAATATACGGATTTACATATTTTAAATTCAGGTCGTGTTACAACATCATGAAATCGTTTACGTCTTGTAGCGTCGTAATTAGCAAAAAGTAGCGTTATTTTGCCGGTAACAAGTTTCCGTATGCAATCAAAGTTTATTTTTTGACTTACCGACGAATCAAGCCAGATGCCTTCGATTTCGCAAACACATCCTCCGACGCCATCTGGGGTCAAATATTTGTACTCGTAAAATTTTGGTCCTTTAGAGACGAATGATGTAATACTCGTTCCAAGGCCATGACAGGCCAATTCGTCGGTTAAGTCATCCAATAACGGTCCTGTTTCCACATCGTACTCACTCACGCGACTTACATATACAATAGAATCAGTATCATAATACAATACGCGTTACATTATGTCGATTTATCCCACACTGAATTTAGACACAGTTTTGCTATGGATCTCAGGCCAGCATTATATTTTATTCGATTTTTGTATAATTTAAACCCTCTTGTCGCACGAATTCTTCAATGTTTCGAGCAATCGCGTTTTCATCACCGTTAGCACATTTCGATGGGTAACTCAACGCGTACGTTTTCTCAGCGAAAAGTCTATCAATATAAGTTGGAAATATAGGCCACCCTGATCCGTGGCTTTGTTGTACTAAGTAATTTTATAAGACCATATTTCAAATATTTTTCTGTTTACATAGCCCATTTGAACGGCTTTTTTTAACTCGTCAGCCACCTACTTACCGGTAAAAACTGGATCACCAACATTTTCATGATCACAATCTGTGCTATACAACGATTCAACGCATGTTGGACATAGTGGAAATAAAAGCTTATTATACATTTTAACGGGCATGATATAAATTTCGCGGCGGCAATACTTCACATTTAATAAGACTTTTAACGTGACTTATGTCATTCGTTTAACCCACGAGAATGCGACACTCATTCTCGCCCACGTAGAGAGTTGGATGACCAATGGGATATCGCCCAGATTTACAAATATACAGATACAACAAACACACGTCCATGTATTTTATTTTTTTGCCCTCTTTTGCATCGTAAATTCTGACTGTATTGCCCGTTTGTTCGCCAAAAAATGCTTCTCGAGGATTTAGCGGTGCATGTTATTTTCGTATCTCATCTTCAATGTACGGTCTCATATTCTCGTTCTTCGAGTACTCTTGATCGAAATTACACTCACACTTTTGGATAAATTTATAGCCATGGGCTCATATTTTTTTCGATATCCGCGTGGTTCTCTCGAAACGTTCGTCCATGTTTTCACCATTTACGAGCCTCGAGTCTCGGTTTATTGTGTAAAACCACACACAGTCATGCCAATTACACCCGCGAAATTGTGAAACAATTTTCTTCCTATTTTCAAGTACGCAATATCCGTCTACTAGAGGGCCTTTGGGAAGCCTCTTTTCTCGTCCACGAACAGTATACTGAATTTGTCGATTCAGCACATTTTCCATCCAGCACAACCATCGCATCGCCTTTATAGATTGTTTATTTGCTTGTCTATAGCCACCTTGAGGTATAATACCTATTGTATCTTTTTGAAAAAAATTTTTTCTATTAATTCTTACATCTTGCTTACAGTATTTTATAATTTCATTTCTAAAATTGAATATATAATTTTTAGCTTTTTTTTTGTTATACCACTGCATAAATTCGCATCGCTCTTTGATGTTCATCGAATCTAGCGAAAAAGTACAAATTGGTGGCATTTCTTCCACGTAATTCTGGTTTTCCGGTGTATTGAAAAGATGAGGAAACGTAACTTTCTCAATATTAACAAGACCGTAAGCTTTTGGTAGTCCAGCTAAACTCATATGTAGATAATTCAAACAATCTATGAATTTAACCGATAAAATTTCCATTATGATTATTTTTGACCCGTTTCAAATTACATTTCGCTTATTTCTCAGATCTTTACGTTCTGTTACATGTTTAAAAATAAATTGTGTATTAACCCTTTGAGGGGCACATTTTTATCTGAAAAAACGCGTTTTTCCACGTTAATTGTTTAAAAAAAAACTTAAATTATATAAATTATTAATAAATTGTGCCGGGCCTTAATACCTTACAGTCGCAAGAGTCTAGAAAGTGTTTGTAAGCATTTACAAGTTGACAAAATGTACTGCAAGTACGAGAAAAACCAAGGCGAAAGAGGTGGTACATATATGTACCACCACCCCTCAAAGGGTTAAAACCCTGCGCATTGTGTGCTATACAAATGATTTGTTTGTAATCTTTTCTTGGTGTCAAGGCCAAATCGACTAGCTGTTTCACGAGGTCGATACTTTGCAAGAATTTGATACATTTTCATCGTTCAAACAGTAACTACACACTTGCTGGACAACACACAAATTTGGTACATACAGCCTTACTTTTTCAGCCTCACAGCCTCAGATTCTCTAAATGCTGAGTCTCAGAATCATAATATAAATAAAGAACTGTTTTTTTATTCATCATGAACCCTTTTTCATCGACAATAGGCTGCATGTAACAAAGATGTTCTATTGGTCTTTTACCATTACATATTTTATAAAATATTGTATTACAATCATGTGGTTCTTCATCGTTGATGCGCACTGTTTTACTACATACACGACAAATTTTTATACTCTCGCATACCGACCAAGAACTATGAAAAGATTTTGAATTTTTATGATTTTTAAAACAAACGGTACCGTAAAAATCTCTGCTACATTGGAAGTATTTTATTTTTTCCTGGTTTATATCACAAGGAGGCTTCTGTAAATATTTATAGCATTTTTGTTCACATTTATGATTTTCCGTATAAACTAAATTTTTTATTGCAAGATATACAGTAGCCTCGACTCCCAGCCGCTGCGAGTAAATTTAAAATTGGCTAGTAATGTCTAGAATTTTTATAATACATGATATTTAGAGTATGTCTCACGACATTACCAGCGTCGTGTACGAAACGTGAACCATCGTAAAGCAGCCTATATCCATAAGCAAAATTTTAAAATGAATAAACGACGATTGTGACTCTGAATAGTGCATAATATTCTTGAAATAATTTAATCTTCCCTATACCACAGCCCGTCTCGGGTATCGTAACTCTCGCAGCTCTGACAAGTTTTAATGCTTGTCTTTCTGATATTGTGCTTTATGATGTCTCATTTCATTCGATTTGTCATGGAAAGTTCCACTATGCGTTCGACCACGTATGGCGTATACGTGAGCAGCGACTAGCGAGTGTGGAAGACAAATACTGTCGCTATTTTCAATATTTAGAATGGATTTCTTGAAAACTGATTCACTCGTGAGAGACATACGACCCCGGCCCTCTGGTTTAGTCACAGTACTGACTTGAACATTCGTTTCATTGTCAATTTCGAAACCATGATTACTCTGCGCTATACTAGCTATCAGTTCGGATAAATATACCAGTGAAAATCACGAAGCAGTCTAAAAGAAATCCATATAGGTCCGTGCACGAGACATTCAGAGCTTATAGTCATGCCGATATAATCTGATGACTGTGCATATTCACACATGTGATGATATAAATCGTTCATAGCGGTCTCCAACTAACCATATACATTTGCATTAGCTGGTCGAGGTAATACCAACACTCTTTATTGACACCCTTGAAGCTTAAACTGTTTGTAATATCGTGAAGTTTCTTCATGAATGGTAATGTGTTTCTGAGAAAAAGTACCATCTTCCTGTTAAAGACATTCATCCACAATACCGTGCAATAATATTTAAGAATTAATACAATTATAAAATTACATACATCTAATAGTCGAGATTTTCCGTACCTGGTGTCGATATTGCAGATAATGTAGTTTCAGGTGAAACTATTTTATTCGACGTTTGTATATCCTACTCATTTCAGTAAGAGCAACCAGGCAACGGTTCATTAGGTGGTGGTGGCGCTGCAGTATCAGCAATTACCCCCTCCAACATCGTATTTGGAGTACTATGATCATAAGTCACGTGATCATCGAACGAATTTATAACTTCTCGTACTTCTTTGGTGGGTGGCAGTAGTGCGGGATCTCTCGAATTTAACAGCTGTTCTTCTGCTGATAGAAGATTCATCAGTAACTTATCCCCACCACTATCCTTCATCATGTTTTGCAGCTCTAAAAATTTTTTAATATCATATCTATTAAAGTTACACTATTTAAAACAAAAAAATCTTATTTTGCGTAGTTCTCCGACCATTAATATGAAATCTATAAATTATTGATCCGATATTGGAAATCGATATTTTTTTGTAAAACATATTTTTGGATTTTTTATTGTATTTACAACATAAAAGTATTGGTTTGCAAAATTTTTTGACTGTAAATAATAAATTGATTACTCAATTTCAGAATTATCAAATCTGTGTTACTGTGAAGTGAGATAAATGTTGAAAATAAATAAATTGACTTTATGTGTTCATTTATGAAATCATTGTATCAATAATAGGTGAAAAAAATCTTATAATTGTTTAAGAAAGTGCATTTCTATGTTTTTAGTATACATTTATTGTAATTAAAGTAAAAATAATTTTGAAGATTGTTATGGCTGAACGTAGAAGTGATAAATATATGTTTATTTTATGGGGATTTCGACTTGTACAACCTCAAAAAATATGGTATATCAATACATCCAAAACTGACATGAGTTTAATCGTATATCACTGACAATGAGAATGAATTCATTTAATATTAATATATGACAATGTCTGTAACATGCTAATTTTAATTATTTGTTAAAATGGCTTTTAAGTTTTTATACATGATTAGATTCAAATATTGCTGTCATATCATTGGATGAATTCAAATTAAAATGAAAATCAGTTTTCATAAAATGAGAATATTATTTACCAATGTGAATATAATAAGCTACTCTAAAAACATACAGCAAGAATTAGAATCACTCATTTCCTAAAACTTATCCCAAGTACATAGATCAATAGGTACTTTAATTTCAACAAGACTCGAGAAATAAAATTCAAGTCAGTGTCTATTATCCACTAAGTCTATAAAAGAATATGATCATTTAGCTGTTATTCACATTTATATTATTCATCTGTACTGTTATAAATAGAATGCTCACTCACCCTAAATCACATTATCTATAACTTGTAATAGTAAGAAAGTTATTACAAAGTATCAACCATTATTTAAAACAAATTTGTCAGGATATACATTCATACATGTTTTAAAGTACCCTGTTAAAAAAGTTCATATCGATTTTTAATATAAATTTTTCGAATGAATTATTCCTATATTCAATAAGCATTTTTGTTCCATTTTTATACATTCGAAAATTCATATGAAAAATTTACATGAAAAATTCATATAAAAAATTTATATGAAAAATACATATAAAAAATTTATATGAAAATTTCATATGAAAAATTTAAATGAATAATAATCATGGTGACAATCTCATTATTTTTATATGGGAAAAGTATGAAAAAACTTCAAAATCCAACCTGCAATTTTTTATATGAATTTTTCAATTTATAAAAATTAAAACCAAAATATATATTGAATGTATAAAAAATTCATATGAAAAATTCAGATTAAAAATTCATATAAAAATTCATATTAAAATTTATATGAATTTTTTCAACTGGGTACTTTAAAACATGTATGAATGTATATCCTGACAAATTTGTTTGAAATAATGGTTGATACTTTGTAATGACTTTTTTTTATTGCAAGTTATAAATAGTGTGATTCAGGGTGAGTGAGCATTCTATTTTACTACGTTTTTATTAACTCGCTTTGGTGGTGTCTGTCTGTCTGTCTGTCTATCTGTCTGTTCGGTACAAATTTTGCAACCGATTGTAAACTAACTTCCCGATGAGCTAGAGACTTGAAATTTTAAATATAGCTCAGAACTGGATGACAATGCAATATTATAAAAAATATATATATATCTACCGAACAATATATTAATATATTCAATCATATACGGAGATGTTGGATTGAAGATTTGAAGATTTTATATATAGATACACTTTTAACATTAGTGTCTAAACATCTTCGAAAATTTTAAAAATCCTTTTTTGATATATTAATATATTAATATATTCAATATTATATTTTTGCACTCATTGTTGGATAATATAATTAAAAATATATATTCCCACCGAAAAATATATTAATATATTTAATTATATACGGAGATATTGGCAAAATTGAAGATTTGAAGATTTTATATATAGATATACTTTTAACATTAATGTCTAACCATCTTCGAAAATTTTTAAAATTCTTTAACTTGTCATGTATTGCAATTAGACATAAATTACAGCATTTTCTACTATACATATAAAATTGGAGACTGTATTTTATTCATTTTATGGTCTAACAATATATAAAACAATAAATCTTGGTTGAATTTCTAATGGCGTCATTATCGTCAAAATGGGAAACTCACCATGCGATTACGTGTTCTCTAAAAAAAATAGATGAAACACGTTTTAGTCCCTTGACAACAATATATATGCTATATAATATGCACTGTTGGACAACACGATAAATAATATTATTAATAATAATAATAATACCAAAATGTATAAGATAATATTTAAATAAAAAAAAAATTTTCAATCTACCACGTTTTTTAATTGAACTAAAAAGTATAAAATAATATTAAAAATAAAAAAAAAATTTTTTAATGTACTACGTTTTTATAATGAACCAAAAAGTATAAAATAATGTGTAATAAAATGAAAAATGAATAATGATTTGAAATAAAAAAAACGTGGGGCGCATACAATACATAATAATAAACATGCGTGTTTCATCTATTTTTTTTAGAGAACACGTAAGAGTCGGAGTTGGAGTACGCGACACAGACAGAGAAGCTGAGACATCACTTATAGAACCCACAGAACTAGAACGTGATCGATTGCAATCAGGATTTACAGCTGCTATGCAAAAGTTACATGCCTTCATTTGTTGGTCATTATTATCTCTGACTATGAGCAGTTTAGTACAAGAGCTGTGATAAGTCTTAACACAGCGACCACAAAGCTGAGACTTGGATGCAGCACTAAAGTTCTTAAAACAGAGACCACATTGATTGGACATAGTGACCTCCAAGATTAGAAAACAGCTTAATCAAAACGAATCCTAAATTTTAAATTTGGTGCAAGTTGTATATTTAAAAGTGGATAAGCAGCTTAATAAATGCACTCTGAGTTGCTTCTAAGTTTTAGTTGTTGTAAGTGGAAAAGCAGCTTAATTTGTAACAGAGTAAGATTCGTAGGACTGTGATTAGAGAGAGCAAAAGATAATAGTGGAAAAGCGCCTTAACTGGAGAAGTTACCATTAAATATCATATAGACGGGCAAAGATGCTAATATACACGTTATCTAAGAGATGGAGCCACCAGCACTAAGTAAATAAGACTCCTCTTGCAGTATATGATTGCGCCAAAAAAGATTGAGGTTAGGTTGTAGACAATAGATAAAACAAGCTGCAATGCATCTGCATACAATATACTGCACTATTGTAACATACAGCAACTAAAGCAGGCATGCAGCAAATTCCACGTTGTTACCACTAGATTTCTTCCAAAAGGACAATGAAGTTAGTGTATAGATTATCCGAGAGATGGATCTATCAGCGCCAAATAAATATGACCCTTCTTGCAGTATATGATTGCGCCAAAAAAGATTGAGGTTATGTTTCAGTTAAAATATAAGAGAAATTGTGATGCAATGTACACAACATAATGCAATTAACATAACAGTCAATAACCAAAGCAGGCCCATAGCAACTTTTACAGGCAGCAGCAGAATCCACAGTAACGTCAAGAAAAAAATCAAGTTGGTGTTGATAGACTGCACTTCCACAGCAAGAAATCGTCCAGAGTCCAAAATGCAATTGCAAAATACAAATGAATGAGGCCAACACTCTCAGACTCCAAGTAGGACGATTCCCTGCAAAAAATTCCACTCCGCAAAGTGAAAAAATAATGTTTAAGACAAGTTTTGAGAGGAGCGAAAAAAGTACGTATGGCGCTACTTACGGCAAGAGAGAGAGAGAGGCTTAGATATATATACATATATATACATATACATATATTTTTATTTATTTCATAATGATAAAATAGGGGAAAAAGAGAGAGACAGTGAGAGACATTTCTCACGCTAAAATTTTAAGCTTTACAAAATAAGCAGTCCTATATACGTCTTGTGAATGTAAAATAAATTTTTCCAGGCGGTGTTAGGTTTTTGAATTTGTTTCAAATTCATCTTTTCTTGCGGAAAAGGAATCAAGTTGACACGCGTAGCGTGAGAGTGGTATGTGACTTTTTTTAAATTTTTGGTATTAGATGCACCCTCAACATACGTGTTATCTGTTAAATACAATTTTTCTAGACGATTTAGAATTATTTATACGAAATCAGCACTGTGTCCACTAGTTCGCAGTGAAATAAGAATATCTTTACCACCTACATTGGCATTATTCGGATTTCATTCCTTCTGAAATTTGAAATATTAAACCTATTTTAAAATTATCTCTCGCAAAAAGTATCTTAATATCAGTTTCAGTGAGAAAATTGAAAAAACAATGCAGTTTTTTATAATTCTGTGGTGGTGTAAATTAAGTTTTAATAGCTACGGGCGTAGTCTCGTGATCAGTCTACTGCAGGCATCTCAAAAGTTATTATCGCGTTTTAAAAAGAAATAAAAATGTTGGGTCAAGTCAATGTCAATTTGCCTGTAATAGCCGGTAACAACGACAATTTTGCAGGACACCAACAAGATAGCCAGGTGGTAGACATTGCATCCTTGGTCAACTATATTAACCTTGGTGTCCAATTTTTAATACCAATTAATCAATATTTGCTCCTGAACGAGCCAGCTACCGAGGAGTCAGTTGATAGTGGTTGACGACCACTATCAACCTCAGGAAGAGTAGTAACAGGAGCATCAAGAACAACAAGACTTGGAGCAGCAAGAACAACAACAAGATATGGAGCAGCAACAACAACAAGAACATCAACAAGAAATCGGGGATAATAATATCGACGGTGATGCCGATTCTGGATATTGGACGAACACCAATACAATGAGGGACGACCCGGATCACCAGCCTCCGGGTCGGCAAATAGAAGAAGAAAACGACATCGAAGAACAAATTATAAATTTATATTGTTCTGTGCGGTCCAGTGAAGCCAGACAACACCGTTTGGTCGACGTAAAAAAACTATATTGGCTTAAGGCGTTGAGGGAGTTACGGTTGAAGGCGTTGAAAGCGTCGCCTCCAAGAAAATAAAAATATTGATCACCCCCGCAGAAATCATGATATCTGCTGAGGGTTTTCAAAACCGTTCTATATCCAACGCATTAGAATGTGGAAACGGTATGCGGATTGCGGTCCGTGGCTATGCCCAGATTGCTCGGCTGAACCAATTCATTGCCAGGATGAAAATATATTATTTTGGTGTTTAAAAAATAATTTAATAATTTTAATAATTTCAATTCTGAGTAATTTTAATTTTAAGTACTTCTTACGTGTTTTTTAAACTGAGTGTAAGTGTATACGTGTCTTAAGGAGATGTAAAATGGATACTACACCTGTACTCATAAATTTTGACTATCTTTTCATTTTATTACAAAATTTTAAGAAAATAAATGCTTTAGCTTGTAGTATGTACCATGAAGATTATTCAGTTAAATTTTGAAATAAATTCATTCATTAGTTTCTCCGAATTTTAGATTTCTTATACAAAATCTAAAAATTTTAATATATAATATTGGTACCCAAAATTATGAAAAACTAATGAATAAATTCATTTGAAAATTTAACTGAATAATCTTCATGGTAAATACAACAAGCTAAAGCATTTCTTTTCCTCAAGTTTTGCAATATGATGAAAAGATAGGCCAAATTTATGAGTACAGGTGTAGTGTCCGTTTTACATCCCCTTAAAATAAAATAAGGTATTTCATTGAACTTTAATTTGAAGTTGATATATTTAAAAATTTATGTGTATATATGTATATCTATATTTTGTTCAATTTTTATGTAAATTTTAAATTTTAATAATTCACGTGTGTATGCGTATGTATTTGTGTGTGTGTGTGTGTGTGTGCGTGTGTGTATTTCATTAGGCTTTAATTTGAAAGTGAAAAATTACAAAATGTATGTACATATATATATATATATATATATATATATATATATATATATATATATATATATATATATATATGTATATATATTGTAACGGCTCATATCAATTTTTCATAGACTTATTAAATTGAATATGAATATTTTATAAATAATTGGACATTATTTAAGACATAGAATAATTTTCTGTAATAATAAATTTAAATTACGTTAAAAGTATAAGTAGGACTTCATAGTTATCTACTGAGGCCAATAATGGAGATAACTCAAAATGTATATATATAGATATAGTGAAATAAATATAGAAATGGAATGTTCTATTTCTTTTAAAGAAAAAGTATTAGCAATATTTGATTGTTAA
This sequence comes from Anastatus disparis, assembly GCA_017163975.1. Taxonomy (NCBI): domain Eukaryota; kingdom Metazoa; phylum Arthropoda; class Insecta; order Hymenoptera; family Eupelmidae; genus Anastatus; species Anastatus disparis. The sequence continues at coordinate 1,922,827 of JAFFSR010000243.1, read as the reverse complement.
TAATAAAATATATAAGATGTAGCTTATTAATATAATTGTTTATACATAAATAGAACATTCAATTCCTATTATGATTATTCTATTTAAAGTTTGAAGATATAATATAAAATATAAAAAATTAGCTTTTTTAGTTAATAAATAATAAAATAAATTATTAAAAATAGTTTTTTGAAATGTAAAGGAAATAGAATGTTTCTTTTACAAATATATTTATCCTAATTAAATATTTCTTTGGCAAATATATAAAATGAATTTTATCGAACATTCTATTTCCTAATGTATGATTCTTTAGTGAGAAAGAGAACTTCATAAAAGGTTTATGAAATAACATAAAAGAGCGTGAATCCATCCAAGCTCTCTCATTCTCTCTTAGATGTTCGATCATGTAACATCTAAGATGTATTCTATCGGATTTTTGATCCGTCTCTCTGCGCAACAACATGTAGAGACTAGCTTACTATAAGATTCTCATTTCATTTAATTGTTTATTTAAATAAATTATTGTATATTTCTAATTCATTTAAAAAAAGATTAATTATATTAAATAAATTTAATAATTTAAAATTATTGAAAATGACTCTAAATTCATTAAATTAAATCAGTTTTACACTAATTTCAGATAATAAAGGTAATAATACATCTTATCTTTGAAGTACACATTATCGTACGTTCAATGGTAAAGCATCCAGCGAACGTCGTCGATTATTGTACTTTTATAAGTTGCATTTATGACTAGGATATGGTATCGCGCTTTCAATAGTAAAGCATCTGAAGGAAGTCGTCGATTGTATATCCTTGTATAATTATTAAAATACCAATTATCGCATCTCTGACAGTAAAGCATTTAGAGGAGATCGTTGATTCTGATGTTTTAATCCTCTTTGCTGTATGGATTATGTGACTAATGCATGTCAAGAACTTATTTATGTAACTTTAATCTACATTTTAGTAATTTATTATTAAAATTACCAGGTGACCGTGTATCCAGCAAAACGCGCCCGTTACAATATATATCGTTCGATTTCATGTGATTTTTAATTGAAAAAATTTTTATAATCATTTAAAATTATACGCGTAGTGCTTTTGCGTGTTTTTTAACTATGTGTAAGTGTATACGTTTCTTATAATAAAAATAAAATAAGGTATTTCATTAAACTTGGATTTGAAATTAATAGATTTAAACATTTGTGTGTATATATTTATATATTTTTTTGTCCGATTTTTAAGTGAATTTTTCATTTTAATAATACGCGTGTGTATGCGTGTGTATGTGTATATTTCATCAGGCTTTAATTTGAAATTTATAGATTCATAAATTTATGTACATTTATATGTATATATATATATATATATATATATATATATATATATATATATTGTAACGGTATTCTACCGTGTTTGAATCTTGCGCGCTTAGGTATTAAAATAGGATGAACGCTCGGTCATATATCTCGTCTAAGATGAGTAAAGAAGTGCATATCTTGACGACCGGCACGCAAGAGAGAAACTCGCCGGCCGTGAGGCGCTTCAGAGAGTTTCCGGCTACCGTTGCTTTAACACGAAACCTAAGCCGCGCTGTGCTCATTGAGAGATTTCGCCACATGGTCGTATAATACGTTAGACTAAGTTCGCAATTGATAACGCGAAACATTGTCTTAAATAAAAGTCGTTAGTTTATATCGACTAGCGTATTATATTTTATTTGCAAGTTGCAACAAAAGAGTTTTGCTTGACCGCTTTCGCGCGTCTTAGCGGTCAGCCATTAAGTGCCAGCAAATACGTTGATCAGCGTGTATAGGATTCCACCGATCTACGCCAAAGCAACCACGTTGGCAAAGCTCAGCGGAATTCAACGATCGGGAAGAGACGTATTCCACCGATCCACTTCAGAGCATCTACGTATTGGTTACGTACAAGGGGGAAGCTACGGTAACGAGCGAGCGGCGTTTACGTGCACGTAGGTAATTAGTGTAAGCTGGCCAGCGCGTTACTGTGAGTATAATTATACTGTGTGATATCCAAGTGTCTTTCCCTCGAGAGATACTTGTTCAGGTATATTGTATCATCGGTTATATAACCGATCAGCGTCATAAGCGAGTCCTATTTAGTTCGCGATGCGCCCTCCCTTTGCTCACTCTCTCATAGACGTGTACATTACATTTTATATATTATATTATTTCATTCTCGTTCAATTCATACTTTATTTTATTATGTTTATATTTTTCTTGTAATAAATTAATTCTATTTTCTATTAAACCGTGCTTCATATTGATTTATACTGCCTGACTATATATAATATAAAATATATTTCCCGTTGCTTACTCCGACACCTCCGCGGTCCTTGTGAGCAGTTGTAAGTTAATTAGTTACGTAATAACATATAATTCAATATAACGTATTCCGGAACCTGCCTCACGAAGGAAAACTGCGCTACCGGCTACGCGTCTCCCGATCAGGTAAGAGAGAGAAAGAGAGAGACGCAGTGTGTGCAGCAAGTGACAATTATATCACATAAGATTTTGTCGTTCATAAATAAGATTGATTAGCTAGCACAATCGGAGTTCGCTGTATAATATTTAGTAAATTTCTTATAGTTTCAGCGACTTCGCATAAAATTAAATTTAAAGACAGCTAAAATTCACATTAAATTTAAAGTTAATTTTTTTTTGTAACGGGCAAATTCGTTAATTAATATATATATATATATATATATATATATATATATATATATATATATATATATATATATATATATATATAAATTTGTATGCGTGTGTGTTTTCTGATTATTTGTAGTTTTTATACTTTTATGCATAAATAAATTTTTTAAATTTAAAAATGAATTTTTTTATTTATTTCTGAGGGTATCATGAATCGTCAAAACACCTTCACGCTATCTTCTCAGAGGTCGTTGACCCTATGGTCAGTAACCTTTGGGGTGGTAGAGTGGGAGTTTGTTTTGACGGTCCATGGTGCCCCAATAACTACTACAGTTATTTGCAGTTTTTTTCACAATTATTTACAATTATTCGTAGTTTTTTTACAATTATTTATAGTTATTAGCAGTTATTCACTCTATCAAAATTTTTTTATTTTCATATTAGGGAAAAAATTTTTCAAGTCAATGTTTATGAATAACTATTAATAACTGTAAATAACTGTGAAATTCCGCAATGATCTGCAAATAACTACCTGTAGATCACTAATACTAGTATTTCGATTATTAAAGTTTCTATTTTAAAAAATGCTAACAATTGTTAATAATTACAAATAACCGTTATATTTGATAAAAATCACTTAATAAACCTAAAATTTCATTAATTAATCTTTATTGAACATATGTTTTGCAAAAAACAACTCTAGACTTGACGCATGTTTTTATAAGTCGGAAGAAATTGGTGACACGTAATATGTATATTTCTGTGAATTTACGCATATACATGTGTTTATATCTATTTAGTGTAATTTTTATACATATTTCTGTAAATAAATGTGATATAATTGATTTTAGATAGTGTTTTATAAAAGTAATTTTCTTACGTTGAAAAAAATTAATACAATTTTTCAAAAAATATTACAACAGAAGAGCGTCAACAGAAACGGCACTATGTAGGATTTTCGTTTTTGCATTTTTTCATTCTAAAAGCATCGTAGAATAATCCTATCCGAGAATTTCAGAAGGGACATGACTTTTGTTTTTCTAACTATTTAGGCCACTTGTGTACCCTGAACGAAAGACAAATATTAACATACGATCCTTTATAATAAATCCTCTCCCAAAACAAATATATTGATGATTAAAAATAATTCTTGCATTCAAAAAATGTGTAAATTTAAAAATAGAGATACTTTTTAAAAAGTGTTCTTTTAAAGGTTTTCCCAGACCGATAATTGGACTTAGTTGCACAGCTTTCTCATTTTGACTTTAAAGTGATTGTAGAGATGACCTTATACACAAAAACGGATCTCGAACCCAAATTAACCGATCCAAAAAACTAGAGTAACTGATTATTGGATTTGATTTCACAGTTTTTTTACCTTGACCTTGGAATCACCTTGAAATGACTTTGAAAATAGCATTATACAGACCGACGGACCTCGAATTAAAATCCCAAAAATCTACACAATTGATGATTAGACTTGATTAAATAAGTTTTTCTCACTTTAACCTTTAAATAGCCTTGAAGATGACCTTATACAGACCTTATAATAGTCCTCAAATTCAGACTCAGTGATCCCTAAAACCTTAGTAGTCGATGATAGGACTTGATTGAATAACTTTTTCATACTTTGACCTTGAAAAGATCTTGGAGATGACCTTATAAGGTTATACAGACCTTAAATTCAGACTCAGCGATCTCATGAGACCCTAGTAGTCGATGATTAGACTTGATTAAATAACTTTTTCTCGCTTTGACCTTAAAATGACATCAAAGATGACCTTTTATGGATAAATGGACCTCAGATTCAGATTCAGTGTCCAAAAAACTATTATAATCGATAATTGGTATTTATTAAACATTTCTTTTCATTAAAATTTTTCGAATTATATTTTTTTAATTCTGATCGCTTGTTATGAAGCGTTATCTATAGGTTACAATTTAATTTCCGAACAAAAGGTCATGAGTTAAAAAAAACTTACAATTTTAGCTGTTGTAGAACTTTTTTAGTCCATATGAATTTCGAAGAGGTGAGGGTGGTCGCTTTAAAAAAGAATGCCCCATATATATATATATATATATATATATATATATATATATATATATATATATATATATAACATTTCACATTAATAGGTACAGATGAATAATAAAATTGCTAAAAGTCTTGGAATATATTTCCTTTAGATAGCCTAATTTATAATGGATTCTTCACTGGATAACTATTAAATTTTAGAAACTTTAGAATATTATTCGATGAATAAAACGTGTCAAATATACACGAATATATGCAAATCGCAATGTACAAATTCTCAATTAATTTGATTATTTAAAAAATACTTTTTAATGTATTTGAAGATTATATATGATTTAGTATAATAAATTCAGTCGACCAACATAATTTATAATGGAATAAGTCTAATTGAAAAACATTCTATATCAGCTACAGACATATTTATTATAAGTTCCATGCAGGATAAAATATTAATTTTATAAATTTACAAATTAAAATGATATGATATCTTGACGTATTAATTCACAAAACAAAACTAAATGAATCAATTTCTACATTTAAAAAGTTTAAATACCTTGAAAGGTGACTATTTGAATAACAATTATAAATAACCGAGTGAGCGTTAGCGAGGAAGATATTTTGAACTCGTAATTAGTTAAAATGATAATTAATAATAATGAAAACTAATAATGATTGGTTAAATTAATATTCTTAATGTACAAATGTAATATTTTAGATTATAAAAATTCCTAAAATCCATTTCATTTGAATTTCTTGTGAAGAATTAGATATAAGTGAAGTGACTAAGATATAAGAAAAATGGAAATTGATTAATCTTATTAAAAGGAATGGTATTCAAAACATTTTTGAAATAGATTGGTTTTTATTTAAACCGGCAATATAAAAAAATTCAATATTTTTAAAATAGAATATTATTGGCATCAATGACTGGACTAATCTATCATTTCTTTTACCAAAAGCCTATTAAAAAAATGAAAGGAAAATCTAGAATGTATATGTCATGTGCACCTCTTTTTAGTATGAAAATTTTTCTAAATTCATATCTTTACGATTTTTTAATTATTTTTGTCCTTATATTTTATCAAGTACTAATATAAATTATACCTCATATTGGTCAAGAGCATATTGGTTGTGTAATGGACAATATAATGTCGTTTCGTCTAAGGGATCTCCAATATTTTTCAATACCTTTTTGTAAGCTTCCCTCAATTTTTCTAAAAAGGAATCATTTTATTAGTATAGTGAAATTTATTTGTAACATGAAAATATTTACCTATAAATTCATCACTTATATTTTTGTGTAGGATCAGTCGTCTGGTAGTAGTGCAACGTTGTCCAGCAGTTCCTATGCAAGAAAACACTGTTGCTTTTACTGCCATATCTACGTCAGCATCATCTGCAACTATAATACGCGCATTTTAATACACATTGATTCATGATATTAGTACGCATTACTCTCTGCCAGCTTTGTATGCCGATCTACGGCTTTTATCGCATATTTTAACTTTGATTTTAGAATTCTGTAAGTTACTTAAAAAAAATTAATGTTAAATAAAAATTTCAATCTTTGCATATTTAAAAGGCTGTTGTACCGTAACTGAAAGTAGAAATAAAGAGATCTCTCTCAGCTCGTATTTCATCACTCTGCTCAAAGAAAGCTAAAAAAAGTTTAAAAATCATATTTAATGCTTCCAAACGCTAATTGTTTAGTTCTTTTTTATTTAATAACTTCACTCGTTGATTAAGAGCAGGCTGTATATATCTTTCCTTTGCTAAATGAAAAATTAATTTTTTTGCATAAATCAATAATTGTATCAAAAATAAGGAGAAGCCGCATCTCGTATCATTATAAACAATATTTCCTTTGAGAAAAAAAATTTAATTTTACCGCTTTGTTTATAAGAAAACCTTGAAAAACTTTAAAAATAAAGGTTAGGGTAGACGATTTGTTTTTTCTAGGTTTTCATGATGAACGATGATTTAGGATACCAAAAAATGAAATCTGGGTGTTAAATTCAATATATTAATATGAATTGCCATTGGGATTGAAAACATGGCCTTTCCTACTGAAAAAATTCATATGGGATCCCTCATGGGCTCCCATGAGGGATTTCAGCGCAGGATTACTGGGATATATGGGCCCACGTATTTATATAACCTCATATGGTATGCTATATGAGTTCCCATGCAGAATCCTATGTTTAGCCCATGTAGTCCTAAATAAATGATGAGCTCATTAAGTTAGAGTAATTTGTTGAATATAAAATCTTTAATCCCTAGGAGAAAAGCCGGAATGAAAAATAATCAATATTTATGTAAAAAAACAACGTTTCAATGAGCTTAATCTCATTCTCTTCAAATTTTATTATAAGTAAAAAACTTCACAATAAATGCACATCACACAATAAATAAAAATCTTTTAATAATGTACAAATAAATCAGAGAGAATTAACAATGCAAGACTCCCATCGTCTACTTATAAAAAAACCTGAAGGGAATGAAGTTAAACTCGTTGAAACGTTATTCATTACACGAATATTGATTATTTTTTATTTCGGGCTCTCTCCCAGGAATTGAAGATTTTACATTTAACAATATTTTTGTGTGGAATTTATAGTATTTTCATTAAAGTAATTTGATTTTATTTTCTTAAATGTGATTTTACTGTGAAAAACATAATTTCTATTCAAAAAAATTAAGAAGGGAAAGAAAGAGTGAGAGCGAGTGTAAGTGAACGATTAGGAAATAGGAAAAGAGAAAGAGAGAGATAGATGAAAATAGTATAAAAATGAGTATTAAAGTGAGATAGAAGGAAAGAGAGGAAGTGAGGAAGAAAGAAAAGAGTTAGTGAAAACATTCAATCAGAAATCAAAAGGAGTGATCGAAGAGCTACGCAAAGAAAATTATTTTTCAAAAGCTTGTTTTATAAAGACAGTAGCGAATAACTTGTATACAATTTTTTGAGCAAATCTATAGAGTAGTTTACGTAAAATAAAAAAAAAAGGAAATAAAAATTTTTATCGAAATTGAAAAAAAATTTTTTAATCAGAACTACACTAAGATAATCAATTTTGAAAAGTTACCCTTCTTTTGGCAGTTGCAAATGACTCTGATGCAAATTTGAAAGCCATTTCATCAAGTAATTTACGTAAAGCTTAAAAAAATAAAAAATGAAAAATCAAAATTTTTTTTCAATCTTCAAAATAGCTCTAGAATTGACACTACACTAACAAGGAGAGTATTTGACCTCCAGGAAACGGATTTGGTTAAAACTGCAAGATATGATTCTTTGATGGAAAAAATGAACCCGTCTTTTTTCTTTTGAGCTAATAGGCCCTATAGGCGGAGATATGGACATTTCTTCGAAAATATAGAGAAAAGAAACGTTTATAAGAACTTGAATAGCTAAACAAATAAAAACTTAACAGAAAAATGTATGAGAAAAAGAAAAAAGGACAAGTTAAGAGCTTTAATTTAAGCCTTATTGCATCAAAAAAGCTTCTGTGGTTCAAAAGTTGGGCCTAATTGAAAAATACTACATATTTATTAATATTTTTAGCATGTAACATACGATAAAATTTTTACTTTATTTCATTAGAATTTTTAATCGCCCGTAACTTTTGTACCATATGAGATTTTTTAATGCAACAAAGCTTTGATTAAAGTTTTTAACGTGTACTCTCTTTTATTCTTCATACAATTTTCTGTAAAAGTTTTAGTTGTTTAGTCATTTAAGTTCTTATAAAGACTTCTTCTCAATACATTTTCGAAGAAATTTTTATATCTCTGTCTATAGGACCTATTAGCACAAAAGAAAAAATACGGGTTCATTTTTTAATCAAAAAATCATATCCTGCAGTTTCAGCCAAATCCGTTTCCCGGAGGTCAAATACTCTCCTTGTAAGAAAACCAATTTTTAATAGTGTTACGTGGGAATTATCGTACATGCACTTACTCCTATGGGGAGTTCAGGTGAAAGAAGATTATTAAAATCAATATAAGTTAAACTTAGATTTATTAATAAACGTATAAGGAATATACTCGGAGAGAGAGAGAACAATTATGTCTTACTATGAGAGCGTCCGGCGATGGTCTGACGCTCGTCGTTGTCTAAAACGACGATGCAAGTCACCCGCGACGAAGTGCCGATTCAGCACTTCGCGCACCGTGTGACGATTAGCTTGGAAGCCCGAAGTCGTAATTCTTCGAACTTTCAGCTTTATACTATTCCCTTATCGTATACTTTATACAAAGACTATAATAACGTACTATATAATGTACGTTGCACGTTCGAGGCCACGAGGCTTCGGTCCTCAAAGCCAAGAACGTACAAATGAATACAATAAAGAAATAATTATAATTAAGTCTCTAATGTGTAATCAGTATTTTTTTTGTGTACCTACACAAGCCGATGCCCGTTCTATCCTACAAAAATTTCTAGCTTTTTCTATTTTTCTCATGTTTGGTGTGTTGTTACGAGTATGTTGTTTGAGTGCTATATTAATCTAACTTTCTATTTTTAAATAATTTTTCATTTTAAATAAAATTTACGTTTTCTATCTTTTCTTACAAATATGTTATGTAATTAACATAAAACATTATAAAAACTTTACAAAATTTTAAAAAAGTCATACTTAATCTAAGAAGGATGCTGAATATTAAATGTATTTTTATTTTTGTCATATACACAATGTTTGTGCTTGTCTCTTTAAATTCACGTGTCCATCAAGTTGCACTACTGATAAGGTAAGTGCAGCTTTTAAACAAACTTTTCTTCTTACTCTTGATAATATTTATATTTCATTCAAAACGTTTAAAGAGGTTGTGTCTTTTTCTTCGCTGCTCTCTGCTGTACGTTCAAAGCAGGATTTGAACACGGTAATTTCCTATTTATTGAACTTCTAGAATAAATATTTAGAATATAAATTTCCAACTATTGATGTGATTATCTAAAACAAAAAAATTAACTAATTAGTAGCAAAGGGGTCCTCCCTATATTTTTAATCGATTAACCGTTATTTATTTATTTATTTTTACTTTTGATTTTCTCCTTCCTTTAAAATATGATTTCTCTTCAAGTTCTTATCTTTTAATGGATTTTTCAAATAAATTATTTGAATAAATTAATCACTAATTATAATTTTTGTATATATCCTGGAAGCTGCGTCTTACAAAATTTATTCACTAAATCTATTGTAATGTGGGAATTTGTTCCCTATCCCACAATTACTATTATTTTAACTCTACAGTATCACCTCTGAATAACTATCAATTTATTTATTATTATTTTTGTTTTTTCTTAAATCTTACTCTGAATATAAACTCTGAATTTATTAACAATTGACTCTCTCGGGTGGATTCTGATTGGGTCTTCGTAGGGAACAATGACGAAACCACCGATGTAAACCAGCAACAAATAATTTATATATTATATAACAACACAATGTTAATAAACATTTAAAACACTGTTAAGTAAATACCAGAAAGAAGTAATTTTCACTCTATATTTATTTAAGTAAATCTAACATATTATTTACCCAAAAATTTTCTCGAAAATTGTGTAAAATGTAAAACAATCGTGTGATTAAACTCTGGCTCGACTTAATAAACTTTTCGATCAATTACCATTAAATAAAATTAAATTGAACACGTGAAATTAATATTAAGTTTAATAATGGCGGCTAAAACCGACGTTAAATACGACGAGCAAAACGGCGACGCGCACTGACTCCAAGTTTTCATTTAATTAATATCTAAGATGGAGGACTCACCTTAATTATCAAAAGCGTTACTCTCCAAAAGAAAATACAAAAACTCCAATAATTAATTTTCCAATCCAAAATCTCCTTTGCTCTTTTAAATAACTCCTCAGCTCTCTTAAAGATGCAACAATTGGCAAAATAGCAGATGGCACAATGGTACAATGGCAGCTTAATATTTCTATTAAATCTCAAACCCGAATAAAATGAAGTCAAAACTCAAAAATGGCTCAGCGAGCAGTAACCAACGAAGAAAAACCGACCAAGTATAACAGCCAAGATCCAATAGAGAAGTATAATGATGGAGCGTTTTTTCTTGAGCTCCTTCCTCTTCATCCCTTCTTTCATCAATTACGTCATAAATAGAATAATCGTTGATTGGTTATTAATCCTTTCCGTAATTTTTATTTGTCAATTACAAAGGATATTGACTTATAACCAATCAACACCTTTCCTTTTGGTGGCTTCTTTAATGTTAGAGCCCTCTATTTCTCGCGCGCTCTATTTAAATTTATATTAAAAATCCTCTATATATCAAGTCTTAATAATTTTTCATGCCATTGTATCAATATCTCTCTCTAGCGCTCGATTTCCCCTATCTTCTATCACTCTCGCTCTCGATCTCACGTATCTTCATATAAAAGACTGACACCGATTGATATTTTTACGATTGCTTATGTATGTATTCCTTCTACTGCTATTTCTACATTTACCCATGTATTCATGCCTTCTACTGCTATTTCTACATTTACCCATGTATGTATGAGCCTGCTATATAAGCTATAGCTGGCTCCCCTTTTTCGCTGATCCTTTACTCTTCTTGCGCATGACTCGATTTCTGTCGCGAGTCGGTCACTTACCGACGCTTCCCCTTTACTCTCGAGCACGTGTTACTAATGTTCCACGTCGTCTCCCGGTTTCGCTCGTCATCGCGTACCGCGAGTGTATTGTGCGTATATACCTATACACCGGGTGTGTGTGTGTGTGTGTGTGTGTGTGTGTGTGTGTGTGTGTGTGTGTGTGTGTGTGTGTGTGTGTGTGTGTGTAAGTGTAAGTGTACAGGTGATAGTGCTGCGGCGTGCACGTCGTCATCAAGAACATAAGATGGCGACGCACAAGAGCACTGTCACAGGTTATTTTTCTACACATGTGTTCTCTTCTTTTCATATGTTATGTGCACTAGTGTTATGATGTTACAGGCATCACCGTAGCTTCAACTTCCAGTGCACTATAAGAAAACTGATGGTGACTGTGGTTTTTTCTTCACCACGTGTTCTGATGTGAGGTTAGGTTCCCCTTTCGCTCTTTTTCTCTCTAGCGGTAAGTCGTCTGCTCATTGCTAATTTCCTTGTTTACCTCAAAACAAACAAAATAAATACAACTGATTAATTAAATTAATTACCAATCAGTTTAGTAAGTGCATCTTGGTTCATATTTCTCTTTATTCTCTTTAATAAATAGTTTATTGTGATGCAATAAATGCATCACACTATGTATTCTTTTTTATTTGACACTTATTATCTTTTTATCTCATTTTTTCGTTATTCGTATTTATTCTTAAGAAAGCGCTATGCCAATCAGAATACAGCTAAGATTCAAACGCAATTAGCTTGCGAATTGCCTTTTTTCTAAAATTTTACTCTGCTTTAAATATTCTCATTTTTATTTTCAATCTTATATTTGATGTTACTTAACTCAAATTTTATTATTAAGTTTCCAATCGTTTTTTTTTGCTTACTTTTATGAATTGTTTGATAAAAAATTCTCACGATCGATTCCTATATTTAGGATAAGTTTAGTTGTATAAGGTAATTATTCTATTTTTTCTAAGATATTAGTTCATTTGATGAGTTCTTAATGGTTTATAATTATTTTTGTTCAATTTTTTTTTCGAGAAATTCGATACTGTGAGATCTCATGTTATCACGTAATTTAAATTAATTATAATAAATTATAATCAATCACAACTAATTTGTATTATAAACTCTTTTCTGGAAATCTAAGTGTTCCATGAAATGTCCCGAATTCAAACATTCAAAATTTCATTATACATATTGCGAAAATTAACAACTTTTATTTGTGAAGGAGCGAAAGGAATAGAGAACAAAAAAATTGATTAGTAAGCCAACTTATGAACCCGGTATTTCAAAACATCCTAAGTAGCCCTCCTGAAAATTTCGGCTCTGCGTCAGCTATATCGAATTTTTTTTAATTCTCGATTGTTTACACACAGACTATAAAGTTCTTGAGCTGCTCCACTTATTGTCTTTTGTCTAATTAAGATTGCAACTAGATAGTCGGTTCCGGGGACCACTGTAAGTCGGTGCAAACTTACAAATAATATTGTAATTAAAATAAAGAAGGAATTTTTCAATAATTAAAAATAAAGTTATGGGCAAATAACTTAATTTTCTCTAAATACATTTATACAAACACAATTAATTATTTTTAACACTCCGTGCGCGAAGCTCGATTCCGCACATAAATCACAAAGTGACACGTGTGAAAATTGAGCTTCTTACACGTCGTGTCAAAAAATACATTCGATACTTGTGCGAGAAAATGATTTCTTTCTCGTGTGACTTTTTCACCCTCGCTTCGCTCAGGCGCAAACCACCACACGAGGAAAAAATCACTTTGACGCACTAGTATCGAAATATACAATTTTGTTGAGATAATAGTGAAATTTTATAAAGATCAATAAAGGACAATGAGTGGTGTGGAAATAACGAGTAAATTACGATCTAAGTGACTATCAATATTATCATGCATTGGTAAAGCTGAAGTAGAGACTACATTGTTAGAACGGACGAAAAGGAAAGGATCACAGAGAAAAAGAAAATCACAGCCGTCAGAACATTCTTCTTTTTCCCTTTTTCTTCCAATATTGTAAGTTAATTTATAAACTGTAATTTTAAATTAAATGTATGAAATAAAAGAAAATAAATATAAATATAATATCTAATCCCTACAATTAATATTTTCATTATTTTCTTATTGATATATTTATATATCTATTAGGGTGGCACTTATTTCCCGAACTTGACATTTCGTATCTAACGCCCCTCAGATCGTTTAATTATCATGAAAAACTAAGATTTAAGCTGCGAAAGCCCCTAAATTAAGCGATTAACCCGTGCCGAAATGCAAATTATGATATTTATGTCAAAAAACCTTCAAACATGACTTATTGACAGATCATGAATGATATCCATATTTTTAGATGCATTCACCTCAGAAATAACTTTGTTTGAACTGTTTTATAATAAGTTAAAATAGTTATGAGACCTCAAAAAATTTTTTTAATAATTTTTTTGGAACTTTTACGTACGAAATATCCAAAAAAATAATCGTTTTTCTCATTGATTGAAATTTAGCACAAGTTTATCTAGCCTAAATCCTCATCCTATTCAAACCACACGAAAATATATCTGGCGAGCTATAATTTCGTTTTTTGTAATACTGTATAGGTAAAAAATTGACGGAGATATAGCAATTTGAAATTTTTAATAAACTGGTCTCAGATTTACTTCATAATAACAGCTTTAATTTTTGGGCAGATCTTAGACGGCCTTAAAACTTTTTTCGGAGTTTTAATTCAAGGTCTAAAAAATAATCTCTTGACAGCGTCATTGTTGTAAAATTAGATATAATATTTTCTGAAGTAGGTGAAATCAATGATATTGCAAAAAAAAATATTTATTCAAATTAAGTCCATTTCAGAGTAAGTCTTTATAATTCAAGGCTTATTCGTATTGTGGAATGTGATTTAGTTTTGCTGAGCTCGTTACATTACAAATGAATAAATTCATTATTTTTAAAGAATTAACTTTCATATTTATAATAAATAAGAATTTTATTTATATTTTATATACAAATCCTGCATAGGATACTAAGATGCTTTTGAACATTTATTTTCTTTTTTTATTATTTTCGATTTTTGAAGTTTTAATTTGCATAAAAACTGAACTTCATATAAAAATAAAAAAATTAATAAGTTAAAAAGTGCCCTTTGATACTTTTGTGTTTTGGTTAGGGCTTTGTCGAATAGCAGAATTCTATAGGTACGTACATGCTTTTTTTAAAAATACTTTTTTTCAAACATTTTTTTTTTTAAAAACTTTAACAGTGAGAATTTTTTTATAAAAATTATAGTGACGATTGCAACAATCGAGGAACAAACTACATGTTTACTAAAAATTGAAAGACATTGCGGTAAAAATTATCAGACTATCAGAAAATGATTAAGTCCTATCTATTAAGGAAATCATTAAGAAAATTCATGAAAGTTTGACTTTGAGTATGATTTAATAATTCACATAACCTAATGCAAGGAGATTTGAGTTTTATTAGACAGCACCCAAAAACTATTTTCCATATCTCAAATTTAAATAATCATTTTTTAAAATTTTGTAACTGTAAATCTTCAAGTTTTATCATAGGTATATGAAATAAAAGTTATACTCACACAGCATGGAATATTTATGGAAGCTTCTTGGAATATTGGCACGGAAAATTTAACATATTTTAGGAATCTTCCATCGAATATTCCTGTAATATTCGTATGTCCTTGATTCTTCTTACATTGGAATATTCCATGGAATATTGTTGGAAGATTCCAAGAATATTTTTATTCGAAGATCTGGGTCATCTCAGATCCTTCATTGAAATATTTCAAGAATCTTGCAGAAATATTTCATGAAATATTCCGTTGGAAGATTCAGGAAAGGTTTCCGAAATATTGAAACGAAAGATTTGAAACACTTCGTAAACCTTTCATGGAATATGCATCGAAGATTTAAGGAATCTTTCATGAAATATTCCATAAAATATTTTTTGGAGATTTTAGAAATTCATCTTAATAATTAATTAGAAATTTATTCAATTAATTTATTTAAAATATCCCATGGAACATTTATGCAAGATTCGCAGAATATTGGCTTGGAAGATTTGGAATATTTCAGGAATCTTCCATGAAATATTCCTCTAATATTCGTATGCCCTTGATTCGTCTTACATCGGAATATTCCATGAAATATTCTTGAAAGATTTCAAGAATATTTCAATAGAAGGTTTGGGTAATCTCACATCTTTCATAAAATGTTCCTAGAAGATTTTTGGAAGATTTAGATGGAAGATTCATAGTTTCAGGTCCAACACGAAACATTTCTGGAATATTTACTGAAAGGTTGTGAAATGCCCTGTGAGGGTATAATATATATATATATATGTGTGTGTGTGTGTGTGTGTGTGTGTGTGTGTGTGTGTGTGTGTGTGTGTGTGTGTGTGTGTGTGTGTGTGTGTGTGTGTGTGTGTGTGTGTGTGTGTGTGTGTGTGTGTGTGTGTGTGTGTGTGTGTGTGTGTGTGTGTGTGTGTGTGTGTGTGTGTGTGTGTGTGTGTGTGTGTGTGTGTGTGTGATAGTGTACCTATGACGACTTTTTGTAAAAGCGTCGTTGCCAAATTGTGAAATTACATGTAAATTATATATATATATATATATAAAAATCGGTTCAGAAAACCGAATAGCGCTATTAGGGTGAAATCAACTGGAGCGAAAAGTAGGCTACGGAATATCGCAGAACGTCAATTCCGTATCTTAGTATTTCGTCAAATTTTTTTCCAATATCCACATAACGCAGAGTACAAGTTCTACAACGTTGATTAGCAATATTATAATTAAAAAATTTTGTTGTTTATTGAAATATTCGGTTATAATAACAAAATATATTTTATTTTTACAAGAAACAAAATCTCATTACAATAACATTGATTGATTATTTCCAACTTTTTTAACATTTTTGTTGTGAATTTAAAATTCGCAGACATATTTAAAGGCTATTTTAACAGTTTCCTAGCTGAGTTCTGCTCCTTGTGAATATAGGGAAAAAATTTGATGAAATATGATGATATCACCCTTATGGTGACTTCTCGGTAATTATTAATAATTTACATGTAATTTCAAAATTTGGCAACGTTGCTTTCACAAAAAGTCGTCATGAATACACTATCACATATATATACGCACGATTTAAGACATTTTTCGTTTATACACCTTAGATAAATAATATACTATTAAATAAAATAAAAACGTCACAATATGTATCTATATATATATACATGTATGTATATAGTGACGTTTTTATTTTATTTAGATATTATTTCTTAATAATTAAATAGCAAAAATTATTCATCTTCCTTTACCGGACGCTTTGGGTGTTATACCTATTAAAAGATACCTATTTTAAGCTATTTTCTTGGCTCTGGTGTTATACCAAAGACAGTTATAGAAAAAATAGCTACACCATTATTTCCTTCGTCAAAAAATATGTTAAAATACATATAATAATTGTTGCTAATACTTTTAAGTAACTTTTCACAAATCCTAGAGAAAAAGTGAGTTGCCCTAACATGCTCATAGCAGCCTCTTTTCCATTATCATTTTATAGCTAGTGATCTAAAAACATTGGAACGGAGTATTATACGTATTATGTATGTACTTCTTGGCGTAGAATCCGATGGTGCCATCAGTTTTGTTGTAATTATTTCTGGTAAGGCAAAAAAAGCCAAAAATGGATAATAAATGGCTAAAAACAGGTTTTTGGACTTTTAAATATGTCGCACCACTCCAATGAGTCTGAAAAAAAGGGCAGATGAAGGACACAAATTCTCAACTTCCCACCAACTTTTGAGGCGGGATCCTCTTTTTACAAGTTTCAAGAGTAATTTCAAGAATACTTTATGTTTTTTAGGTTAGATCTTGAGGCCAAAAATAGCTTAAAAAATTACAGTAAATGCGTATTTTTATATAGAATATGCTCAAATTTTTTCAAATCTCTTATTGGTTAATATGGTGCCAAAAAAAATTATTCTTGAAAAAAAACACGTTTTTTGAGGTTAGGAGCAGTCGAGGAGGAGGGGGTAGCAAGTCGCAGCTTACAATTTCATTTTTCAGCATGTATTAATTAATTTTGAAAAAAATTTGAATTCCGCGATGGAGGCATTTTACCTTTCTTAATGGGGGGTACCCTTTATCGATTAAATAATATTATCAATTTATACATTGGCAAGAATGACGAAGAACTTGAATACAATAATTGTAATAAAGTACCGGAATATTACAAATATTACGTTAATAAAACTATAGAATATGAAATCCGAATACGTGAACTAATAGCAGAATATTATATTAATCCAAATCATCAAATTTATTCTGGATATTCATTAAGATTATTTAATATTATGTAGACAATATAGAAGATTAAAAAATTATAAAAGAAAGTATTGTACAAAGTAAGTCTAACATTTTATAATTATTTTATATATATATATATATATATATATATTGTAATGTGACAATTTGTTCCCTATCCCACAGTTACTATAATCTCAACTCTATAATATAATCTCTGAATCACTATCAATTTAATTATTATTTCATTTATATTTTTCTCTGAATATAACCTATAAACAGCTTAGCAAGATTATTTAATATTATGTAGAAAATATAGAAGATTAAAAAATTATAAAAGAAAGTATTGTACAAAGTAAGTATAATATTTTATAATTATTTTATATATATATATATATATATATATATATATATATATTGTAATGTGACAATTTATTCTCTATCCCACAGTTACTGTAATCTCAACTCTATAATATAATCTCTGAATCACTATCAATTTAATTATTATTTCATTTATATTTTTCTCTGAATATAACCTATAAACAGCTTAGCAATCAATTTACTCGGGTGGATTCTAATCAGGTCTTCGCAGGGAACAATGACGGAACCAGCAATAAACAATTTATATATTTAGAACAACACAATGTTAATAACACATTTGAGTAACACTGTTGAGTAAAATACAGAAGGAAGCAATTTTCACTTTCAATTTATTTAAGTAAATTTAACAGCTTAATCACCCGACTATTTTTCGAAGTTATGTGAAGTGTAAGAAAACTGTGTGTAAATAAAACTCTGACCGTATATGTACCGGAAAAAGATCCGGTACTTCTGATATCTTTTTGATCAGCGACTTCGAGTATACTCTGTAGCGGCGCCGTAGACACGCGGTGCAGCTTGCTGTTTCTCTCGCTCTCTGTTGAACCAAACGTGATGGCTTTGCAAAGCGCAGCAAATGGCTATCGGACGATTATTGTCTAGCAATTAATCACAGCACACTGTTTACCAGAACTGCAACTTCTACTACACGTACAACTTGTGCCAAAAAAAACTATTGCCAATCAATCCAAAAGCAGTTAAAAAACCACGATGTCGCTCAATCGCAAGCAGAGAGAAAATATGGCAGCTAAAACAGTCTCTTGACGCGTACGTTAATGTATCTTCCACGATTCTACCCGTCCTGCCTTGCGCGCGCCTTTTCCAACAGTCCAACATCCAAGACGTCAAAACACACACACTTGATCTCACTCTTATATTCGTAAAACAAGCACAGAAACTTACAATGTGCTGTGCGGCTCATAACAAGGAAAGAGATAGAAATATACTGACATACAGTATCTATTTATAACTCGCTATCCTCGTTACAATAGTTAATTCTAGTTATTATTCATATCAATTTTATTCAAATATTTATATAAATCTTCATGTTTTAAGGTTGAGAATTGAATACATTATCAATATGTAGAATATAATGATTGTGTACTTGTATCAATAACTTTAGCGGTTAAATAAACTTTTTTTTTGCTTTTCTTAATATATAAATGTCGACATTTTAATTATATTTATTTTTTTCCACTATATGATCAGTTTTAATACTCTAAAATACACACTTTCAACGATATCAAATATTAATTTTTCTTTCCAACAATTAATTGTACTATGTAATACATTATTAATTATAATTTACTGACCCTCACTCACTATATGGGTAAATCTTTCATAATGTTAAAATTTCACCTGCAACAAATTAAAAAAAAAAAAATACAGGCACACGTATAAAACTAATTTTCTCTGAATGTTGACGTATTATAATGAAAGAAAAAAATCGTGTTACTCACTTTTAAGGGTAGTCTTTTTAACAAACATCAAAAGACAGATTTTCGAGTAAATTTTTCATAGTGCTAAAATTTACTTTCAATAAATTAAAAAAAATTGAAGACACATGTATCAAATTTATTTTTTTTAAATGTTGATATATTAAAATGATAATAAAAGAAAAAATCGCATTACTCACTTTTGAAGATAGCTTTTTTTAATATAAGACATTTAAATATATTCATTATTATCACACCCAGGTATAATATTTTACCTATCTCAGATCAGTTTTTAAGTATTTTGGGCTATAATAGATCATTTTCCATTAAGCTTTTTCATTTTTACATGTTTAATATGTTACAGAAAATATTTAAATACGCAATTTACATTAATAATTACAAAATTTTTTGTAATAAATAAAATATGCCAGTAATGGCAATTTTTTGGAAAATTCATTTTTTGGCGATTCGGGTATTAAAATTGAGTGATATTAGTTACCCAATGGCTTTTGGGATTGCTGATTACAAATCATAAGTGAGTGGAATATCAATTTATTTTTGCTAAAATTGTCAATCTTAGGGTATGAAATTTGACATAGATTTGTATAGTTTATGTTTTCGAATAAAAATACTTATATTCCTTTTAACCAAATATTTTAGTTTATTTAATAAACATTAAAAAATATAACAATCGAAAAATTTTGATAAATAATCTTAGCATCGTAGCATTATGAATAATAGAAAAATCACGGTTATATAAACAAAATCTCGAAATTAGAAAATCGGTTTTTAAATCTAGAAATTTCAGTGATGATTCAACTCAATGTTCTAGGTGTAAGCTATTAAATACATACTAAAACTGAGCTTTTTAAAGTTTAAACTCTTTAGAATTAAAACATTGATAGAAACTAGGTAATCAATGTAAATTTGGAAAATTTAATAGCCGGGAAAAATTCAATGATTTCCAGAATACTCGAAATAATACTTCAAAAGCAACTTAAAGATTACATTGAGTATTATAAAATAGTAAATTACAAAGTTCACAACAGAGAAAAGGTGAATCAAAGCTTAGGTTTTCATATTAGTGGATAAAAACCTATTTTCAAAAGTGAGTCACGTTTTTTAAGTATAATTTCAAACGAACAAAGAACTTTATCTACACTAGGCACACGTTCCTAATAAAAAATTTCTCTTTGTGATTCTAAATATTACCTTTTGATGTAGTTTAAAATTTCACCGCTGAATAGTCTTTTTTACAGCATCGTATTTTCCAGAAAAAAGTAAAATATATAAATTTTTGGTAACATTTTAATAACCTTTCAGAAAGTACTTTTGTTAATAGGCACACACCCATGCTCTTGATTTTCCAAAAGTATGTGTATAGATAAAGCTTTGGTGTGAATTTCAAATCAAAAAAGCAGTAGTCATTTTTTTTATAGCGATAATTTATCATTTTACATGGCCTGGTAACATTTGAATTTCAAAAAAAAAACCTCTTTTCCCCATCCGCCATAAAATGACACGTCTAATTATCATTAAAAATATAACAAAATTAGTTTCTAATAACTCAATAAATCAGTGAACATTTGCTAACAAGATGTGCTATCTCATATTTAGGAGAAATGACGCAGTAACATGATTTTTAAAAGTATGAAAGAATTACCCATATATATATAATTAATTTAGAATATTTATTTTCTTGAACCGAAACTATTAATTAAAAAATTCGATATCTGTGTGATCAATAATATTTTCAAAATTCGTTTTACAAAATGAATGTTAAACAATATTCGCCTCCAATCTTTTGATGTTTAATAAATAACCATAGAAACTAAAAATAATTATAAATTATATTTATTGCTCAGCTTAGGTAATTCTATGTTCGTACTCAATAATCTAACTTCAGAATTTATCGCAGAAAAAACAAACTTACGCTAATTGGTTTGAGTTGTATATAGCTCTGACAATATATATTCACACTATATGTATATATACTAAGAGAAATTTTATAGTAAATATTACAAGAATTACAAGAACGTTTTACCATGAATGCTGGTAACCAACTCACAGACGGAGATCTTTGAAATTTTACTATGTAGCTTTGTAAACTTTTCCACTGCGTTAAAATTATTATGTTACATAGTATATTTTATTCCTACACTAAATAAATTTTATGTATATATTCAATTGATAAAAAATTTTTTGATGATCATTAAATTTTATTTTATGAATAGCATATTAATTTGAGAATCGATTTGAAATACAATTGTTTATTTTATATTATCATACCTCGCATAACAATGATTTCATCTAACCTACACCTAAACTAAATATAAACGCATACTATCTAAGTGGTCGCTAGAAAACACGCGCGCATTTTAGTAACGGTCAGATGGATCGGTCTTATTGTAACGGTTATTTTGCATACGTTACAAAAAAGAATTAGCTTTTAATTAATATGAATTTTAGCTAAGCATATAAACTTTAATATATGCGGAATCGCTGAAGACAAATAAGAATATAAAGAGAAAATATGAATTGAACAAAAATGGAATGATATAATATATGAAATATAATATACACGTTTATGAGAGAGTGAGCAAAGGGAGGGCGCGTCGCGAATTAAATAGAACTCGCTTATGACACTGATCAGTTATATAACCGATGATATAATATACCCGGACAAGTATCTCTCGAGGAAGAGACACTTGGATATCGCACTGTATAATTATACTTACAATAACGCATCGGCCAGCTTACACTAATTACCTACGTGCACGTAGACGACGCTCCCCCGTTATCGTAGCTTCTTCCCTGTACGTAACCAATACGTAAATGCTCTGAAGTAGATCGGTGGAATACGTCTCTTCTCGATCGTTGAATTCCGCTGAGCTCTGCCAACGTGGTTGCCTTGACGTAGATCAGTGGAACCCTTTACACGCTGATCAAGGTATTTGCTGGCACTTAATGGCTGACCGCTAAGACGCGCGAAAAGCGGTCAAGCAAAACTCTACAGAAAGAATTTCTGAGAGTTGCAGCTGGCAAATATAATATAATACGCTAGTCAGTATAAACTAACGACTTTTAATTAAGACAATGTCTCACGCTATCTAATGCGAACTTAGTCTAACTTGTTATACGACCACGTGGCGAAATCCTTTAACGAGCACAATTCGGCTTAGGTTTCCTGTTAACGCAACGGTAGCTGGAAACTTTCTGAAGCGCCTCGTGGCCAGCGAGCTTCTCTCTCGTGTGCCGGTCGTCAAGATACGCACTTCTTTACTCGTCTTAGACGAGATATATGACCAAGCGTTTATCCTATTTTAATACTTAAGCGCGCAAGATTCAAACACGGTAGAATACCGTTACATTATATACTAAGTGAACTCAACTCTTACCACTTGCGAGAGTTGGACATAAATTTTAACGTGTCAAACATCAGGGTTTTTGAGGTTAAGATATGTCGGTATCGTCAGCTGTTGGTATCGTTCTCTCTTGCTTGGAAATCAACTTGCGCATGCGCAAGGGGTATTTTTACAAGAAATTATATAGAGTTTCTACAATGGATATGAGAAAAATTATTATATGGACTAGTAAAAATTTATAGGTATTATTGAAATAATAAAAATTTTCGAAATTTTACTATGTTGACATTGTAATATTTTTAAGAATGTGTTGTAATATTTCAAAAATAGCATTGTAAATAATTTTAGAAACCTAATAAAATTTACTGTAAACGCTAGAAAAAAGAGCTCGTTTCATAGTCTGTGACTTGACTACTAGTTTATTCTTGTGATATTTAATATACGATTTCTTTCAGTGTATATATATTTATATACTATATATACTATTATATTAATAAGGTTATTAACTTTGGGCCAGTTGATTTTAAGAATTAAAAGTGTATTATAATATAATCCATTGTTGAAAATATGACACAATGTTTGATATCGTTGAACTATGCGTATATTTTAGAGTCTTGAAAATGATAATGAAATGAAAAAAACTGAATGTGATCAACAATAATATGTAAAGAAATGCAATGAAGAAGTTTTATTGTTCAATCATTAAAGTGTAAAATTATCGATAAAAATTGAATACATGTAATTACTTCATATTTATTTATAATATTAATGTAAGAATAAGTAATTTTGTGTTTTGTACGATAAATGTTGAAGTTAGATTATTGAGTATAAACATAGAATTATCTAAGCTAAGCAATGAATATAATTTATAATTATTTTCGGTTTCTATAATTATTTACTCAATATCAAAAGATTTGAAGTGAATATTCGGTTTTACATTAATTTTGTAAAACGAATTTTAAAAATATTATTGATCACAGTGATATTGAATTTTTTTTAAATTGAATATTTAAAAATTATTTCATTCAGAAAGAGATTTACTTTTAGATGATTAAAATTCGATGAATCTCTTAATCTTATGTATATAGCTAAAATTTATCTTAGGATATTGAATATAATTTAGTCCCAAATAATTTAATAAGAACAGAAGTAAGATGAAACAAATGTAATAGTGCTTTGCTACTTATTAGAAATAGTTTTAATTTGAGAAAATAAATATTCTAAATTAATTTAATTTGTATTAATTTGGGTGCATACTTATACATCCTTATTTTTTTGTGGAAAAAGCTAGATATTTATTAAATGTAAATACAAGGAACTATTTTTTATAAAACATAAAAGAATTATGATTATTAAATAAAAACTTTGCGAAAGTTAGAGTATTGAGTTTTTAAAAATTATAATACCCTACTAAAAATATATGAGCTCTCGTGTGAGATCTCATATGCGATCTCATATACGATCTCATATGAGATGTCACATGAGAGCCCACATAATATCTTCAGTAGGGCAGTAGCTAAATAAATAGATGAGCATCCGTTTGCATTTTTTCAAATACAAAAAGACGTGTAACACGTATCAAATAAATATAATATATATATTCCATACAAAAAAAATCACGGTCATAATACAGAATGTAAAATATAATAATAATATTGTAGTAGTAAGTCAGAAAGTTGTATCACAAAATATTTACAATAGACGCAGTAAACATAAAAATAATAAAAAATTGTCTTAATACTTTCACAAGGCTTTGGTGCCTCTGATCGGTAGAGTGATGGATTCATACTCGTTGGTTTGAGTTTGAATCCTTGTCTCGGCCGATTGATACAATCACCACTGTATGTCGCATGTGCTGTTTAAACACATACTTAGAACCTCTGTAGCTAATCAGCACCGCAATAGTTGCATAAATACAGAAAAGTTGCATGAAAAAATAAAACCTATTAGTCATACAATAAAAATGAAATACAAAGACGATATAAATGATAGGTATACAGAAAATATAAAACTCCAGTCATGACATAATAATAATGATTTCTAATGATAAATAAATATTGTTATTTAATTAATTAATATTATTATAATTTTCATCCCTAGATTTTTTCACTTGCACCTTCGGTTTTTATTATTTGTAAGTTTCGTTTCAGCATAAACCATAGGAAATATTTTTTTATTTTAGATAATGTGTTATTACAAGTAATGACGTAGAATCAGTGCAATTTTTTCAAGATGTTGTTTTGAAAATTCTGTCTTTTTTATTGTTAGCTGGTGTTTATTAATATAATTATTTTAGCTTCTTATCTCCTGCAGGAGATCTTCTCTTGACTCCACTAGGTGGTGAATCTTAACTTTCATATTAGTCCAGTCATTGGAGGCAAAAATAGGGTATAACCTGGAAATTCTTTCGGTTAGCACCGATTTTCATAAAACTTTAGGATTAAGCTTATATTACCCTACAGATCAAAAGTTATATATAGGCGAGGTGCGCTTTTTGCTTTAAAGGGGTAAAAACTACCCTTAAAGTTGAAAAATAGTAAAAATGCCGATTTACGCTTATAATTGATTAAAATAATCTTGGAATGTCTAAAATAAGTATTGTTTAATATTGTGGAACATAATTAATGATATTCAGCATTTTTACAACCCTTAAAAACCACCCCTTTGACTTAATAAAAAGAACATATATAGTTTTTAACATTAAAAAATATTTTTATGATACAACTATGGAAAAATATTAACGTTTTAAGTTCATGATATAATTTTTAATTTATTACATTATTTCAACCCTTAAAAACTACCCCTTATGATGAAAAATAGAAAAAAATTATTTTGAACATGTAAATTATTTTGTAATGACATCTTTATATCAAATTAGACATTTTTTCACAGTTTATAATGATTTTTATTTTATTGTAACATTTCAACCCTTAAAAACAACCCTTGATGATAAAATGCCAAAAAAAACGAGTCTTTAGTACTTTTAATAATTTAATAACTTTTATTCTATTAATAATATATTTTTTATGTCTTATTATAGAATTTAGAATATATTTGAGTATTTTATATTTAAAAATGACTATTTATGGTTAAAATTATAAGACTATCATAACTTAAAAATTATTATTATTATTATTATTATTATTATTATAAGAACAAAATAAAAAAATACAAATATTTCACTTAAATTTCAAACAAATTTTTTTAAATTCTATTCATGATCAATTTCGACTTCTTCTTCTTCTCCTGGATCTGTAATCGGATGACAGTTTAGACAATTGTCACCGGAGCATGTTCCACATGTCGAATTACAAAATAATCCTAATTTTCTGCAACTGCAATTAGCACCACAAGTAGTCTTACAGTTGCAAGAAATCATTCTTAGAAGCTGTTCTGGTGTAGGATCATTTAGCATTCTTGTAGGCTGTAAAAAACCATCTTTATGGATCCATCCCCAATTTGTCAGAAGAATATTTTTATTTCCCAACCATATTTGCGTTTGCAAATATACTCTTTTAAAATGTAAAAACAATCAATGTCAAAAAATTATCTGTTACATTTTGAATGCACTAACACTTTTAAAAAAATCAGAAACATTACAATATTGACTATTTTATTAATATTATCAAAACAGAATGTGTTAACACTTTCAATTTTGGAAAGATACTGACGCTCCGCAAAATAGATTTACGTTACATGTACAATACATTCAAATATAAAAACATACATACACACCACACACACACACACACACACACACACACACACGCGCGCGCGCGCACGCACGCACGCACACACGCACACGCACACGCACACGCACACGCACACACACACACACACGGAGCCAGGTAAGAAAAAGGAGAGAAAAGGTATAGAACTCTTATTTGTATAGACGTATATATCGCACACGGCAGCTGTTTCAAATCGGCAAGCTACATAGTCTCATTTCTTTTCTTCTACCTGAGTTTATACTTATATGATATATATATATATATATATATATGTGTCCACTTACAAAATATATATACAGAAACTGAAAAGAATAGAAGCTATCTATCGTACAGACTTAAAGAAGCTGTAAAATATTTATATGTATGTATCTAAAATACTCGAAAATAAACGAATTTATGCGCTCCAAAAATTTTACCGAAAAAGTACAATTGGTTTTTTTATGATAACTCCGCTAATTTTTAAGCTTTTTAATTGCTCCAAAATGGATTTTGTAGGTAATTGTATCATCTTTTAGTCATGTAAATATCAATTTTTAAAA
The DNA here is from genome assembly GCA_017163975.1 of Anastatus disparis. Classification (NCBI taxonomy): domain Eukaryota; kingdom Metazoa; phylum Arthropoda; class Insecta; order Hymenoptera; family Eupelmidae; genus Anastatus; species Anastatus disparis. The sequence goes on along the minus strand of JAFFSR010000243.1, from coordinate 1,895,735 downwards.
AGTTTTATTTTTTGAGATTTTTTAGTTTGAAGGGCCAAAAATAGGTGGTACTTGGCTCTGATTACAGAATTCTAACACTAATATCTCAGTTGATTTTTATCGGACAAAAATAAAAAAAAAAGCAAAATATTAATGAAAAAAGCTATATTTTTTAACTTTAGTACTTTTTACGTACATCTGTTAATTATTGAGATATTTTAAAAATAGGATAAATTTTTAAAAAATGAAAAAAATTTTTTTTCTATATAAACTTAATTTAAAAAAAAAATAAGCATCCTAAATTGCTGAAACTTCTAGAACACATAGTTGGTACCTAAATAAGATAAACCCTAAATGGATTTCTCAATATTTCAAAACCTGTCTTAATGACAGTGGTTTTAATATCGAAATTTTATTGTCAAACTATATAAAATAATTTTATTTTTCTTGTAACTCCTTTAATTTTTATACTATTGACTTGAAACAAAATTGATTTAAAAGATTATTCCAATACCTTCAAAAAATATCATATACATTTTCCTCAAAAAGTATGCCATTTTTTTGTTATTTAACGTTGAATATTGCTCTTAAAGTTTCAAGCGTAACAGTATTAGTATTCATTAATTTATAATTCGTTATGTATTGTATATAAAATAATGATTAAAAATGGAATCGTTTTGTTTTTTACAAGCTTTATTTTTATTTTTTATGAGTTTTTTGATAAAATCAAAACTTTTCAAGTTATTTCATGAAAAATCGTCAGAAAACATGCTTTTTTACACTAAAAATCTGTTTTCAATCACCTATAACTCGAAAAGTATTCATTTAACAAAAAAACTCATTGAAAACTTTTTGCTTTAAATTGATTTTCACCTCGAATTATATGGTTTTTTTTTCTCACCGCCCCCGAGAAGGGGTGGCTCCCGCTCCCTGGGCAAAAGCGTACATCGGCATTATATAACTTTTGTTTTTTGGACTATTCTTTACCTACTGACAAATTTTCATGTTAATCCATCCCAACCGACAAAATTTCAAGCTGAAATGCTTTAATGACTGGACTATATGGGAAATTACAGTTTGGAACTTACATAAGCGGGATATTAGATCTGAAGGCAAGAGATTGACTCTCGATATTTTGACACCAAGCTCGACTCGTTTATATTACAAAAATGAAGTTTATCAAATATGGAATACATACCAGAAAAATTCCTGGTTCACATAAAATTATGAATTCAAAAGAGACTACCTTTTTGTCAGATTATATTAATGCACCTGTTGATAGTGGCAGTTGTATTTTTAAGAACTGCTATACAGTTTAAAAATTACTATTGTCAAAATCAAACAAAACACAACTTAATACTAAACAAAACGTAGCACGTACATCAACTGAAAAGTTATCTGAGATTCAAGGATCTTCACCACTCCTACAGCAATCCTCCAGTTCTATAGTTGAATACAAATTGAATACGAAATCAGATCCAGCTTATGTCAAACTGCCATTTCCGAGATGTACTATATCTCATACTATGCGTCTTATATGTAGGAAACCTACGAGATATATATTGGTTCCATTTAAAGTTCGAAAAGAGGTCTTTATTGAATGAAGAATTTTTATTACGAAGGGTAATCGTTGCTGTCTAGACCATTTATTAAGAAATTGCTTTTATGCAGATGAGCCTAGTAGAATAAAAGTAGTAAGTTCTACAAGTTTTTTTGAAGTGGATGAGGTTGCTAAACTATTGGATAATTTGAGCGTATCATCTGGTAGAGAAATTACTGATTGCATCGGAGACTACACGTTATCAGAAGAGCGGCTGTAAGCTTTTACAGGCTTAAATTGGGATCAAATAATTAAATTACGTGAAATGATGACATCTATGCAAAATAGTAATAACAGAAGTATTATACAAACATTGGTGGCTTTTTATTTAAATTACTTACTGGCTACTCAAACAATGTCGTTACGTCTGTACTTGATTTAGATTGTCCACAGCAGATTTCGAAGTTCTCGCAGTCTCTTGTAATTTCTTTTCAAGATGATATTCTTCCGACTAGATTTGGAATTAAAGCTTTAACCAGAGAAATATTGATCAGTAATACCTCTCCTGTGGCAAAAAATTTGCATAATTTAAATAATCATAAAATAAGTTTAATATTCGATGGTACTCATCTTGGATATGAAAAAGTAGCAGCAATGAGTATCAAAGAAAATCATATTCTGGACAAAAGAAGCAACACTTCGTAAAGCCATTCACTGCATGTGCTACCAATGGTTTCATCGTAGATGTACTAAGACCTTTTCCGGCAAATAATAATAATGCTACTATCATGCAAGAAGTCATCAATGAACCGGAAGGTTTGGTTACTTTGTTGAAAATTGCAGATACTTTTTTCGTCGATAGAGGTTTCAGGGATGTGATAGATGATTTGAAAAATAAAGGATACAAAACCCTTATGCCAGCATTAAAAGGCAAACGTAAGCAATTAACAATTTATGAAACTAATGCATCTCGTCGAGTGACTGTTGTTCGTTGGATTATGGAAGCGGTACATGGGATTATAGCGAAAAAGTTCAAATTGTTGTATAATCAACTAGATAATAAAATGCTTTCTAATGCTAGACTTTACTGCAGAATAGCTTGCTTCTTAGTCAATCAATTTTGCAAACGCTGTATCTCCGAGTTTTCTGCTCAATCTGAAGTTCTCGAACAATTGAACAATTGAAGGAACACCGAAAATAATTAAATTACGTGTAACGTCTAGGCATGTATCTAAAAAATTATATAATTGTTACATCGGTTCTAAATCAAACTCAATCGGACGAGTTGGAATTAAGCGATATTACTGTGAATATGCAAACGGTATGCAATTAATTGGGTCCTCCTCTCATATAGCTGCTATAATTTATTATTTATCAAATTCGTGATATCAAAGCAAAATCATCAGGCCTACGCAAAAATTAGCAGAATTATTTTCACAGACAAATACCGAACCTGTTATAAATGAAGACAGTGATGAAGATTGATCATTTTAAATCATTGTACTAATAGAAGATTTAAAAAATATTTTTACTCATCATATAGATAAATAATAATAAATAATATTTTTTTTAAACATTCAAATATAAAACATGAATATTTAGAACTATCACCAACGAATTCTGTAGTCGGTAATTAAGAAAAAGATTCAAAAAATGACGCTCCAAATTCCTCCTATTCTGAAAAAACTAAAGGAAACCATAGTAACAATCTAGTGTACCTTTTTATTTTTATTATCATGTAATGTATTGATATATTTTTTTTAGGATGATAAATTTTTCCATCGGTCTTACAGTCAATTTAAAATCTATATAATAAAATAATTAAATAAATATGGATAGTCAGACTGCCCTTGTTTATAATCACCCCTGTAGAATAACCTGAAATAAAAACTTAAAAATTAACTGGAAAGAAACCTGAAAATAAATAAAATTAATAAAGCACAATCTGACTGTCCCCCACCACCAAAAAAACCTTTCTTCGATTGTGATCTTGTATAATGTCCAACGTTTCGAGCACGCTACTGCTCATCCTCAAGGACTGAACTCCTCTCGCCGCACGACTCCCAATTTATACCTAAATAAATATTTGAATATCCCTTCCACCATCAAAAACACCAATATAAGTTAATATACCTCCACCACTTTAATTCTATATTATGTTAGAAAAGGATGATAAATACTATTTAATTTACTTGATCCTAACATTAAATTTACATTTTTTATTTTCTTAAGAATGTGAATATTCTCAAAACTCTCCCTTTTAAATTTATTTTTAATATTATTTTCTAAAATTTCAACATTCACAAAATCAAAAGAATGAACGGAATTCAAACAATGTTGCTTCAAATCCGACACAACATTTGGACTTCTCAAACTATATTTATGTTCATAAATTCGTTTCTTTAAATATCTACCTTTCTGTCACATATAATATTTATCACAATCATTACAATTGATCTTGTAAACGACTCCCGATTTTTCATCCTTTTCATCCTTATCTTTACAATTATTAAAAAACCTACCTAAATTATTATTATTTCTAAAGAAAACTTGAATTTTATGTTTTTTGAATTCATTTCTAATTCTTTCTGACAAACCTCTAACATACGGCAAAACAAAATACAAGCTTCTAGTTTCTACATCAATTTTCTTTTTTAAATTACTATTATCAATTTCATTCACCCTCTCCTCAATCATTCTATTAACAAATTCGATTGGATAACTATTACTAACAAAAGCCTTTCTAACAATGTTTAAATTTTCTTTTCTGAAATCTATATGTGATAACTTAATCGCGCGATCAATCACACGAGAGGAGTTCAGTCCTTGAGGATGAGCAGTAGCGTGCTCGAAACGTAATTATAATTTACCACAAAACATTCTAAACATTGAAAATGATTATGTGATGCCTGCAGCGAATCGTGCAAGGGCTTTGGCGTGTAGAGCTGACGATATGTTGCTTAATTATTATGTCCCAAACTACACCATAGCTGAATTAATTGATAGGACGATACAAAGACATTATGATAGACGTAATGAACCGAATTCCGACGAGGGAGAGTTGAGAAAAAAAATTTTGAGACGTTTCGTTGACCGGCAGCAAACTGCAGAAGAGCGTATTTCGACTCCCCATTGTTCTTTCATTCAAAACAGTATCAGGGATGCCGGCTTAAATGAATGTAAGTAGAAAGTTTTTAAATCATGATATTTCCGAAAATACCTTCAGCTGTTACATTTCGTTTTTTGTTTTTTTTTTAAGTATTTCGTCGGAATAGTGAGGTCATAGACCGTCTACCATCACATATATTTTTGGGGGCGTGTCGGGTCATGTATTCAAAACGAGCCCAAGAAATAAGATGCATCCATGACTTAGCTCGTGATCCACATTCTGCTATATATGAAGATAGTATGCCGGAATTACTAGATTTATTAACACGCGTAGCTGAATGTTTTTCCGGACGACCCGAACCATAAATTTTTATTTGTAAATCTACAGTCAGTGAAAATACTTGTGTCAATTATTCAACACCAATTTCATCACCGTTAACTTTACACTATACAGCGTCTCCCTCTTCACCACGCTCTATCGGGGGCTATGATTATGATGGCGATGTGTCGACTTACTCATCCGAAATAGATTCTGAAACTATGCAATTGGGATGTGTTGCACCGAGTATTGAAAGTTATGATTATGATGGCGATGTGTCTGCATGTTCATCCCAAACGGATTCTCAAACGATGCAAACGGGCGGTGGTGCAGCGAATATTAACGTCGAAAACGATAGTGAGAGGGATGAAGATAATATCGATGAGGGAAATAATAATGCAGAAGAAGAAGAAGCTGGTGAAATCGATGTGCGACCTCCCGGCGAAAGGTTTATTATAAATCAGAGTACATATAATTATTTAGAAAAATATAGGGCTTATGGTAAAGAGCTTCTATTAAAAATACTTACACCTCCTCCCGATGTTAATTTAATTATTTGGCTGGAAAATGTAATGCGGGATATACACGCGTACATAATGTCGATGGCGGGTGAAGATGATAGAATAGGTATAAGTATAAGAAGTAATAATTTTGCTCGCGGAGCAGCAGGATTGTCGCTTCGACCTGTAAATAATTTTTTTTATAATAATCTTTGGTTATTACTGGGTAGTCTAGTTCAAAGTAATGAACATTTCCAATTAGATGATACTTTTATTTTAACAGTAACTATCGTAAATGTTCCGCGGGGTGAAGGAGGTGTAAGAATAAAAATCTCTGTATAGATGTAATCGGATCGAGATCATTCGTTTCCATAAAAAACGATGATAATAAATGCCTACCGAGGGCTTTGGTAGTGGGGGAAGCCTATATTAAATTAAAAAATTCAGTGGAAAAAGAAGTTCGAGATATTTGGGGGAAGATTAGAAATAGTAGAGGGGCTTCACAGAGGCAACGCGCGGATAATCTTATAACTAGCGCCAACGTTGAAATTTCCGAAAATGGTTGCGGTATAGAGGAAATAGAGAAGTTTCAAACATACTACACGATGCGCGGAATAGCTATTGTTATTTATGATGAATCAACTTTTGGGTGTGGGGAGCCACCATTTTTCGACGGTCGGACGTATGTAGAGCACAATGAAAATTCAATCATTAACCTTTTATATAACAATCGTATTCGACATTTTGATACTATTTTAAATTTAACTGGTGCCGCTAAAAGTAAATTTTTCTGCGAATACTGTAACATTAAATATTTTCTTGTAAATATGCATAAGTGTTCGTCAATTTGCTCTAGCTGCTTTGTATCACCACCTTGTGAAACTAAAAACGTTGAATCAATAAAATGCAACGATTGCAATAGAAATTTTGTTGGACAAATTTGTTTTAACAAGCATAAAACAGTCGGTAGTTACAAAAAAAATAACAAAAAATTATGCGATGTTGTCCAAGCGTGTCCTCGTTGCTGTAAAAGAATTAATAAAATTAAAGATAAGCATGTATGCGGGGTTAATTGGTGCAGCACATGTCGTCGAAAACATAATGTGAACGATTTATGTTATATACCGACAATTCCATCTGATAAAGCGAAATGCGGTCAATTAAGCGATACATCGAAAACGAAAAGAAATTTATTTATATTCTACGATTTCGGAACCCGGCAAGACACATCGTATAGGGATGGTTCCAGTATAAAAATACATGTACCAAACCTCTGCGTAGTACATCAGGTATGCGAAGACTGTATGGATGTCGAGAATATAGGTACTTTTTGCTTTACATGCGGTGTACGCGAGTTTGTTTTTTGGGATGATCCGGTCAAGCGTTTACTCGAAATTGCTATTCGTAAAAAAACGGGTTTTGAGCAAATAATATGTATTGCACATAATTCTGGAGGCTTCGACGGTCAATTTATTCTAAAAGAAATCGTGGAAAATACATCTTACGTGCCAAGCGTAATTTTAAACGGGCAAAGTATTATCATGCTTCAATGTGGCAAGACTAAGTTTATCGATAGTTTAAACTACTTCCACATGAGGTTGAGCGCGCTTCCAAAGGCTTTTGGCTTAGCACCATCTAGTGAAAAAGGTTATTTTCCACACCTGTTTAATACACAGGAAAATCAAAATTACAGAGGACCTTTACCAGATGTTAAATTTTACGGTATAGACACAATGCCTCTTTCCGAGAGAGTTGAATTCTTGACGTGGTATAACGAGAATGTAGGTAACTGTGAATTCGATTTTACACGTGAAATCGTAGAATATTGTCGTGTGGACGTAGAAATTTTAAGGCGATCGTGTATAGCCTTCAGAAAGATATTTCTAGAATGCGGGAAAACATGCCCTTTTACGGAAGCTGTAACTATAGCATCCGCGTGTTCAACAGTATATAGAAAAAATTATTTACAAAAAAATACTATCGGTGTTATACCATCCGCTGGTTATCGACGGGGTGACAAGCACTCGCAAAAATCTCTAGAATGGTTAGTGCAGTGTGAACGCGAACTCGGTAGAGAAATCGCTCACGCTGGTAGAACACGTGAAGTCATGCTACCAGAGAGATTTCGCGTTGACGGTTTCTTAGCAGCAGATCAAAATTTACCACATCAAAAGGGTATTGTATTCGAGTATCAGGGTTGCTTCATCCACGGTTGTCCCAAATGTTTTCCAAATAATCGTGAGCAGCGATTGTCTTACGGTCGCACATTTAACGAGGTTTTTGAAAACAGTAAGGAAAATAGAAAAAATAAAATCATTCGGCTACGAAGTTCGCGAGATATGGGAATGTGAATTCGATCGTATCAAAAGCGAGAACCCCGATATTAAAAATTACGGTAGTAATCACCCCATAATGCTACGTATAACTTTGGATCCACGGGACGCATTTTTCGGCGGTAGAACGGAAAATTTTGTCACTCAGTGCAGAGTTGGTGGGGGAGAAAAAATTAAATATGCGGATATTTGCTCTCTCTACCCTTACGTGTGTAAGCGCGGGCGATTTCCTCTTGGGCATCCGCGTATTTTACTCGGAGAAGAGTGTAAAAAACTGACATCAGGTAACAATAACGATTTATCAGGCGTCGAAGGTTTAATTAAATGTAAGGTGCTACCACTTCGTAATTTGTATATACCGCTGCTACCTATTAAAATGCACAATCGACTCCTTTTTGATCTATGTCGTTCTTGCTGTGAAGAAATGCGTCAAGGAGATTGCAGTCATGAAAATGTAAAAGATCGTGAATTCACAGGTACATGGGTTGTCGATGAAATGCGTAAAGCCGTTGAACTAGGGTATCGTACAACTGAAATATATATCATTTGGCAATAGGAAATGACGCAGTTCGATCAAGCGACTGCAAGTGGTGGACTCTTTGCTGAATACGTAAACACCTTTTTAAAGATTAAACAGGAGGCTAGCAGTTGGCCTTCTTGGTGTATCGATGACGCTAGTAAAGATCAATATATCAAACAGTATGAAATAGATGAAGGTATTCGTATGGTTAAGGAGAAAATTGAGGAAAATGCAGGGTTAAGAGCTGTTGCAAAACTCTGTCTCAATTCCTGCTGGGGTAAATTTGGACAGCGTAGTAATTTAAAGAAAACGGATATTATAAAGTCACGAGAAGCACTCTTGAAACTTCTTACAGCAGCCAATAAAGAAGTGTACGATATACTTGCTATGAATGATGAAATTTTGTATGCCAACTGGCAATACAAAGAGGAAGCATCGCCTACTGCAGCATATACAAATGTCGTTATTCCGGCTTATACGACGGCTCAAGCTAGATTGAAACTTTATGAGGATCTAGAAAAATTACGGAGACGCGTTTTATATTGCGATACGGACTCGTGTATATTTACATCCGAAGATGATGAAATCGGGGAATATAATCCAGTCAAGGGTACAAAGCTCGGTGACATGACTGACGAGTTGACAGCCCATGGAGAGGGTGCGTATATACAACATTTTATTTCAGGGGGTCCGAAATTTTACGCTTATCGCGCTGTAAACCTTGATGGGAAAATATTTGAATGTTGTAAGGTTAAGGGTATAACTTTAAATTTCTCTAATGGGTTGAAAATAAATTTTGAAAGCATCAATAAATTGATTATTGATGCATTTCGCAGTACATCAAATCCCGATGATGATTATGAAAATCAAATAGATGACAAGGTCGAGCGAGAAAATCAACCATGTAAAAAAATTAAATTAAATTTTAAAAGTATACAGCGTACAAATATGCATGAGGTTGTTACACGTCCAGAATCTAAAACTTGTTGCGTGGTTCTGAAAAAGAGACGTTATATTAATCCTAGACTTTCTCTACCATTTGGTTATAAGAAAACTTGAGCAATATTTTATGTAATAATGAAAAATATGTATATATTTATTGTAAATAAAAATATTAAATAAAATTTTATGTTTTATTCAATCTTTACTCTTATTAAAAAAAATTTTCAATTATAAATTATAATGTTTAAATAATAATAATAATATTATCGAGAGACACGCGAAATTAGCTGATTATCACGCGTGTCTCCACCGCGTGAAGCGGCTGATTTTTAAACACACGCGAAATCAGCTGATGAAACGCGTGTGTTTCGCGCCCGCGCGAGTTAATTAGCTGAGTAAGAGGCGTGAAAAAATAGCTAATTATCACGCCTCCCGCCGCGTCCGGGGCGCCGCCGCCGCCATCCCCCCACCCTTGTTTGTACTAGTTAAATACAGCCATCATCATTGTCAAAATGGTAGTAAGTAAAAAGATAACGAGATGGATACATGTTTCAGACACCCGTTTACGTGTATCGTAAGCGGTCCTACGGGGTGTGGTAAAACGGTATTTGTAAAGCGATTTCTCGCAAACCTCCCTCGTATCTGCGATGTAACATTTGACAGAATATTATTTTATTACGCCGAGTAGCAAGAAGCATACAAAAACGATTTGAAAACACCAAGTCAACAGGTTATAGAATTTCACGAAGGTTTACCACACAACTCGGATTATTCACACGATAATGAAAAGAAAAAATTAATAACTATTGATGATTTGATGCGTAAATCTTCCAACAATACTATTCTAGATTTATTTACAAAAGGTAGCCACCATAAGAATATTAGTGACATTTTCATCACTCAAAATCTATTTCACAAAGGTAGTGGTCAAAGAGATATTTCATTGAACGTGAATTACATTGTAATTTTTAAAAACCTCCGAGATCGTGCTCAAATTCAGTATTTCGCGCGACAAGTATACCCCGAAGATCCGAAATTCCTGCAAGAAGCCTATTTAGACAGTACACGTGTACCACATGGTTATCTTTTCTTTGACTTGAAACAAAGTACAAATGATGAATATCGTTTTAGAACGTGTGTATTTCTTGATGATAGAGTTCAGTATCCCTATTTACCGAAATATCATTCAAATCTACGCTAAAGATATAAAACAAGCGTCAACAAGACGAATCGACGCAGTGTACGAGCAGCTATGGCCAAGGTAACATCGAAAAACAAGAAAAAGAAGAAAAGAAAGAAGAATAAAAACAGTCAATCTGGTGGTGCTGGTAATTGCGGCTGTTTACCATCTAATCGATCAGCTGATAAAAATTTAATAAAGTGTATATGCGAGTGTGTATTAAACGTGTTACACGGGACAGTAAAATTAAAACATTCTCAGAAAGAGCGATTAAAAAGTACAAACATATATTACGAAAATTGATAATAAGAAGAAAAAAAGGTGGTAATGATTCTCAACGTAAAAATACCAACTGGCATCAGAAGAAACGTGTACTTATCCAAAATGGTGGAGATTTTTTACCTCTACTTTTAGCCCCAATCATAGGTGCTTTAGTATCAAAAATTTTTAGTGGCAACAACGCTTAAACTATGGAACGTACGCGTAAAATGGTAACTATCCCAGAAGATGAGTATGAGCGGGGAATACGTTCATCCTCGATGGTTGCTGAAAAAATCAGTCCACGGGTAAAGAAATAGAACAAACAGTACAGACAAAAGGAGATAATTTATCACGCTTAGAAGCTGAGATGCATGATATTCTTTTTTCCAAAAGTATCACTGATGAACAAAAAAAATATCAAAAATATATGCAGATACTCCAAAAATATCTTTATTTTAAAAATATCGAACGACATGAAAGCTCGGTCGATAGCGAAAATGAAATCGAAGAAGGTGAAGCTATGCTGACAGCGCCACTCTCCGAAGATTTGATTCTCGATAACGTATCCAAGAGCTATAAAATAAGCGCACTGTTACTACTAAATCATTGGAAAAAAAGTGCTGTTGGTAACCTTTTAAAGTGGGATAACACAGGTCGTGTAACGATAGAAGGTAATGTTATACCGCATTCTAATATTATAGATCTAATCAGTGACGTTATAAGAAGAAAAAAATCTCTCACTCCACCCGCCGGAAGAGCACAAATGACAAGATTTTTAGCTTTGTCAGAAACGCCGTTTAAACTTGTCGGTAACACAGATGTGTTACAGCAGTATAAGACATTAGATGCTGAAAAGTCTAATAATAAACGAAAACGAAAAAATTCAACAGATATTGAAGATTTAGAGAGAGAGCTACACTCTCGATACGAATACAGTAAAGCCGAAGGTAGGAATAAGAAAAAAATACTTAAGCAAAAGTGGAAAAGTTTTAGCATATAAAAATGTCTTTTGAAAAAATATATTACGATACTTCACACGAGGCTGGATACGCTGGCGCCCGTAATTTAATTCGTAAAAGTACTCGGAGAAATAAAAAAGAAAAAGAGCGTATTTATGAGCAGTTAAGTAACCAGGATGCTTATACGCTACACAAGCCTGTTCATCGAAGATTTCCAAGATTAAGATACAACGTAACAAATATCGATGATTGCTGGGAGATAGACTTGTGTGATATGCAATCTTTCAAAGAATTTAACGATTGCTACTGCTACCTACTCGTCATCATAGATGTTCTTAGCAAATATGCTTGGGTAGAGGCGCTCCGAGATAAAAGCGGACGTAGCGTCACCATAGCTTTCGAGAAGATTCTCAAGAGAGCAAATGGACGGATTCCTGTAACTATACAATCGGACAAGGGTAAAGAGTTTATAAATTCTTCTTTTCAAGAGTATTTAAGAAAGCGAGATATAAATTTTCGCAAAGCGCGCAATCCAGACATCAAAGCAGCTGTTGTAGAGCGTTTAAATCGCACGCTTAAGGAACGAATGTTTAGATATTTTACACACAAAAATACTCTCAGGTACATCGATGTAATACAAAATATCGTCAATGCGTATAATCATACTTTAGATACGGGAATTAAAATGGTGCCCGCAGATGTAACTATTCATAACGCATTTACAGCGAGAAAAAATTTAGAAAAAAGAGCTCTTAGTCAGCGAAAACCATCACGTGAGCGCACCTATATACACGCAGGGCTCTTACGTACGCATCAGTCGTTCGAAAGGCACGTTCGAGAAAGGATATGAAAAAATTACAGCGAAGAAATTTTCAAAATTTCACGAATATCAAGACGACAACAGCTATACACATACGAATTAACGGATTTAAATGGTGAAAAGATTGATGGCTGTTTTTACCCGGAGGAGCTAGTCAAAGTTGGAGAAAAGCGCTCAGCAGAAACAGAAAAGTTTAAAATTGAACGTATAATACGTAGTAAAGGACGAGGATCGAACAAAAAAGTTCTAGTAAAGTGGTACGGATACCCAGAAAAATTCAATTCTTGGATTAAAGCGAGTGAATTGACTTTAATTAAAAATTGAAAATGAACGAAGATGACTTTTATCTGGTATTACCAAGTAACAGTAGTATGAAATATTTTCCGGATAATACTACAACCTGTTATATCACACGTTTATCACATGAAATTCGTGTACAAGGTAACTGGAGTGTCGGCATGACAGGAATTCATATTTTCTGCACTATTTTACACATTCAAGAGTCTGAAGCAAGTTTTTTACTTTATTCATCGGATGAAGAAGAAGTAGTAGTATCACAAAACCTTACTAATTTAGATAATGCGCGTGCTATAGAATTTGTGTTTCCATATGGTGTGTATGAGAACATTGCAGACCTATCACGTGCCATCAATCAAGCAAATGAATTAAATAAGCACATAGTAATTGAACCAGCAAAAAGAAGAGGAAGATTTTACGTAATACGACGCGTATGCGATTGTAAGGAAACACATTACCTTTATTTTAATGAGAAAATCAGACGTATTTTTGGTTTTGAAAAAGAAATTTATCGGAAAACAGGCGTCATCCCTTTAAAAACGATGAAAATCAAAGATGCTAAGAAACAGCACTCAATAATTGGAGACAGACCTGCGTCTTTAGCAAGAGCGATACCCGATCAACTCTTTATTTACACAGATATATGCTTGCCTTATACTATCGGAGATCCTCAAGCAGCTGTTTTACGTATAGTTACATTCAATAACACAAAATATACGCTAGGACCAACCATAGTGAAACATTTTTCACCTGTAAATTATATCCCTTTACTAAATAATACTTTTCAGAATATCATTATTGATATAAGGGATCAACACGGTAAACATATACCATTTGAGTACGGGACGTTGAAGATTACACTTCACTTTAAGCGTAATCACTAAACGGAAAAAATGACTCACTATACAGCTTATTACAGCGAACAGATTGGTGGTGGGGGAGTTCATCGTGTGTATAACGGTTCACACTATTAACGTGGACATAGAATAGGAAGTTTTTTAGGTGGACTTTTCCGTAGAGTCTTACCTTATTTAAGTAGTGGGGCGAAAGCGGTTGGAAAAGAAGCTGTTCGAGCTGGCATGCATGTGTTGGATGACGTCACCAATAGTGGAGTTAATTTTAAGCATGCTATAAATACGAGAATGCATGAATCAAGAGAGAATCTCAAGAGAAAAGCTGCAAAGAAAATCAGTGAAATGATGAAAGGTAGTGGTTATAAACAAAGGGTTAGTAAGCGGAAGCGTCAGTCTCTAAAGAGCAGTTCAGCAGGGCGTAACAAAGCTAAGAAAAATCGTACCAGTATAAAGAAGAAGAAGAAAGCTGGTATTAGGAAGAGGAAAAGGATTGTTGGTAGGAAAAAGAAACAGGCTTTACGGAGTGTAACAGATATTTTTGGACCAAGATAATAACATGGCCTTCTTACACGTAAACTCGAGTGAATGCATGAAATCCGAATTAGATTTGTTCACTCTTCCACCGACGCAGACATCTTTAGAATCCTCTCAGTTTATTCATTATAAAGCAGTTTCATATCTTACCGATGATGGGCCTATTGAATTTGTTGTACCGGGCGGTGAGGATTATCTTGATCTAGCACACACTATGTTAAGTTTTCGCGTACAAATTTTACCAAATATCGCTACTGAGAATAATAAAGTGGGTCCGGTAAATAATTCTCTTCATTCGCTTTTCAACCAAATCGATGTATTTTTCAATCAAAAACTCATTTCTCCACCAAATAATGCATATCCATACAGAGCTTATATTAAAACCTTGTTAAATTACTCAATTGGTGCAATGAACTCGCACCTGACTACATCGCTATGGTACCTGGATAATCCTGGAAAAATGGAAGGCTTATCCAATTTGAATCGGGATGCCCCAGAAGCTAACTTGGGACTTTTAAACCGTCAATACTATACGGGTAATGCGGGTACTGTTGATTTAATTGGTCATTTACATTGCGATATTTTTAACCAGAATAAATTTTTATTAAACGGTGTGGAAGTACGCGTACGTCTTGTACGAAGCAAAGACGCTTTCTGCCTAATGGATGCTGCAGAAAATGACACTTTTACCGTCAGTATTAAAGAAGCATCATTGATTATTCGCCGTGTAAAAATTAGTCCTAGGATATTATTAGCTCATGCTAATGCTTTATCAAAGGCAAATGCAAAATATCCTATTACACGAGTTGAAGTTAAATCATTTACTATGCATAGAGGCATTCTCGGAGATACACTCGACAACGTTATTTTAGGTCAGCTTCCCAAAAGAATTATCATTGGTTTTGTTGACAACAGATCGTTTAATGGTTACCGAAGATTTAATCCATTCAACTTTCAACATTTATCTATTAATTACCTCTCTCTCTACATTGATGGTATACAAATACCGAGTAAACCTCTACAGCCTAAATTTACAGGTACTAACCCTCAATATATAGAGGCTTATCATACATTATTTTCCGGTACTGGGATACATTTCCTTAACGAGTCTCTTGCTCTTACTCGAATAGATTATTCTAGAGGTTATTGTCTGTTTGCATTTGATCCAACACCCGATCTCTCTGCGAATTCAGCCCAGCACTGGAACCTCGTTAAGCGTGGTAGTGTGCGGATAGAAGTGAAATTTGATCACGTCTTGGCGCAAACAGTAAATTGTATTATTTACGCTGAATACGATAATGTTCTTGAAATAGACTCTAGCCGTCAAATTATAACGGATTTTAGCGCTTGAACTATTTTGTGATGGCGCTGGTGGTAGATGGTACAGTTATAGAACCACATTGCGCGCTCCCATCAGACATCAGTCTTCTAAGAGAGTTTGCTTCGTAAACATTGTCAATATAGTTATTTTTAAAATAAAAGACCATGGATTTTGTCATAGATATTTAAGGTCTAAAAGATCGAAATAATAATTTTTTCCCAAAGGAGGTAGCTGTACTGAGTTTAAAAACAAAAATATTTAATCATTGGATAGTTAAATCACCGTATGATTTTTCTGATTTACCCAGTGGTATAAAACGTTCTAACGAGTTTGTTATCAACCATCATCATGGAATTAATTGGATTGAAGGTGATATCAGTATAGCACAATTACAACATCATTTATATAATATTGCCAAGATTGCAACCAGGATTTACACTAGAGGATATGAAAAAGCTAAATATCTTGAGTCAAACATGTCACGAGAAATAATTAGTCTTGAAGATTTATATTCACCTACATTTCATGAACTTTTTCAAAAATATCAAAAAACGTCTCTTTCCTGCGTGAGTCATTGTGTCAAGGAAAAGAATAAAAGCAGTATCTATGCGCTTAATCAGGCATACCTATTGCGAAAGTGGTTGCATGCGATACTCCTGGATTGTATGAGACCCGGTTGTAAGGATGAACCTTTGAAATCAAGTGATGCGCTTTTGGAGCGAATAAGATCACGCAGATTGTCAAGACTTTATCGTAGAGGGGGTAGAGATGAGGTTGATTGCTGCGACACACCGTCATCTTCAACCAAGGCCACGGTAAATCGTAATTCAGAAATAAACGGCGAAAACAGCGACGACGACGACGACGACGACGACGACGACGACGAAAACGACGAAGGTCTTGAAAACGACAAAGTATGAATACTCAGCAAATAAGCAAAGCTATTGCCTCACTGAAAGCTAGAACGATAGGTGTGTGTGCGGCCGATCGAATCCCGAATGTTCTAGAACATCCAACAGCAATTGTGGCAAACATTGATGATCATACGAAGCGTGGTTCTCATTGGATCGCTATATATATAGATAAAAATGGATACGGAACGTACTTTGACAGCTATGGATACCCACCAGTCTCACCACATCATCTCAATAGGCTCAAACGTAACTGTAGACAGTATCAGTGGAATAAACAAAAAATGCAAAGCTACGACTCACAAGTATGTGGACAATATTGCATTATGTTTCTTTACCATATGTGCCATCTTCATAATTTATGTACGTTTTGTAGCAAGTTTTCAAGAGATTCAAAGAAAAACGATAAATTAGTTGTAGAATTTTATAACACTCTTTTACGAAATAAGATTAAACGGAAGAAATATGTGGAAACTTTTCAGAATAAACGTTCTTTAGGTTTTGGTTTTTGTAACCAGTCATGCACTTTAAAAATGTCATACTAAAAAAAGAATGTATTACTCTATAATAAATTTATGATTAATAAAACAGAATTGAAAATGTACATTAATGTGTTGATTTTTTCTCACACCCCTCCTCCTTCAACACCTATTTGCTTTCTTTCCTTCACGCACACACACACACTAAAAATATATTAGACTTGATAATGAATAGAGTTCTTTTTGTAAGCCAAAGTATTAAATTTTTGTTTTCGAATCATAAAAAATTATTTTCGAATCATAAAAAAATTTCCCACCATACTGCTCTCTCTCTCTTTAAACCGTAAAAGTAAGTATCATGAGTATCTGTCAAATTAATTTATTGATGTTTGCTTAGATTTCTTAGAAAAGTATATCGATAAGTAATCTCAAAAGAAAAGTAATAAAATTAAATTTCTCACTTAACCGAATAAAGGCGTAACCGTAAACACACATATATTGATATGAATAGAACCTTTGTGATCTGTGTAGCTGTAAAATATAATGAGTTCACACCCTTTTGTAGACATTTACGATCATATATTATTTCTTTCTTTAAAAACACTTCATCCTTTATCTCTTTTTTTTCATAAAGGAGTCATTGTGTACAGAGACGTCATAATATCAAATTTTCTAGAGGGCTCTGGGTATAAAGTCAGCAGCAAAATCCAGATACGACTCAGTATATTTTCAGCAGCAGTCGTAGTCTGATCTAAGTTATAAGATTTTTATATTTTAAAAACGAACATGGCGGACTCTACTAGTGAAAAGTGTAGTGAACGCAATCTTACAAAAGACTACGCCATTCAACTGAATAACATGCTTCTCTCGACGACGTACTTTATCAATAAGTCTCTAAGTAAGCGAGTTTCTGTTGGATTACAATTTCGTGATGGCTACTACGTACCTTGTGTAAAAATATCGACTGCACATTTTTACAGATGGGTTACTTTTGATATCAGTTCTTGGCGATTATTGAAGAACCAAATTGATCTTATTAACGCGTATTTCCATGAAGCGCATATATTCAAGACGGAGTACGGTAACCCTTCGAAAGTATATTTAAAAAATCACGATATCTTATTTACAACATCATATAGTACAAGGAGTATTATATTTGAGGAGAGAGCTGTACTTAACCCTGCGGCTCTACCAAAATTAGTAAACGAAGATGAAGAAAACGAATCACCTAATAAAAGAAGAAGGCATACATTCCAACCACCCACTACGTGTCTTCAAAAAGTGACATTTGACGGACTCAAACTAGTGATGCCTTGCATCGATGAACGTATTGCGCAGTTGGAGCAGCAGGCTGGTAAGGTGAATCGAATTATTGATTACATTCAAGAATATCTAAAAGATGAAATTAAGAAAGATAATAAAGAAGATGTGAAAATGAATATAATGAAAAACTTTTTAATGTTTCAACAATACTATAGTTTAAAAGTTCACGATGTGACGTCTTTTGTTTTAACAAAAATGCTTGACGACAATGATTTGTGCAAATCAGATCTAAATATTGTAATATTAGAAATAAGTGCTAATACTTTACCTTTTATATATAACGATTTATTCGCTTTTTTGTATGAAGAGTAAAATTGTGTATTATAAGTAAAAATGTACAATAATAATAATAATAATAATAATAATAATAATAATAATAAAATGAAGCAAGTGCATTTTAAAGAAGGAGAACCAAGTATACGTATCATGTAAGTGTGGGACTATGCGAGTCGCGTAGCACGACGCGGGCTTTGGGAACAAGCCACGCGTGATAGAGAGAGATTTAGAATGAGAGTGGAAAGAATGAAAAATGTAATAGAACCTATACTTTTAAAAAAAATTAATGATTATTCAATCAATAGAAAGTAAATTTTTCTGTACTTTTGCATTTTTATAAATAAATTATTTTAAACTATTTAAATAATTATTTCCATTAAATCCCTGTTCACTCTCCTACTCCTCGACAACTTTTTTTATAATTTCATTACAGTATATAATCATCCATCAATTCATAAAAGTCGTCATTTTCATTTCGACCTGCGTTAAGTACACATCGTGTAAAAATGGGACAGAATCAGGGAAAATCTACGTCAGCACCGACTTACTCCAATAGAGTTTCCTCTACGGCAAAAGAGAAAGAACCTCTTATAAAGAAAGAGAAATCAGAAAAAAATAAACAATATTCCGCAAAATATTCAATAAATACGTACTCATTTCCTGAAAGAAAAGGATACGAAAAATATAAATAAATTTTATACTTATTCTTAAATGGTCCTTTTCAGGACCACCATTTTAATAATAACGTAGAATACATAAACATAAATATATACATACTCTCTCTCTTTCCTTCTCTCTCTCTCTCTCTCTCTCTCTCTCTGTCTCTCTCTCTCTCTCTCTCTCTCTCGAAAACTTTATCATTTCATCACAATATATAATCACCCATCATTTCATAAAAGTCGTCATTTTCATTTCGACCTGCGGTAAGTACACATCGTGCTTTTTCTCTCTTTCTCTCTCTTCATATATATATATCTCTCTATATTATATAGTTGTAAGGAAAATTTTTACGACCAAGCTCCTCCCTTTCTCCTCTTTTTCTCATCCTCTTACCTAATTTTGATCCCCTTTTTTTCCCTTCTTTTGAGTTTCCTCATGCCTTCATTTTCTCTTCCCTCTCTCTTCCTCAAAAAATCCATCACTTTTTTCCATTATTTTTACGTTATTTTAGGTCATTTTTACTCTTCCTCAGGTAGATCCTCAAATTTTACCTTTTTTTTTTGTGTTTTTTTACGTTATTTTACGTTTTTGTTGCTCTTCCTTAGCTGCTCCTTAGCTCATTTTTTTGATCCTCAATTTCATTTAAATCCCATCATTTAAAAAGCTTTTTGCTAATTTTTATTGTTTGCAATCATTGCTTTTACTTTAAATATATAGAACAAACATATTAAATTAATAATTTTTATAATAAATTTTATAAAATTTTATACTGCTATTGTTTAAAAGAATAAATTACATGAAACATGGTAAAATGGAAATTTCGCAAGACTTCTGTGCGTAAGCGCGTTAACTTCCACTATTAAGTAAAACTGTAAAACATATTAATTCAAAAATTATTCTGTTATAGTAACTTTGATTGAATTTATTATTAATAATCAAATCATAAAAAGTATTCTTTTTAATACTTTTATTTTTGAAATTTTTGAATCTCCCTCTTTGACGCTGCCACTATCGGCATCGCTGGCCGCGAGAGAAACACTAACAATCGTTGAAGAACGGCCGTAATACATTGAAGGAGAATCTATGTTCGTGTGAGCGGTCTGTGTAAACATAAGATCCACAGCTGATAGTACTCAACCTCAATTTTTATTTCATAGTATATAATTTTTTAAATACAACTTGTATGATTATAAACTTCTATAAAAATTATTAGTTGTATATATACTTATTTATTTTTATCAATTGTGCAGTTATGGTATTCATTACTATTTAAAATAGTGAAAATGTTTTGTGTCTATATAAGACTCTATGTTACTTGGGTTTTATAACCGCCATTTTTGTTAGCTATATATGTGGTGTCATATTTCCCAATAACGTGACATATACAGTAGATATCGGACAATAAAATTTTAAAACGTGTAACAAGTAACATGTAACGTGTAACGTGTAACATCATTGAAAAACGGCCGTAATACATTGAAAGACAATCTATGTTCGTGTGAGCGGTCTGTGTAAAAATAACATCGAAAGCTGATCGTAATTATTTCCTTATAGTATTCGAGCTTATGACATAACAAATGTGGACAAAGGACATATATTCAAAATACCAATCACGGTAGTGCAACCTATGATAATTCCTAAAGCTCTTTTTCCAAATCTCACCTTTACCAACGTTCCTTTGAAGCCAAACATGATTCAAAGACATTTTATTGTTGTGCCTGAAGATGCTATATGGGCAGGTAAAACAAAAATTTTGTGGATTAGAAAACCACTAAAAAAAAAACGCGCCTACATATATACCTCGGTATTTATATACTAGGTGGTGTGGAAAATATAGAAATATAGTTACAATATAAACTTTATATATTTAATAATTTAGGTGAAAACACAAATTATGAATACTATGGACATTCATAAGATATTATTATTTGTAAAAATTGGTTTTATATAAAGAGTAAAAACTTTTATTATTCAACATCATATAAATAAGGAAAACAAAAATAGGTTTGTAATAAATATTTAATTATATTTTTGAGAATAACTTAATATATTTTAATAATTGTATTTTTTACAGTTAATGAAAATAAAGAAAAAAAGAAGATAATGTAACTTCAATAAAAAATAGGGAGTTGGTGAGCGGAGCGAGCAGGGGGGTACCCCCCCTAGTATATATATATATATATATATATATATACACTCTCTCTCACGTTTCACGACCTATCATGGATTATTGGGTTAAAAATCACGGGACCTACGATGGGGAATTCTCTCTCTCTTTCTCTCTCTCTCTCTCTCCCATTGACGTCATGTTTTTATGGGTCATAAAATTTTTATGAGTCATAAAATCACGACCTATCATGGGTTATTGGGTTAAAACTCACGGGACCTACGATGGGGAGGATGACGTCAACTGTTTCCCCATCGTAGGTCCTATACTACTAACGCACAAAACTCACCAACACAAAACTAACACCCACGAGAATTCATTCATATTAATGTCTATGATAAAAAAACTATTAATACTTTATCGAGAAAGAGCGCGGCAAAAGTCTAACTATCTACCTTGATAACGATCTAAGTAATAATGAGATAGCAAGAGTCAGCTAGACTTTTCTCTCTTACTATCTTTTTCTTTTCACGTCCAATTTTCCTTACATACATCTATTGTATATAAGCCAACGCGAGATGTGACACACGTGTAATTAGTGTCCAGCACATGCTGCCCTTGATTATCGGCCGGCTTATAAAGTACTTAACGAGCAGACTGGCTACTCGTTACAATATATAAGGTTGTATTCACAGTAGCATGGAAGTTCGGCAATTCAAAATTCCACCTGTGATAAATTAATAACGGTAAAATTTGCTCCAGTATGCTGAATCGTGGTTATTAATTATTCTTGTATCAACTATACGATACAAAATAACAATTTGATATTTTTTTATTTGTCAAGAATTTTATATACAATAGGAGTAAATACGTATAACAAGCCATATAAAGATACCGAGTAAACATTTCATTATTACACAGTAGCTTTTTTTGTGACCGTTTCATTAATCATAAAAATACTTAATATCAACCGAAGATCGTTCTAGCAAATCTAATATGCATGCGAAAAGAGCTTGCATAAATTATTCACACTCGTGAAAAATCCCGTGGTTTTAAATCTGATTGTTACAACTAAGCGTTTAAAAGATGTATCCTCGATATACTTATATTTTATACAAGTTCTCAGAAATAGCCCTAGCGTTAATCGCATTAGACGTGCATGCATGATACGATATAACCTATCTATTTACACGTGCTTCTTGATTCGATATAATTTTATATACATAGTATGATACGACATAACCAAGCTATTTACACGTGCATTTATGATTCGGTATACGATTATATATAACCTGGTATACACGTATCAATAACTAGGTATAAGCTTACAGTAGTATCCTCGGTATGCATATACGTATAAATAACCAAGCTATTAACACGCGCACACACACCTCGGCATAGTAACCTCAGTACGCATACACGCGCAAATAACCCAGCTATTTACATGCGCATACTCACCGCGGTATCAACAGCTCGGTATACTAGCATATTAACCACGCTAAATATACACCGCGATATAAACAGCTTGGTATACTAGCATATCAACCACGCTAAATACACACCGCGGTATAAACAGCTCGGTATAGCAGTATATTAACCACGCTAAATATACACCGCGGTATAAACAGCTCGTTATACTAGTATATTATCCGCGCTAAATATACACCACGTTGTAAACAGCTCGGTATACTAGCATATTAACCATGCTAAATATACACCACGGTATAAACAGCTCGGTACAATAATATGCTGCGCTATTTACCCGCGTATACATGCCTCGCTATACGAGCATAGACAACGAGGTATACGTGTATAAAAACAGCTCGGTACAATAGTATGCCGCGCTATTTAGCCGCGTTTACGTGCCTCGGTATACGAGCATAGACAACAAGGTATACGTGTATAAAAATAGCTCAGTATACACGTAGATACACCTAGGTTAACACATATGAATGCACGTATATTACGTGTGTCACGTTGATAATTTTATACTCGTCTCAAAGTTCGTCTGCATGTGTTCCTAGATGCATCATGTATGTTCTCATATGAATGCGTGCAATCAAACTTTAATATTTATTTAAATTAAGAAAATGAGTTAAGAAACGTTTAATTTTTTTCCTCTGTGATAATTTATTTAGTTCCTCTGTGATAGTTTATGGTAAGAAATTGATGAGTTTTCATTTGTTTCTTAGAGGTTATGATATTGATATACATAAGTTGAATTATTTTCTATATATACTGTATAAAGCATTATATTTCTGATTTTTTTTTCAAATAATTGACAAAATGGTGATATTAGATGATACTACTGATACTGTAAACAGTTCCATTGGAACTGTTTACAGTATCAGTAGTCTGTACAGTAGTCTGTAAAAAGTTCTAATGGACTACTGATACTTTAAACAGTTCCAATGGAACTGTTTACAGTATCAGTAGTATCATCTCATATCACCATTTTGTCAATTATTTGAAAGAAAAATCAGAAATATAATGCTTTATACAGTATATATAAAAAATAATCTAACTTGTGTATATCAATATCATAACCTCTAAGAAAAAAATGAAAACTCATCAATTTCTTACCATAAACTATCACAGAGGAACTAAATAAATTATCACAGAGGAAAAAAAAAAACGTTTCTTAACTCATTTTCTTAATTTAAATGAATATTAAAGTTTGATTGCACGCATTCATATGAGAACATACATGATGCATCTAGGAACTCATGCAGACGAACTTTGAGACGAGTATAAAATTATCAACGTGACACACGTAATATACGTGCATTCATATGTGTTAACCTAGGTGTATATACGTGTATACCGAGCTATTTTTGTACACGTATACCTTGTTGTCTATGCTTGTATAGCGAGGCATGTAAACGCGGCTAAATAGCGAGGCATACTATTGTACCGAGCTGCTTTTATACACGTATACCTCGTTGTCTATGCTCGTATAGCAAGGCATGTATACGCGGGTAAATAGCGCGGCATATTATTGTACCGAGCTGTTTATACTGTGGTGTATATTTAGCGCGGTTAATATGCTAGTATACCGAGCTATATTTATACACGTATGCCTCGTTGTCTATGCTCGTATAGCGAGGCATGTATACGCGGGTAAATAGCGCGGCATACTATTGTACCGAGCTGTTTATACCGTGGTGTATATTTAGCGCGGTTATTATGCTAGTATACAGAGCTATTTTTATACACGTATGCTCGTATAGCGAGGCATGTATACGCGGGTAAATAGCGTGGCATATTATTGTACCGAGCTGTTTATACTGTGGTGTATATTTAGCGCGGTTAATATGCTAGTATACCGAGCTATATTTATACACGTATGCCTCGTTGTCTATGCTCGTATAGCGAGGCATGTATACGCGGGTAAATAGCGTGGCATACTATTGTACCGAGCTGTTTATACCGTGGTGTATATTTAGCGCGGTTAATATGCTAGTGTACCGAGCTATTTTTATACACGTATGCTCGTATAGCGAGGCATGTATACGCGGGTGAATAGCGCGGCATATTATTGTACTGAGCTGTTTATGCCTTGGTGTATATTTAGCGCGGTTAATATGCTAGTATACCGATCTATTTTTATATACGTATGCTCGTATAGCGAGGCATGCATACGCGGGTGAATAGCGCGGCATACTATTGTACTGAGCTGTTTATGCCTTGGTGTATATTTAGCGCGGTTAATATGCTAGTATACCGAGCTATTTTTATACACGTATGCTCGTATAGCGAGGCATGTATACGCGGGTAAATAGCGCGGCATACTAGTGTACCGAGCTGTTTCTACCGTGGTGTATATTTAGCGTGGTTAATATGATAGTATACTGAGCTATTTATACCGTGGTATATATTTAGCATGGTTAATATGCTATTATATCGAACTGTTTATAACGCGGTGTATATTTAGCGTGGTTAATATACTGCTATACTGAGCTGTTTATACCGCGGTGTGTATTTAGCGTGGTTGATATGCTAGTATACCAAGCTGTTTATATCGCGGTGTATATTTAGCGTGGTTAATATGCTAGTATACCGAGCTGTTTATATCGCGGTGAGTATGCGCATGTAAATAGCTTGGTTATTTGCGCGTGTATGCGTACTAAGATTACTATGCCAAGGTGTGTGCGCGTGTTAATAGCTTGGTTATTTATACATATATGCATACCGAGAATACTACTGTAAGCTTATACATAGCTATTGATACACGTATACCAGGTTATATATAATCGTATACTGAATCATGAATGCACGTGTAAATAGCTTGGTTATGTCGTATCATACTATGTATATAATATTATACCGAGTCAAGAAGACACGTGTAAATAGATAGGTTATATCGTTTCATACATGCACGTCTAATGCGATTTACGCTAAGGCTATTTCTGAGAACCTGTATAAAATATAAGTATATCGAGGATACATCTTTTAAATGCTTAGTTGTAGCAATCAGATTTAAAACCACGGGATTTTTCACGAGTGTGAATAATTTATGCAAGCTCTTTTTGCATGCATATTACATTTGCTAGAACGATCTTTGGTTGATATTAAGTATTTTTGTAATTAATGAAACGGTCACAAAAAAAGCTACTGTGTAATAATGAAATGTTCACTAGGTATCTGTATATGGCTTGTTATACGTATTTACTCCTATTGTATATAAAATACTTGGCAAATAAAAAAATATCAAATTGTTATTTTGTATCGTGTGGTTGATACAAGAATAATCATGAACCACGATTCAGCATACTGGAGCAAATTTTACCGTTATTAATTTCTCACAGGTGGAATTTTGAATTGTCGAACTTCTATGCTACTGTGAATACAGCCTAAATGTATAATTGCCGAAAATAACCATTTTTTATCGTTATATTATTCTTAAAAATTTTATTATTATTTATTTATCATATAACAATTAATTCATAGCATTTTCCATAATTTCTTTTATTTTTCAGCTTTTAAAGTAAAAAGGCAGTAAATTAGATTAGTAAATACAAAAGCAATTATTTTGTGAATATCTTTGAAAAAAAGTTATTAAAAATAAATTAAAATTCTAAAAAGAATTTTAATTTTTAATAATGGTTTTGACTGCGATTAGAAAAAAGCTTATATGAAAATGAAAAAAGGACAACCAAATAAATATAAACAGAAATTAGAAAATACTAAGATAACAAATGGCATTTCAAGAAAACAATGGGTACTGATAAATTGGAACAAATACGTGCGAATGAGGCTTTACGCAAGAAAGAAGCTTATATAAAAATCAAAGAATAACAACCGAAAAAATATGAAGAAAAATTAGAAAAAAATAAGATAACAAAATTGAAATTTAAGGAAAAAATGAGTACTGATAAATTGGAACAAATACGTGCGAATAAGGCTTTACGTAAGATAGAAGCTTTTATAAAAATTAAAGGAAAATAACCGAAAAAATATTTTAAAAAATTAGAAAATACTAAGATAACAAAATTGAAATTCAAGGAAGAAATGAGTACTGATAAATTGGAACAAATACGTGCGAATGAGGTTTACGTAAGAAAGAAGCTTAAATAAAAATTAAAGAAGTAAAACCAAAATAATATGAAGGAAAATTAGAAAATACTAAGATGACAAAATTGAAATTCAAGGAAAAAATGAGTATTGATTATTTGTTACAAATACGTGCGAATGAAGCCTTACGTGAAAAAGAAGATGATATAAAAATTAAAGAAATACAACCCAATAAATATAAAGAAAAATTAGAAAAATACTTAAAAAAATCACAAAAATGAAATCAAAGATAAAAAGGGTACTGATAAAATGGAACAAATACGTACAAATGAAGTTACATGTAAGAAAAAAGCTTACATTAAAATGACAAAAAAAACAACCAAATAAATATAAAAAAAATTGAAGATAATAAGATATAAAGAATAAAATCAATTAAAAATAGAGATACTAATAAATTGAAAAAATTGCATGAAAAAGAAAAATTACGCAAAAAAGAGACATAGAAAAGTTATAAGTGAACAATATAATGAATATGAGAGAATGGTACAAATAAAAAATAAAAAATTTAAAAACAAAATTACATTGACCCAATGAAACTTGTAAATTATCGTGGTAAACCTGATTCTTTTGTAACTATGACCTGTAACCCACATTCGGAAGAAATAACTGAAAACTTGGAAATTTATGAAAATGCGATAGATATACCAGATATTATAACAAAAGTATTTTATCAAAAAGTAGAAGAATCCAAAAATTTAGTAATAAAAAAGGGAATATTAATAAAATCTATTGCATATAGTTGAGTAATTGAATTACAAAAACGAGGGTTACCGCAGATGCTTATGTTAGTAACAACTTACTCTTGGATAAAAATGATAAATTTTATATTCCCAAAAGAGTTGATAAAATCATAAGTGCAGAAATCCCAAATTGAGATATTCATCCAAAATTATATAGTATTGTTAAATAATTTATGATACGCGGTCCCTGTAGTATGCAAAATATAAATTGTTCGTGTATGGATAAAAATACGAACCAATGTACTGAAAATTTTCCATAAAAATTTAATAATATAACAATATTTAAATCTAATGGATATCCACTATACAAACGTCAAAATGATGGCGTCAATATAATTCTCAAAAATAAATTTACAGAATGAATTGCAGATAATTGATTTTTTGTTCCTTATAATCTTCACTTATTATTGAAATTTAATGCACACATCGTAGAAATTTGTTCCACTGTACACTTCATTAAATATTTATTCAAATACTGTTATAAGGGTCATGATTGTGCACATATTAAAATACATCAAGTAAGTTTGGATTTTCAATCAGAAAATAAAGATACTTTTCAAAATGACAATCGTGAAAATGTTGAATATGAATATGACGAAACCGAACAATACATTAATACACGATATTTATGTCCACCTCAAGCAATGCACAGATTATGAGAATATCCTATACATGTTATTTCACATACTATAAAACGTCTAAGCGTTCATGAAGAAAATCAACAAATCGTATTTTTCAAAGAAGAAAAAGAAGAAATGATCATGCAAAAAAATGTGGAAACAACATTAACAGCATATTTTGAATTGAATAAAGAAGATTTTGAAGCACAAAATTACTTGTATTCAGAAATACCAAATTTTCATATATTTGATGAAAAACTGATAAAGTGGGATAAAAGAAAAAAAAAACCAATACTTAGTAGAATGTACTCAGTAAGTCTGAAAGATAGAGAACGTTATTTCATTAGGTTATTATTATCACATGTTAAAGGAGCCACATCTTTTGAAGCTTAGCGTACTGTTGATGATGTGATGTACAATTCGTTTTATGAGGCAGCTAAGGCAAAACAATTAATTATTGAAGATGAAGAATGAGATAGATGTTTGGAAGAAGCATCTTCAACAGAATTTCTTTATATTCTTTATGGATTATTTGCTTTCATTTGCGTTTTTCATAATCCTATAAATGCACGAGATTTATATGAAAAATATAAAGATAAGTCACATTATCCGAAATACGAAAAAAATATAGGTGAAAATCTTGCATTGAATGTTATTAAAAATAATTTACAAGTCAATGAATTTTTTTTAAACGATTTTAATTTATCTCACATAAGCACATCTATAGAAGAAGATAATAATTAAACAATTTTCAATCATAATAATAATATTTTAAATGAATTAGAAATGAAAATAAATTCTTTAAATGATAAACAAAGGCAAATATTCAACTCTACTTTAAAAAGTTTAAACAACCAAAGTAAAGAAAAATATATTTTTATTGATGGACCAGGCATAAGTGGAGAAAGTTATTTACTTGACGTTGCAATAGTTTATTTTAAATATCATACTATCCATTATTTAGGTGTAGCTTGGACAGCTATAGTAGCGAATCCATTAGTCGATGGAAAAACCGTGCATACAACGTTTAAACTACCGTTACGAGGACGCTGAATCCCTCTATTTTTTTCTAATTGAAAAATGTAGGTTTTTGGAATAACTAACGATTATTGATAAGGGGTCGTACCCAAATGCCGTTGAAAAGATCGACTTAAAGAGGTCTTCACCGAAGAAGAAACGTATGAACTAAACCAGCACTATCTATCATGAAGACTACGATTTCCGCCTGGAGATGACGATGGATATCATCCCGAAACCGACAGCTAATTACCATCAATTTGAAATTCACATTTTGACCATATATGATGTCTTATACAAACCATCGTTGTAAAACAAAAGTTGAAGGTTTTTACTACCTTAACCACAGCTCTATTTCACCAAGGACGAAGAACCTTCCCGACCTGGGAGGTGTAACATCTTGAATTTCCCTCTCTACCTTGCTCTTCTTTTAAATTTATAATTATTTCTTTGTTTATACAACTATCAAAAAAAAGAAAAAATTCATTTGATACACGATAATAAAACTAACCGCATATTTTAAGTTTAAGTTATTACCACCATACTAACTCTATTGTACTCTTCACCACCATTAGGAGTAAGAATTTTTCTTCAACCTTGTAAGAGGAAAGCTAAAAGGTTTTGTTAATCACAGCCTTACTTCATTGAGGACTATGAATCTTCTCAATCTGGAAGGTGTAACGTCTTCGCTTATCAAACATTTTTTTATTATTAATAAATTTTGAATCTTGTTACAAAAAAATTTTTGGCTGAGATTTCCAAAAGTTTTAGCTTCTCCGTTCAAGAGGTCATCGGAAAAAAATGAGCATTGGAATTATATAATTATAATGAAAAAGCGTTACCGTTTTCTTAATTAGATGAAAACAATGAACGGTGACCTCTACTAGAAAATAAGTCGCCAAGAGTTCAGAGGTTTTTTCCATCATGATTTTCGGTTTTCCCGAAAAAATTTAAAAACCTCTGAACTAATCATAATGCATGTTATTCTACCACAGTCGTTTGTTGCACCTAGTACAGGTCAGTTGTATCTTCAGAAGCCATAAAAGGCAATAGAATTTTTATAAGTCATATACTAAAAAAGTTAAGACTAAGTGTAATCTTTTTGTATTCCATTTTAAAGTGATTATTATATTATTTGTCGATTTTACATTTTATATTCTTTTTAAAAGTGATTATTACATTACTTACAACGCTATATTACATATTGTACCAAGGAAAAAGGTTATTGTCAACCAAAGTGACAATTAAAAAAACAACAATCAAGGTAATAATTAAAGTAATTATTCATATTGTTTTCTTTCTTCGATTTCTAAAAAGAGCTCTCGAACCTGCAAATAAATCTCACTCTATCTCCTATAGCCTCTGCCACGCGAAAACCCTCTTGCTTGCGTAACCGCTTGACGCAGCGAGAACTGCAACGTACGGGTAAATTACAATATTGAAAATAATAACTTTTATTCGGACATTACAGGGGGTGGGTGTAAGGTTTCAGGAGAAGGGGCAAAGGGGGGCCTTTTTATTTTAAATAACGTAAATGACAATTTAGAAGAAGAATCAGAGGTCGTCAGTGGCTCATTCGGTAGAGCGATGGATTCGTAGTCTCGAAGCTTCAAGTTCGATTTCCGCTCTCGGCCGAATGATACAATAACCATTGTACATTACAAGTGCTTTGTTCACAAAAACATCGACGACTATCCGTCGCTAATTAGTATCGCAACGATATGAATAAAAAATAAAATAAAAAAAGGGAGAGCTAGGGGACCAAAGGGGGGGGGGAGTTGAAGTTGCTTGAATTCTGATCTTACAACTATATATATATATGTTTATTCTGTATATGTGTATTATTAAAAAAAAACTACATTTATGAAATAATTATCAGTTAAGAAAATTAATCATTTTAAATTACATGTTATTTTATTTAAGTGTAACGTGTACGTCGTATAAAGTTTTTTTGAAAATCCCATAAATTAGGCAATTTCATTCCTTGACAGTTGATAAATTTCATTAAAACATTCAAAGATATAACTTTTATTGGTCGATATAAAGTAACGTAAAAATTAAAATTTATTAATTTGAATTTTTAAGAATGATCATAATGATTATTTAGATCAAACATCAGTAATATATTACAATGTTAACGTTTGAATAATTTTTTGAACAATTTTGACGTAATTTCTTCCTTTTAAAATACAAATACCTATATAAATATATATGATCAAATATGTATTGTAAAGTGATTGTCAACAATTATTCTAATTATTATTTTATATAGATAAGAATAGTTTTGTTTATTTTTATGTATACATTTTAAAAATACATCATCTATTATGATTAATAACCGTATTTACATAATTCAATTTATTAATATTACGTTTTAACATTATAATATTAATCAAAATTGAATTATAATTAGAGTGTGAATGGGTCATTGGTATGTGCGTGCCTGTGTGTGTGAGTGTGTGTAAGTGTCAGTATTTGAGAACGATCATGATGTGTGTAGGTGTGTTATGCGTGTAGTGTTTTGTCAGTTAATATGCGTATTGATACGAATTGGTGTACGTGTATGTTATGGTGTTTTTGTGTATTGGTATAAATTTTTGTATTTGTGCTGTGCGCGCATACGATCATTTATGTATAGGTGTGGGTATGTATGTGTGTATGTAAGTTTAAGCGCAGACATGTATGCGTATGTTCGTGTCAGCTAAAAAGTGAGTTGTACTTTATTATTATCGAGTATGTGTATGTTTTTATGTGTTAGTGTGTTTGTGGGTGTCCGTGAGTATATGTTCATAGCAGTGAAGAATTTCATGTTTGTAAATTGCGTATAAGTTAGTGTGTGTGTGTGTGTGTGTGTGTGTGTGTGTGTGTGTGTGTGTGTGTTTGTGTATGTGCGGGTCTGCGCGCGTGTATATGTGTGTATTTGTATATGTATATATTATAGAGTATGTGTGTATTTGTGTGTATTTGTGTATGCATATATTATGTTCGTATGTGTGTATTTGTTTGTCTATTTATTATGTAAGTGTGTATGAGTGAGTCTTGTGTGTATGTATGTACGTGTATGTGTGTGCGTATATATAGTGTGTATGTATATTAGTAGAAGTGTTAACGTCAGTTAAGAAGTGTGTCGTTTTGTATTCGTGCCACTGTGTATATTTGTGTGCGCTTATATATCGTGTGAATGTGTATTAGTGAAAGTGTTAACGTCAGTTAAAAAGTGTGTCATTTTCTATTCATGCCACTGTGTATGTTTCTGTGTGCGTAATAGTTGGTTCGTCTTTGTCTATTATTATATATGTTTATAAGAGCGCTATATGTAGTGCGCCTGTATGATAGTGTACTTGAGAAAATGTTCGTATCAGCTAATAAGTGAGTCGTATTTCATTATTGTCAGTATGTGTATGTTTTTTGTGTGTTGGTGGATTTATCGGTATTCGTAAGTACATGTTTATTGCAGTAAAAAGGTTTACGTTGGTAAATTGCGTTAAAGTTTGTGTTAATGTGTGTGTGTTTGTTTAAGCGCCAGCGTGTAAGTGTATGCATGTGTGTGTTCATAGATGTTTGCGTGTGTGTGTATCCGTATGTGTATGTGCGTTCATGTTTGTGTTTGTAAATGTATGATGTAGAAGTGTCTGTGGATAGAGTGTTCATCTTGGTTGAAAAGTGTCTTGTATAGTATTTGTAGCATTAGGTGTATGTTTTTGTGAGTGTAAGTAGGTTCGTCTATATCAGTTAATGTGTTCGTAGCAGAGTGAAAATTAATGTTTGTTAAGCGCCTGTTCATAAGTTAGTATGCATGTGTGTTAATTTTGGTTTTGGTGGTAGCGCATGTATCGGTATGTATGTGTATTGATAAGTATGTGAATTGCGATAGGTGTGTAAATTTTATCATAAGTCTTTTGTGTATGTGTGTGTGTGTGTGTATGAGTATACTTCTCTGTGGTTTAGTGTAATTGTAAGTGTATGTATATTTATGTATGTATCCATAAATGTTTAGTTATATGTCTGTATATGCGCGCAAATACATATTAGTGTGTGTGTGTGTTTGTGCTTGTGTGTGTGAGATTGTCAGTGTGTGTCTATGTTTGTGTGTGTGTGTGTGTGTGTGTGTGATTGTGCGTTCATCCGTGTATATGTACGTGCGTGTGTGCACGTGTATATATGTGTGCATTCATGTATGTATGTATTATATAAGTATGTGTGTGTAGTTTTATGTATAATGTTAGTGCGTGCGTGTATTTTTATGTGTGATGTAAGCGTGAGTGTGTATTTTTATGCATGATGTAAGTGTGTGTAAGTTTGTGGTGTGTGTGTATGTCTGTGCATGTATATGTGTGCGTATGTATGGTTTGTATGTGTATGAGTGAAAATGTTAGATGTCAGATGAAAAGAGTGTCACAAATGTTCGTATCAGCTAAAAAATGCGTCGTATCACATTATTGTGATTGTGTGTAAGCTTTTTGTGTGTAGGTGGATTTATTGGTATCCGTAAGTATATGTTCCTTGTAGTGAACAAGTTTTCAATGGTTAATTGCGTAAAAGTTTGTGTGCACGTGTGTGTGTGTGTGAGAGTATACTTCTCTGTGGTTTAGTGAGATTTTTAGTGTAATTGTAAGTGTATGTATATTTATGTATGTATCCGTAAATGTTTAGTTATATGTCTGTATATGCGCGCAAATACATTTCAGTGTGTGTGTTTGTGCTTGTGTGTGTGAGATTGTCAGTGTGTGTCTATGTTTGTATGTGTGTGTGTGTGTGTGTGTTTGTGCGTTCATCCGTGTATGTGTACGTGCGTGTGTGCGCGTGTATATATGTGTGCATTCATGTGTGTATGTATTATATAAGTATGTGTGTGTGTATTTTCATGTATAATGTTAGTGTGTGCGTGTATTTTTATGTATGATGTAAGTGTGAGTGTGTATTTTTATGCATGATGTAAGTGTGTGTAAGTTTGTGGTGTGTGTATGTCTGTGCATGTATATGTGTGCGTATGTATGGTTTGTATGTGTATGAGTGAAAATATTAAAGTCAGATGGAAAGGGTGTCACAAATGTTCGTGTCAGCTCAAAAATGCGTCGTATCACATTATTGTCATTGTGTGTAAGCTTTTTGTGTGTAGGTGGATTTATCGGTATCCGTAAGTATATGTTCCTTGTAGTGAACAAGTTTTTAATGGTAAATTGCGTAAAAGTTTGTGTGCACGTGTGTGTGTGTGTGTGAGTATACTTCTCTGTGGTTTAGTGAGATTTTTAGTGTAATTGTAAGTGTATGTATATTTATGTATGTATCCATAAATGTTTAGTTATGTGTCTGTATATGCGCGCAAATACATTTCAGTGTGTGTGTGTGTTTGTGCTTGTGTGTGTGAGATTGTCAGTGTGTGTCTATGTTTGTGTGTGTGTGTTTGTGCGTTCATCCGTGTATGTGTACGTGCGTGTGTGCGCGTGTATATATGTGTGCATTCATGTATGTATGTATTATATAAGTATGTGTGTGTATTTTTATGTATAATGTTAGTGCGTGCGTGTATTTTTATGTGTGATGTAAGCGTGAGTGTGTATTTTTATGCATGATGTAAGTGTGTGTAAGTTTGTGGTGTCTGTGCATGTATATGTGTGCGTATGTATGGTTTGTATGTGTATGAGTGAAAATGTTAAAGTCAGATGGAAAGAGTGTCACAAATGTTCGTGTCAGCTAAAAAATGCGTCGTATCACATTATTGTCATTGTGTGTAAGCTTTTTGTGTAGGTGGATTTATCGGTATATGTACGTATATGTTCATTGTAGTGAACAAGTTTTCATTGGTAAATAACGTAAAAGTTTGTGTGCACGTGTGTGTGTATGTCTGTGCATGTATATGTGTGCGTATGTATGGTTTGTATGTGTATGAGTGAAAATGTTAAAGTCAGATGAAAAGAGTGTCACAAATGTTCGTATCAGCTAAAAAATGCGTCGTATCACATTATTGTCATTGTGTGTAAGCTTTTTGTGTAGGTGGATTTATCGGTATATGTAAGTATATGTTCATTGTAGTGAACAAGTTTTCATTGGTAAATTGCGTAAAAGTTTGTGTGCACGTGTGTGTGTGTGTTTAAGCGCCAGCGTGTAAGTGTATGTATATGTGTGTACATGTATGTTTGCATGTGTGTGTATCCGTATGTGTATGTGCGTTCATGTTTGTGTTTATAAATGTTTGGCGTAGAAGTGTGTATAGATAAAGTGTTCATTTCGGTTGAAAAGTGTTTAGTATAGTATTTGTAGCTTTAGGTGTATGTTTCTGTGTGTGTAAGTGGGTTTGCCTATGTCAGTTAATATGTGTTTGTAGCATAGTAGAAGTTTATGTTTGTTAAGTACCTGCTTATAAGTTAGTATGCATGTATGTTCATTTAGGTTTGAGTTGCAGCGTATATATCAATATGTATGTGTTGATAAGCATGTGAACTACGATAGGTATGTGAACTTTACAATAAGTTTTTTGTGTATGTGTGTGTATCAGTATATTTCTGTGTGCTTCAGTGAGATTTCCAGTGTAATTGTCGATGTATGTATATTTATGTATGTATGTGTGTATGTTTATATATGTGTCTGTATGTGTGTGTGTGTGTGTGTGAGTGTGTCTGTGTGTGTAAGTGTGTCTGTGTGTTTCTTTCTGCGTTCATGCGTGTATGTGTACGTACGTGTGTGCGCGTGTGTACATGTGTGCATTTGTGTGTGTATGTGTTAAGAAAGTGTGTGTGTATTTTTATATATAATGTAAGTGTGCGTAAGTTTGTGGTGTGTGTGTGTCTATGTCTGTGCGTGTATATGTGTGCGTATGCATGGTGAGCATGTATGTTAGTGAAAGTGTTCACGTCATTTAAAAAGTATGTCATTTTGTATCCGTGCCACGGTGTATGTTTCCGTGTGCGCATTAGTTGGTTCGTTATTGTCTATAAGTATATATGTTAATAAGAGCGCTATATGTAGTGCGCCTGTATGATAGTGTACTCGATAAAATGTTCATCTCAGCTGAAAAGTGGGTTGTATTTTTTTTATTTTAACGTATGTGTATGTTTTCATGTGTGTTGTGGGTTTGTCGGTGTCCGTATGTATCTTTCTATAGCAGTAAAGAAGTTCACGTTGGTGAATTGCGTATAACTTGGTGTGTATATGTTTATATGTGTGCATGTGTGTGTGTGTGTGTGTGTGTGTGTGTGTCGGTGTGTGTTTAAGCGCTTGCGTGTGAGTGTATGTATGTATGTAGATGTATGTTTGCGTGTGTGTGTATATGTATGCGTATGTTCGTTCATTAATGTGTTTGTAAATGTATGGTGTAGAAGTGTGTATCGATAAAGTGTTCATCTCGGTTGAAAAGTGTCTTGTTTACACTGAGAGAAAATTCATGCCAATAGAACATTTAGTTTACGTATTCAACGTTAGTAAGTAATATCCTATGCCTTCATAACAGCGCCATATACTCTTACGAGGTTTATGCTATCCAAAAACTGTTTGTTTACATGCTTTTGTAACTCCCCACTCTAATATCCTTTGATAGCTGGCGCTGTATCCTCTCATGGGACGTGAAGGGAGTAAACGTGGCTTGTCCACTATTCTTTTTTCACTGCTAACGATGGCATTCTTTCATTGCTCAAGTCACCTCCTCTTTTGGGTGGCGACGCGAGAAAACACGGCTGGTCTATATCCAAAATCATGTCGCAAATTTTGTTAACGTATTTTCGTAGCGTGAATCTTTTTTTTCTTTTTTTTTCTTTTTTTATGAAGGAAGATACATTATAAATATAATCTGTTAAACTTTGTAACCATCAGTAATTAATTTTTAACTTGAAATTTAATTATTTCAAACAGCTGGGGGGGCAGATGAGCATGTACGATTTCACGCCAGAGATATTTAGCGTTGGTCTAGTACGTAACGTTCGCGCTTTTCCTTTTGAGTACGCGAGCACAACTCTTGGTTAAAACCACTTTAAAAAAAAATTTTTTTTTATTATTTCAATAGTTTTTATTACTTTTTTTTATTTATATTTTTTATATTTTCTATTTTTTTAATTTTTTTAAAATCTATTTTCTACATGTTACTTAAAGAATGCTCGTTTTTTTAATTAATATTTTTAATTAAATTATTTCATATACAAAATAATTTAGAATATAAATAAAGAAATGATAGTGATGTTTACAATACTATAGTTCAATTTTTTCTTTATAAACATATATCGATGTATAATATATATTATAAAATAAATAATGATACCTCAGTTTTCTTTATTTATTGTAATTTATTGTAAATTTTATAAACTAAATTTGTAACGGTATTCTACCGTGTTTGAATCTTGCGCGCTTAGGTATTAAAATAGAATAAACGCTCGGTCATATATCTCGTCTAAGAAGAGTAAAGAAGTGCGTATCTTGACGACCGGCACGCGAGAGAGAAGCTCGCCGGCCGGGAGGCGCTTCAGAGAGTTTCCGGCTACCGTTGCTTTAACACGAAACCTAAGCCGCGCTGTGCTCATTAGAGGATTTCGCTACGTGGTTTTATAATACGTTAGACTAAGTTCGCAATTGATAACGCGAAACATTGTCTTAAATAAAAGTCGTTAGTTTATATCGACTAGCGTATTATATTTTATTTGCAAGTTGCAACTCTCGGAAATTCTTTCCGTAGAGTTTTGCTTGACCACTTTCGCGCCTCTTAGCGGTCAGCCATTAAGAAGGGGTCGAACTATCTGTCTTTGTCTAATAGCGTTTTTCATCATTTATGTAAACACTATCCGGTATAACAAGAAAAAAATAGCAGCCCCCGCTAGATATTAATATAATAAGTAAATTTTGTAATAACAACCAAATTTTTTTACTGCGTAGTTTTTGAATAATTAGAGACCTACCGAAAGAAAGATAGGTTATATGCTAGATTGATAGTAGGTCTCTAATTAGTCAAAAACTATGCAGTAAAAAATTTGATTGTTATTACAAAATTTATTAATTATACTAATATCTAGCGAGGGCTGCTATTTTTTTCTTGTTATAAAGGATAGTGTTTATATAAATAATGAAAAACGCTATTAGACAGAGACAGATAGTTCGGCCTCTTCTTAAGTGCCAGCAAATACGTTGATCGGCGTATATAGGATTCCACCGATTTACGTCCAGGCAACCATGTTGGCAGAGCTCAGCGAAATTCAAGGATCAGGAAGAGACATCTTCCACGGACCTACTCTAGAGCATCTACGTATTGGTTACGTACAGGGAAGAAGCTACGGTAAGCGAGCGGCGACTAAGTGCACGTAGGTAATTAGTGTAAGCTGGCCAGCGCGTTACTGTAAGTATCAATATGCTGTGCGATATCCAAGTGTCTCTTCCTCGAGAGATACTTGTTCAGGTATATTGGTATCATCGGTTATATAACCAATCAGCGTCATAAGTGAGTACTATTTAGTTCGCGACGCGCCCTCCCTTTGCTTGCTCTCTCATTAGAAGCGTACATTAATTTCACATATTATATTATTTCATTTTCGTTGAATTCATATTTTACCTTTGTATTTATATTTTCCTCATAATAAATTCATCTTGTTTTCTATTAAATCGTGCTTCATATTAATTTATATTGCCTGACTATATATAAATAAAATATATATTTCCCGTTGCTTACTCCGATGCCTCAGCGATCCCTGTAAACAGTTATAAATTAATTAGTTACGTAATATCATATATTTTAATATAACGTATTTTGGAACCTGCCTCACAAAGGAAAACTGCGCTACTGGCAACGCGTCTCTCGATCAGGTAAGAGAGAGAGAGACGCAGTGTGTGCAGCAAGCGACAAGTATATCACATAAGACTTTGTCCTTTATCGATAGGATTAATTAGCTAGCACAATCGGAGTTCGCTGTGTAATATTTAGTAAAATTTCTTATAGTTTCAGCGACTTCGCATAAAATTAAATTTAAAGACTCAGCTAAAAAGTAATATTTAATTAAAAGCTAATTCTTTTTTGTAACGGGCAAAATAACTGTTACAAAATGGCGCCCAACTAATAGATGCGTCAACGGGATCAGGCTTTCACGCGTCGTCTAATAAATCAAAATTTTCAAATGGCGTCGAGCACGTAGTTAACGTCGACGCAAACAGCCTTCGCGTTGTTCATAAATGATTTTATATCAAAGATGGCGTTTCGCTATGGATAAAGTTCGATATTCAAAATAGCACGTGTCAAGAAATTTTTTTTCTTTATGAAAAGCAAAATTATTTTTAATCAAAGATAAATAAATTTAGAATTGAAGTTAAATTTTTTTTTTCACGTCTCAAAAAATAAAATTAATATTAAATTGCCTTTTTTTCAAAAAATAAAATAAAAAATTTCTAAAAAAATTGCTAGGTATCAATTAAAATTTTTTGTCGATTAGCTGGTACAAATTTGTGTCTCCACGTGTCCCAGTAAGAAGTTTCATTTCTTTTCTTAACGTGCAGACATTTTCACGCTTTAATAGCATAGTGACAGAGACAAAAAATATAGCTCTGTATGCCTTATAGTTCGCTTTATGTGAAAAAGCGAACAGGCAGTTGAGATTTTCTAAGAATTAGAATAGTCCGTCGTTGTGTATGACCCTCTTACCGATCAGGTCGTCAATAGTAAATTATAAAATTCAACGGTGAGAGAGAAATATTGGTTTCAGCTAACGAGGAAGTTGAAATTAAATCAGTAGAAAAATAACCCTTTAGTATAGGATAATTTAGTATCATTGACATTAAAATTTTTTTGTATTTTGATATAATATTTAATTGAATTAAAATTAAAATTTTTTATACATATTAAAGGGCTAGATAATTTTTTTTCAACTTGTATAATAAGTAAAGTTTTAAAGTTGAAATTTTTATTTTTACACATATTGGAAATTTTTTTTTTTTTTTTCTCTGTCATCAACGACTGCTAGCTCGTAGCGCGGCAATCGATTGGCGCTGTGTGTGTTGTGGAGAAATTTCAGAATTTTCTCGAAGACTTTGAATTAAAATTGGTTTCTACACTAAACGTTAGATACACATGTATAATAAATAAATTGTCCCTACACATTTAGGTGTGCATTTTTAACAAAAGTTTAAGAACGCACAGATTTTTGGGTTTGGCTATTTATGTTAATACTTAGTATTTTAAATTGACTAATATTGCAGAATTTTGTTTAGTAATATATTGCATTTTCAATTTGATAAATTAATTGTAATTACTGGAAATTCTAGTAAAAATCCAAAAGTCAAAACAATTAATTTTTTAAAATATATACATATTTAGTAAATTTCGACTGCTACGTATGTATATGGTTTTAGTATAACCATATACAAACAATCAGTAATATAATTTGCTTTATAATAAACGTGCGTACACATACACAGTGAGCGTGTGCGACTAGTATAAATAGAAAATATATCAAGAAAAAAGATATTTATCAAGATGGCTGCACAACAGATAACGGTCAACAAAAATCACAAAGCTGCCACTATAAAAGTCTATAAATGGGCAACATGCTTGTCAGAAGATGACCTAATAGATTCGCTTCAAACATTAGAATTGAAGTAAGAAGGGTTACCTTTCGAACAGTCACACCGATTAGTGCAATGGCTATTAGGCAATTATACGGCGGTGGACTTTGAGCAATTAAATCCTACAGAGGACGAAATGGCGACACGGCAACGCCGCGAGGTGGTCAGGAAAGAGTTCATCGAAAGAACCATATTTGAAAAGACAGGATCTACGATCTATGATGATAACGTGGATCCAAACGAAGAACATCCACTCACCGTATTGCGTAATGACGAAACGGTGGTGAAAAATTTAAATGCTACGTCAAGCAATATTACGCAAAACGAAATGCGTAACGATCAGGTGGTACTTGAGAATCCCAACGTACAACAAAGAAGTGAAATAGCACTAGATGTCTCTAAAGTACTAAAAGAACTGATAAACTATCTTACCTCCATGCACAATCAGATGAAAGAAGTGTCTTCTTGGATGAAAGGAATGTCAACTACAGTGAATTTTTTAGCACAAAAAGTTGAAGTACTTTCGACACCAAGATCCTCAAGCACACATCTGTTCGATCAGGCTGTAGGTGGGAAAACACTTAGTCGAGAAAACCACCAAGCAAATAAAAGTAATGAACAGCACGTGGCTTTTCGTGATACATTTAGTATACATTACAATAACAGTAGTAGCCCATTAAATAGCCAAGCGAATAATAATGCAGGTACAGATCAGCAAAACTACAGAAATCATAATAGTTTTTCAACTGGTACTGCAGGGACACGTACAGTCGAGAGGGAGGGACCCCTCACACTGCAAACAGTGCAATGGATAACGCTAATCTGACCAGGCAGAGTGACCGTCCAGCAAATGCAAATAAAAATATAGACGTAGGTCACATAGTGCGACGCTGGAATGTTACATTTTTTGGCGAGCGAGGCCAAAGTATTAACCTTTTTTTAACTAGAGTTGAGGAGTGTCGAGCGATAGCTAAACTTAGCGAAAGTGACTTGTTATCCTCGCTCTCCGAACTATTGTCAGACGTAGCAGCCACCTGGTATAGAAATAACAGGCATTCTTGGCAAACCTGGGCTCAATTGAAAAAAGCTGCATTGCGATGGTATGGATATAGCATACGTTTCCGACAGCGATTGTTAGCAGAAGCTAATGCACGTACACAAGGGAAAGATGAGCCTGTACGAGATTATATTATATGCTTACAATCTATAATTTTAAAACAAGTTCCGTTACCTGACATTAGTCAACAGCTTGATTTATTGCACCGTAACCTCTTACCAGAAATTCAACTTATGGTCAGAAGAGATGAAGTTATGGATATTGAATCTTTATTAGAAAAAGCTGTAGAAGCTGAATTGGTACTCGAGGCGGAGAAAGTCTATAGACCACCTCCTCCGCCCGAACAGTCATTGTTACCTGACGTAGCTTATAGGCCAACGAATAAGGTCGAAAACAATGAAGTACAAATAGCAGCAATACAGGAGGAACAAGCTGCTAATGATCAGGCTAACATAGTCAGAATGATGATTGCAATAACGACTAAGTTGACTAAACTTACTGAGGCGTTCGAAAAGCAGCAGGGGTTTAGCGAGAATAACGTACAAGGACCAGCAGCGCTTAAATTACCTCGAAGAAAGTCTGCTAAGCGTCATCGGAATTTTAAGAAGCGATCTCGAAAATCTGCTCAAGATGACAGTAATTCGGATCGAAGGAGCCAACAACAAAAGGATAGTTCTTCAGGAGATACAAATCAGACAAAACCAGGTCAAGAAAACCAGGAAGGTTCGAAAAATCCAAAACGTAACCGTGAATGTTATCGGTGTGGATTGACTGGATATACTGTCTGGTCCTGCCCATTGTGTACGGGAAAAGGACCAGGGAACGAGTAGATGAGATACCTACCGTTCCAAGTGAGGCTTATAAGACCTCAAAACCTTCTAATAGAAAGGTGTTAGATAAAAATCTGCCTGAAGACTCAGTAGAAACAGAAGTTCAGTCTCACACTTGTCAAATTGAGACAAGTGAGCAGGCAGAGCTAAATCAGCCAATAATCGATGATCAAGCTCGATGGTGGCTCCCAGTAGTGATCAGAGATTACCGAATAAGGGCTCTATATGACCCAGGTGCATCACGCACGGTCATGAACTCGCTAGGGTTACAGCTAGCAGTAGCCTGTAATGTACCTTTAATACCAGCTACAGGTAGATTGGTTAAAGTAGCAGATGGTAAATCCTGCTCACTAGTATGTTATGTTGACCTTCCTTTCACTGTAGGCGGGATTACCAAAACGATTCGCTGTGCGATCATGCCAAGTTTAAATGAAGAATGCTATCTAGGA
This sequence comes from Anastatus disparis, assembly GCA_017163975.1. Lineage (NCBI taxonomy): Eukaryota > Metazoa > Arthropoda > Insecta > Hymenoptera > Eupelmidae > Anastatus > Anastatus disparis. The sequence continues at coordinate 1,852,699 of JAFFSR010000243.1, read as the reverse complement.
GGCAACTTTGTACGAGCATTTAGAGCTATTTTCGATCCTTGTGAAAATAAGCTTTCTTTCAAAGGTACTAATGTAAAGATAAATTTACAAATTGTGGCTCTTAAACAACTGTACATTAGAAAATTAGATACAGTTGGTTTAGCTGATGTTTCAGCAGCTTGATAAAAAGCTTGGTTGCAGGTAGAGAAAAAGCGACTCATAATTTAGTATTCGAAAGAAATAAAATACTCTCTCCAGCTGCTCAATACATAGCTAGTAAGCTTGCGCCAAAATTTGTCGGTACCTATATAGATACAGCTAAATCTGGATTAAGTACACATAGATTGTTAGACAAGGATGGTAATCCGTATAGTCCGATTCATGGAGAGCATCTTAAGGCATATATCGCGAGGCAAGAAGATGATCTGCAAACTCAACCACCGTTGGAATCAATGCGTGCGAATAAGACGATGAGCGACCCGTCTTTTGCGAGCGATGCGACTCCGTGTGTCAACGGAGGGTCGGACTCAGATTGCGTGCGACCGCCTGCGAGCGGTGATTTTCCCCATTTTGAGAAACCGAATAGGAAGCGAAGTCATCCGCGTAAAGCAGCTATCGTCCTAACGCGAACTGTAGAACATATGCGTCAAGTTGAGTCCGAACCAATCAGGCGTAAACGTAGGCCTAAGGGTTCTACCAATGTAAAGCGTAGCGAAAGCATAGTGGTTGGTTCACCGGGAAAACGCGTGTTCAACAAAAATTAATTCGTGGTAGGAAATCGTAAACATTAACATTACTTAAGGCAGTAATTGCATACCTACCGCGCGATAGGCAGAGCAGACAAACCAGGTTATGCTGCGTCTGGCAGAGGAGTGTAACGGTATTCTACCGTGTTTGAATCTTGCGCGCTTAGGTGTTAAAATAGAATAAACGCTCGGTCATATATCTCGTCTAAAACGAGTAAAGAAGTGCGTATCTTGACGACCGGCACGCGAGAGAGAAGCTCGCCGGCCGTGAGACGCTTCAGAGGGTTTCCGGCTTCCGTTGCTTTAACACGAAACCTAAGCCGCGCTGTGCTCATTAGAGGATTTCGCCACGTGGTCTTATAATACGTTAGACTAAGTTCGTAATTGATAACGCGAAACATTGTCTTAAATAAAAGTCGTTAGTTTATATCGACTAGCGTATTATATTTTATTTGCAAGTTGCAACTCTCGGAAATTCTTTCCGTAGAGTTTTGCTTGACCACTTTCGTGCGTCTTAGCGGTCAGCCATTAAGTGCCAGCAAATACGTTGATCGGCGTGTATAGTATTCCACCGATCTACGTCCAGGCAACCACGTTGGCAGAGCTCAGCGAAATTCAAGGATCGGGAAGAGACGTCTTCCAATGACCTACTCTAGAGCATCTACGTATTGGGTACGTACAGGGAAGAAGCTACGGTAACGGGCGAGCGGCGTCTACGTGCACGTAGGTAATTAGTGTAAGCTGGCCAGCGCGTTACTGTAAGTATAAATATACTGCGATATCCAAGTGTCTCTTCCCGAGAGATACTTGTTCAGGTATATTGGTATCATCGGTTATATAATCGATCAGTGTCATGAGCGAGTACTATTTAGTTCGCGACGCGCCCTCCCTTTGCTCGCTCTCTCATTAGACGCGTACATTAATTTCACGTATTATATTATTTCATTTTCGTTTAATTCATTTTTTTTTTTTTTTTTTATTTATTTAAAGCCAGATTAAACCATCTTGGTTTATTTCAGCTACATTGAAGAGTTACACAATTTTTCAAATATAGCTAGGCGAGTAGCTTTACAATTTCAATTTAATTACAATTGGCTGTTTTAACAATGTGTTGAAAAAATTGATTTTATATGTGAAGACCTATATCGCTCAAAAATGACAATACGAATATACAAGCTTTGACTAGGTCAGGTTTATTTATAATATTCATGATGCTATATGGTGGATACAAGTGTATCTTTATTAAATTCGACAACAATTTTTTTCTCTCAGATTCGTATGTACTGCATTGCCATATAATATGATTTAGGTCCTCATCATAGTGATTTCATTTACATGTAGAAGCTTCAATAATTCCTACTCGGGCTAAGGAGGCTGCCAAGTTGTAGTGGTCAGCGCGCATTCTAAAAGTAGTAACTATGTCTTCTCTTGTTAGGTTTTTGTTTGTATACCATGGATTTGTGTTAGAGCTATAGCAGTATTGAAAGTATGTTGTGCCTTTTGTCGATCCTTCATTTTTAATTTTATACTCGGTATTTATTGTTGCTTGTTTTTTAAAGCCTTCGTAGAGATCAGTGAAAGGTACAACAATGTTTGTGTTAGTTTGTAATTTAGTTGCATCTTTCGCCAAAGCATCAACCTCCTCATTTCCGTGTATACCGATGTGTGCTGGAATCCAATAAAATCTTAGTGCAGTTTTATAAGAATTATTAGTATAAAATTTGCTGTACTTTTCTTTGATGCTTAAGATGTAAGGATTGTTTTTAATATCAATTTTAGCAGATTTTAGAGCTTGTAAGGCACTGAGTGAATCCGAGAAAATGTAGAAGTTATGATGCTTGTGCGAGAGTGCAAGATCCATGGCTTTGTCAAGAGCAAGACATTCAGCTGTGAATATTGAAGCTTTTGGATTGATAGCTACAGAAAAACGCATGCTTAACCCTGGACATACATACGCGGAGCCGACCGAGTCAGCTGCGTGAATCTTAGATCCGTCTGTAAATATACCAATGGCATTTCCCCTCACTAGAAATTCGTTTAATGTTACATTAGGACTTTCTGTCGCTGTTAGTTTCTTACCAAGGCTTAGGTCGAAGGTGATGGAAGTTGTTAGAGTGTTATAGTCATGACTATATATAATATAGTTATCATTTGTTGGTAAATTGCGACTTGCTGCCTGAATTTCCTGATAAATTATGCCTTCATGTTTTTTTGTAAATTTGTTACTAATATTTAGGTGTTTAATGGCTAATTTGTAACTTAAAGAGTTGGAATTGGAAAAAATTTTTGCTACGTAGTTTTCACACATATGTTTTATTCTGTCTTTTATAAGTACAAGTTTTGTTTCACCCAGAAGTACATTAGTGGGTGTGCTTCTGCGGAAGCCCAGGGCAATTCTTATGGCAGCAAATTGCAATCTTTCAAGTCTGTCTTGTAACATTTTGTTGTTAGGGAAGGTTATGAAGCAGCTATAGTCAATAATCGATCGCATTTGTAAGCATTTTTTTGGCTCTTTCTACAGACTTGGATTTAATGTAAAGAGCTATGTCATCAGCAAATTGAGACACTTGAACCGCTTTTTGCAGATTGTTTGTGATACGTGAGACATAAAGAATGTATAACAAAGGGCTTAATACTCCTCCTTGGGGAACCCCCTTGTAGTGTAAGTTGGTGTATTCCTTGTTTTTTCTGTATATAGATAGCATTTGTGCATAAGGAAGTGAATAAAACCGAGAAGATTTTTGGAACATCCGATAGAGGCTAAGATCTGAAGCAAGATGTCAATATTGACGTTGTCAAATGTTCCTTGAACATCTAAGAAGGCAGTTAGGACTTGCTTCTTTTCCATGAAGGCTTCATCAACAGTAAAGTATAAATTTGTTAAATTGTCGGTGCATGACTTGCCTTTCCTAAAGCCACTTTGTGAATCTGGAAGTATATTGTGTGTCTCCACCCACCACTGTAGTCTGTTTTTGATGAGAGATTCAAATAGTTTACATAAACATGACGTAAGGGCAATGGGTCGGAGACCCCCGCCGTCAGGCTTTGTAATAAAATGTATGTAGGATTTTTTCCAGCTTTGGGAGAAGTCGTTGTTGCTGTACATGAGGTTGTAAATGTCTAAAAGTAGCAGTTTGTGTTTAATCGGTAATTTTTTAATAATCTTGAAGTCAACACCGTCCATTCCTAGAGAGGCACCCTCATTCTTATCATCGAGAGCTATATTAAATTCAACAAAATTGAACTGATCGTCAAAAAACTGATTTTCATTGCAGGGTGACACGTGATTGGGATCGGATTCAGACCAAGGTGGACTCAGTTTGTTTATAGAACTGTTAATTTCGTCATGATGAGTGTTATTTTCAGTGTGTTGTGATGTGACTTTGACCCATTTGTTTTTGAAAACTTTGCATTTGTTCCACACATAATTTTGGCCAAACCGAAAGTTAATTGTGTTAGCAAATTTTTTAAAACTTTCTTTTGTTTTTAATTTGAAGGTTTTAGTCGCAATGACACAATTTTTTTATACTTTATCAAGTCAACTAATCTTATGGTGTGTTTCCAGTTTATATAAGAGTCACGCCTTATTTTTTTAACACTTTCACACTCACTATCCCACCACGGTGCGGGGTTATAATGCTTTTTCGGAGCATGTTTTGTCTTTTTTTGAGTTAGTGGATTCGCCATTTTTAACGCAGTTGTAATTGTTTCGAAAAAATATTTATACTTGTCACTGGCCAAAAGGTTTTCATAGTTAGGAGAGAGAAAATTTACATATGAGCTTTCAAGATATTGGTTAAATTCGTTCCAGTCTGTATGAACATTTTTAAGTTTAAAAGTTTTTTTTTCATATATATTTTTTTCGGTTGAGTAGTCAATATATATGGGAAAGTGATCAGAACCCATGGTCTCCTCACAAACTCTATAGGAGACTTTATCTGAAGTATCATAACTGGATAGGATAAGGTCAAGATTAGATTGGTAATCTCTTCGCTCATTAATGTAGGTGGAAGTGTCGATGTTGTGTACGATCAAGTTGTAGGAATGTAAGGCATTTTCCATCCTTTCGCCATTTAAGTCAGTATAATCGCAGTTCCACGTTACATTGTGAGCGTTGAAATCGCCAATAACTAAACAGTTTTTATAATTTTTTGTAATTAGAAGCATCTCGTCCCATTGTGTCTGTGTGAGAGTGAGACCAGGAGTTCTGTAAAATGTAAATAAGTCTAATTGCGGTTTAATGTTTAATATGCGTATACCACACATTTCCGTAGAGTCGTGAATATTATTGATATTATTGATGTTTATAAACTCTAAGTTTTTACGGATTAGTAGAAGGAGACCCCCTCCCCTGCCCGTAGTTCTGTCCCTTCTGTAGGTAATAAAGCCCGGGAAAAAGAAATCTCGATCAGGCGTAAGCCAAGATTTAACGCAAGCAAATATGTCTATGTTAGTAAGTACAGAGTATAAATCGTTTTCGCGCAAAGCGACACTGCGCGTGTTTCAAAATAAAACTTTTAGCTTTACATGATTCAAATTTGTATTCTTGTCCATTCTATTCTTCTTTATTGTTGTTGTGTTCCCTCTCCATCTTGGGAGCTGGAATCTTCGTACGTTGTCTCGTTGTTATCATTATCTTGTATACGTTTGGAAATTCTTTTTATGCGTCCTTTCAAATTCTTGTCCTCGATGTGTAAATTTACTAGATCAAGCATTTCAATAAGAGTTGTGACATCTTTTGTGTAGTTAGATGCTATTCGTGGAATGTCGGTACTGCCATAACACTCGTGTAGAAAATTAATAAACTTGTTAAAGTCTAATGGAAGCACGTCTTGGTTGTTTTGAATATACTCTTGTGCTGTTTGCGCTTGTAAAGTCACTTCTTGCAGAGTTATATCTATGCGTTTTCTTTTTCTAAGTTGTTTTTTTTTTTTGTTTGAGAGGATTTTTCTGTGTGTTCAGAACTAGGCTTGTCTGCAGATTTGGCAAGTGGGCTCCAAGAGGCAGAAGAGTTTGATTCTGCAGACTCGGACAAAGGCCTTTTAAAATGGCCTTTGCTTTGCTCCTTTATTATGTCATAAAGTGATAGGCTTGGATTGTTTTGTTGATTGGGAGAAGGCTCTGAAGAAATTTGAAGGCCGCCGGTTTCTTGTTCATTTTCTGTCAAGTTATCCTGTGAGATGATGAGCTCTTTGTTTACATGTACTAGTTCGCCGCTTGGTTGTATAGCATTTGAAGCTGTAGTTATAGTAGGAAGAGCTGGAAAGTTCGTGGGATTCTTAGATAGATTTTGATTAGTTTCCATTTCGTTGTTTTGACTTGAAGGATTCTGAGAATTTAATGGGCATTGTTTTGCCGCATGACCAGTCTCCTTACTAATAAAACACTTCATGCTGTCTTCAGAAGCAAAGATTCGGAAGCTTGTCCCATCATAATTAACTTGAAAAGAATCTGGTACCTTGTCAACGTGGTCTGGGTGAACATATACTTGTCGCGGGAAACTTATTATATGTGCGCAACCTGGTATTGAGAGTCCTGCTCTTATTGAAGAGACCTTAGACTCAAGTTTAATTTGAAGGTCATTTAGAGCTTTTTCTAAAACTTCATGGGGGATCGATGGTCTGACGTTTGAGAGAATGATGCGTTTTGCTCTTGAAATTAGTAGTCTGAAGAAAATAATTCTGTTGCCTAGTTGAATGCTTGTTCGGTTGTCAATGAGACTGTCGGCTATTACTTTTGTAGAAAAATACACGCATATTCTATTATTCGACATTCTTGAGATAGCTACTATCTTTTCAGGTGTAACTAGTTTTAGGAGTTCCTTTATGTATTCATCGAGTGGGCAATTTTCTATTGAGTCAAGAACAACTGCTTGGTCATCATTGGGAAAACGATCTGTGGCTGCTACTGTAGAATAATTACGATTTTGGGTTGATAGATTCTGTGAAGTTCGTTCCTCCGTGAAATGGCCTCCTCCATGACAAGCCATTTCGATTGCCGGTACTTAAATTTACTAATTTGTAACTACACTTTACTATTATTATATGTATATCCCACTATCAATCATACACATACAATCACTCGCGATCGAAAACAGCGAGCACAGCGCAAACACGTCTGCTCCCGTCAAGAGCTGACGTGAGACTCTCGTTTAATTCATATTTTATCCTTGTATTTATATTTTTCTCATGATAATTTAATCTTGTTTTCTATTAAATCGTGCTCCATATTAATTTATATTGCCTGACTATATATAACATAAAATATATATTTCCCGTTGCTTACTCCGACGCCTCCGCGGTCCTTGTGAGCAGCTATAAATTAATTCGTTACGTAATATCATATATTTTAATATAACGTATTTTGGAACCTGCCTCACGAAGGAAAACTGCGCTACTGGCAACGCGTCTCTCGATCAGGTAAGAGAGAGAGAGACGCAGTGTGTGCAGCAAGCGACAAGTATATCACATAAGACTTTGTCTTTTATCAATAGGATTGATTAGCTAGCACAATCAGAGTTCACTGTGTAATATTTAGTAAAATTTAAAGACTTAGCTAAAAAGTAATATTTAATTAAAAGCTAATTCTTTTTTGTAACGGGCAAAATAACCGTTACAAATTATAAATAAATTAAACTATACTATTAGAAAATAAACATCACTATCATTTATTCATCAATATTTGTAATTACTACCTATAAAGAATATTTTATTTTTTTAAAATTTTCATTGAAAAAAAACGAGTGTATTTGTAAAAAATTAAATTTTAAAATTATTAAAAAATGGGTATATCTCTGGAACTTTTCACGTTTTGGAAACAGGGTTTTATATAAATTTGATAGTTTACAATTCAAGTTCCTAAGATGGCACAGGCTTTGACCAGTGCTTAAAATTTTCGTTTTAAAGAGTAGAATATGTACTCGAACTTGGTGTCAATTGAAAAATAGTTACTAACGATATACAATTTTATACGTCAAAAATGATGCATTTTTCATAATTTTCTATACGTGTTTCTTACGATGTACAAAAAGTAACTTACTTTCAATCGTATTTTAATTTTTACATCATAATTCACATAATAAAAACGACAATATAAGATTACGTCTATTGATGTGCTATGCTTTATTAATTAGTTTTACCATTTTTAAGGTATGTGTAATTTTTGCATGGATAATTACACGGTCCTTAAATATGGTGAAACTTATTAATAAAGCATAGCACATCTATCGGTGTGATTTTAAATTGTCGTTTCTATTATGTAAATTATGATGTTAAAATTAAAATACGATTGAAAAGAAGTTACTTTTCATACATTGTAAGAAACACGTGTAAAAAATTATGAAAAACTCGTCATTTTTGACGTATAAAATTGTATATCGTTATTAACTATTTTTCAATTGACACCAAAGTTCGAGTACATATTCTACTCCTTAAAACAAAAATTTTAAGCACTGATCAAAGCCTGTGCCATCTTAGGAACTTGAATTATAAACTTTTAAATTTCTATAAAATCCTGTTCCTAAAAAGTGAAAAGTTCCAGAGATATACCCAAATACAGAATCTAAAAAAAATAAAAATAAAAAGGAATAAAAAATACTAAAACAATAAAAAAAAAATTAAAAAAAAGTGACCCCAGCCGAGAGTTGAACATGCATACTCGAAAGGAAAAGCGCGAACGTTACGCACTAGACCAGCGCTACTTCGAAACATCTCTGGCGTAAAATCGTACATGCTCATCTGCGCCCCAGCTGTTCAAAATAATTAAATTTTAAGTTAAAAATTAATTATTAATAGTTACAAAGTTCAACAGATTATATTTATAATGTCTCTTCCCTCATAAAAAAAGAAAAGAAAAAAAAGATTCACGCAACGAAAATACGTTAACGAAATTTGCAACATGATTTTGGATATAGACTAGCCGTGTTTGCTCGCGTTGCCACCCAAAAGAAGAGGCGACTCAAGCAAACAAAGGATATGAGAGTGGGGAATCATCGAAGTATACCACGTGAGTCATCAGTGAATGTGCCGTTCATGCTTTAGTTACTCTCCATACCATCTTTTTTAGTATAAGGTAATCCAATACTGATAGAGCTTCTCACGCCTGTCATATTTGTATCAATATTTTATATGCTTGCGTAAATGGCAGTTCGCATGCTCTATTAGCATGAATTTTCTCTCAGTGTAGTATTTGTAGCTCTAGGTGTATGTTTTTGTGAGTGTAAAGAGGTTTGTCTATGTCAGTTGATATGTGTATGCAAGAAAGTAAAAATATATGTTTGTGAAGTGTCTGTTTATAAGTTAGTATGCATGTGTGTTCATTTTGGTTTTGGTGGTAGCGTATATATTGGTATGTGTGTGTGTGTGTTGATAAGTATGTGAATTACGATACGTATGTAAACTCTACCTTGAGTCTTTTGTGTATGTGTGTGTGCCAGTATATTTCTGTGTGCTTTGGTGAGATTTCTAGTGTAATTGCCGGTGTATGTATATTTATGTATGTTTATATATGTGTCTGTATACGCGCGCATGTACATTTGAGTGTGTGTGTGTGTGTGTGTGTGTGCGTGCGTGCGTGTGTGTATGTATATATATGTATGTGTGTGTGTGTGCATGCGCGCGCGCGCGTGTGTGTGTGTGTGTGTGTGTGTGCACGCGTGTGTGAGCGTGTTTGCGTGAATGTATAAGTGTGCATTCATGTGTGTATGTATTATGTAAGTGTGTTTGTATTTTTATGTATTATGTAAGTGTGTGTAAGTTTGTGGTGTGTGTGTACGGTATATGTGTGTGTGTATGTCTGTGCGTGTATATGTATTTGTGCCGCTGTGTATGTTTTAGTGTGCGTATTGGTTGGTTTGTCTGTGTCTATAAGTATATATGTTGATAAGAGTGTCTATATGTTGTATGCCTGTACGATTTCGTTTTAGTGCAAATGTTCGTGTCAGCTAAAAAGTGAGCCGTATTATATTATTCTCTGTATGTGTATGTTTTTTGTGTGTTGGTGGATGTATCGGTGTTCGTTAGTATATGTTCATTGCAGTGAAGAAGTTTAAGTTGGTAAATTGCTTAAAAGTTTGTGTATGTGTGTGTAATGAAAAATGTATATTCAATTAATGGTTTTATTTCGGTTTTCTGAAACACTCATATAGTTCGCTTTAATTTTTTTTTTCATATCCATACATTTACCGATAATTTTGGAGATCCTTATGGATGGAAACATACATTTTTAATAATAAATGTAAAATAAATTGAAATGGAAATAATTAGTATAAATTATAATTGAATTCCAGTTTTTTAAATGTTAACACATAACAAAATTTCATATTCAATGTAATATTTTATATTTATACATACAATATGATTCGATAAAAGGAAACTTATTTTATATACACATAAATAGTATCATTTTATCAGTGATCAGCAAATGATTGTTAAATTTAGTACAACGAACAACATATTTATGATTTTAATTTTTAAGTTCGAAAAAAAAATTGAATACATATTTTATATTAAAATACTATTGTTAAGGAAATTAGCAAATTTATACATAAAAATATAATATATGAAAATGCAACTGAGCGATGTTAGGAGCGAGATAAATTTTGCTAGTTCGATAGTAAAATGCTTCCATATGCTGCTTTATTCTGTAGAATCTCATGATTTCTAATCAACACTTTTGGGAAACCTTATATTTCAGGTATTTTTAGTAGTAATGAAGTGATCAAAAGAATTAAAAAAATAAGAAATATAGAGAATACGATGGCTGTGGAATCTAAAAATCGAAGATGGAGTAGACATTAGACCGATTTTCAACTTCTGACATCAGAGAATGTTCTCAACTTTCCAAAATTAACGGAGAAAGATTTGAAGATATTTTCACGGGGACTTACCGACTTAAACAATGTATTTGATATCTAGTTGAAATAATCGAAGACAATAAAATAGACTTAAAGTATTTGAAGGAATTGCCTGAATTTATAAAAATTTTAATTAGATCCAGATATTAAATCGAAGACATATAATTTTTACATCCATTATCTACCAGATACTATTGGCCCTAATGGTATAAAACGCTTGTAACATTCTTTCCTATTACTTAATAAATTATTTATTCTCATAATTATTTATTGAAAACGCAGCTGTCTCATTATGAATGACAATACGTTTCAGAGAATCGTTACAAGCTAGCGCGCTATGCCTAGCTTTTGCAGACTCTTTGTGTTTTTATTGTTTGTTAAAGTCGTTTATAGCTAGGACACGTTGCCTAGCTATAGCTGACTTTTCATCAATATTTGTTAATAATATTTGAGTTGGTTATGTGTAAAGCCCGTTATTATTAAGGACCGAATGCCTTAATATTCGGGGCTTTGCACCGGGTTCATAGGATAAGGATGTGGGATCTTGGATTAGCTCTTTATTGATAAATTAAATCTAATAAATTTATTACAATATAAGAGACTACAATAATCTAGCGCTTAACAGAGAATTACTTGCTTGTAGCACGTGTTAGACCATTCGTCACTTGTGCTATGAGCAAGCGTGTCTCGATGCTGAGAGAGCTAATCCTAGAGTGACGAGAGTCACAAGCTCCTCGTACTGCTTGCATCAGCTCTCTTAGGTCTCTCTCCCACTCTTCTAACTTACTAGGAGAGTATCACAACTCTGGATCACGGATTTTGCTCAAACTTTGGGATAAGTTTCCAAATGTCAAAATATGGAAGGAAACAAAATTTTAGACACCAACGCTCAATATTTACCTAGTTACAGGCAATTAAAGAAAATCACTAAAAAAGTTACTTAGTACGTTAGTTATAGCGTAATAAAAATTAAACCCAATTTCAGCTTTTGTTATTAATTAATGTTTTAAAAAGAAAAATCAGGTCCAATGTTTATCACGCTATAACTTTGGGAAAAAATAATATTTTGACATGCTATAACTACTAATTCAAAAGGATTTGAGCTCAGCTTTCATTTAAAAAAAAGTTTCAAGCTTCTAGCTATCAATGCCAAGGAACTATATGCATTTAAAAATCTAATAACTTTTTTAGTGATTTTCTTTAATTGCCTGTAACTAGGTAAATATTGAGCGTTAGTGTCTAAAATTCTGTTTCCTTTCATATTTTGACGTTTCGAAACTTATCTCAAAAATCCGTGATCCGGAGTTGTGATACTCTCCTAGTTAGTAGAAGAGAGGGAGAGCCGCCGTATACTTTCAGCGGTACTTACACATGCAAGTGCGTGTACATACATACGCGTGCTTGCATGTTCAACCACTTTGATCTTTTTGGGTGTTTGTGCGCGCATCTTCTAGTATCGTACGGTTTCAGGGCCGTACATATTCGGGCGCTTACACGTTATTATTGTGAATGGGTCACGAACAGTGGAATTTTGCTCACTTGTAGCTGCAATAATTTATTATTCATCACATGCTCGATATTTGTCAGAAATCTTGCAACCAGCGAAAGCGTTGTCAAAAATATTTGCTCTGATTCTATACCTGTGATTCATGAGGACAGTGGTGATGATGATTGATTTTTATGTTCAAAATAAAGTATTTTTTTTCAGTATAAATTCTGTTAACTTTATTTATATACAAACCTATATTTAATAACCTTTTTTCTTGATAATAATAAATATAATGAGTATATTTTATAATTTATGAAATCATGCATACTATGATTAACAGACCTGTTAATGGTATTGAAAAACTTTTTTTAAAAATCAAAAATTTTGTTTACAGTTTTTTTTTTAATTTTTTTAAATATTTTTAAAAGTAGCTGAAATGATGACGGTATCCCATAAAATCGAAATAAAATTATCTTTCTAGAATAATTTATTTTTCTATTTATAATTCAAAAAATGAAGAAAAAGGCGAGAAAGATAGACTTTTCATTTTTCGTTCAATATTTCATCGTTCAAAAGTATTAGAAATAGTACATAGCATTTCTACCAAACATATCATTGTATTGTATCTTTCATTCTAACTTTATTTTTATATTTATGGTTGAAAAAAATGAAAAGAAACGTGAAAAAATGAAACTTTCAATTTTCAATTAACATTCCTACTAAACATGTAGAATTATTGTATCTTCTATTTTAACGTTATTTTTTCATTCATGATTGAAAAAAATTAAGAGGAACGTTAAAAAATGGATTTTTTTACTTTAGTACTACATATCGCCGCTCTGAAGGATCAGAAACAGTACCTAACATCTATATCAAACATATAGATATATTGTTTCTTCTATTCTAACGTTATTTTTTTATTTGTCGTTTAAAAAAATGAAGAGGAACGTGAAAAATGGATTCTTTTATTTTAATTCTACATTCCGCTGTTCCCAAGGAATAAAAGTAGTACATAACATTCATACCAAACATATAGAAGTATTGTATCTTTTATTTTAACGTTATTTTTCTATTCATGGTTTAAAAAAATAAAAAAAACATTAAAAAATAGATTCTTCTGATTTAATTTTACGTTTCACCGTTCCCAAGGATCAGAAGTAGTACATAACTTTTCTACCAAACATATGGATGTATTGTATCTTTTATTCTAAAGTTTTTTTATATTTGTGGTTTAAGAAATGAAGAGAATGAAATGGATTTTTTATTTTCATTCTATTTACGGTTCAAAGAAATACATAAAAACGTAAACACAAATGAATTTTTCAATTTTTATTTCACGTTTTATCGTTCCCAAGTATCAAAAGTAGTATATGACAGTAATATCAAAGATAAAGTTCTATTTCATTTTTAAAATAATGTTATTTTTGTATTTAAGGTTGAAATAAATGAAGAAAAACAGCAAAAAAATAGGTTTTTGTTATTTGTACCAGATCCCATCAATTTTAAAAATCTGAAAAAACGCACGGTGATTTTTCATAGTCTAGGTGCCCAGAGGGTAACGTATGAAGTTAGAGGTCCCACCAAGCAAGTAGGTGACTTATATGTATTTTGAGCCGCTGAATCTGAATTCGCAACTTGCTTTTCGCGCAAGTGGTCGAGTAATTTGTTATAAACAAATTATTTGTTTAAATGGCTATAGTTTAAGAATACAATAGATGCAGTAATTTTCGCTGCGAAAACTTGTTCTTTAATAAAAAAACGAAGAAAAATCGTTTCTGTTGCATGACGATTCGATAATTAGAACCAGAGATATGGCAAATATATTGTAGAAAAACATAGAGACGTAGCGCAAGCGCGGAAAGCCCTGGTGAAAACCTTATAACTCGACTATTAATTGATATTTTTTAAAGTTTAACATGTGTTTAAAAAATATCAGAGTCTCAGCTTTAATGATGAATTATTATATATTACTTTCAATAATATAGGTTAGCGAACAAAATATTTCTAGATTTTTTATATAGAATGATAGGAAATTTCATCTAATTTAAGAATCTGTCTGGTTTTTTTTAAATTTAAGTAAGTAGAACCTGAGATATCGCAAATTTCAGCTGTAGCGTCAACTCCTTGCAATACGACATATGTGTGCAATATAGTGATCGCTTTCCTTATTAAAAGTTCTTTTATTATAAGGTAAGTAATCTTATTCTTTTCTAATTTATTACTTTTGACTCTATTTTATATACTTTGTCGTAATATTAATGATGTATAATACATGGAGATGAAGTAGATTTAGGGTTTTAAATAATCATTGATTTTTCTACTACAATAGTAAACAATTTACTCAACTTATGGAGTATTTTTACATTTATTATTTTTTTTTTTGCAATTGCAAAAAGAACAACAATCTATGTTATTAAAAAAATTTGTTTAACTTTCCGATTTATTAGAGTCATCTATTTTTAGCTGAATCCTTTTTTATTAAATTTTTATTTAATTTTCTAATACAGAATTAAAATTAATTTTATTACAAAAGAATGAAATTACTTACCTTATAATAAAAGAATTTTTTATAAGGAAAGCGATCGCCATATTGCACACATATGTCATATTGCAAGGAGTTGGCGCTACAGCTTAAATTTGCGATATCTCAGATTCAGAGTAAAAAGTATTGGATATAGCAATATATTAACTACGGTTTTAGAATTTCATTGAAATTAAAATGATGTTTCGCAGTTATTGATTTATAGACTGTAGTTTCTTTCCTTTGAGATTGTAGCCTGTTTTGTGTTAAATGTTGAAATGGAAGGTGATAAAGAAAATGGACCTTCATATTCAAAATGGTCTATCTCCGTTAATTTTTTACTTTTCGAGATGTATTTTTTTCTGAATGTGAAGAATTTAGCCCACTTTTACATCGCGTCATTACTTTATAGATTCAAATCAATGCCGTCGAGCTATTAATGAAAAACCAAAAAAATACAATTTTTTTTCAACGTGATTTGCTCAAAAACTATTTTTCTTTTCCTTAAATTTTAATATGCTTTTAAACATAAAAAAAAATAAAAATCTCCTAAGATGGGTAAAGTATGCTATTTTGCGTTATTTTTTTTAAATAAATTTTTTTAATTTTATTTAATTTTTTTTTAATTATAGAATATTAAGACCATGACCTTTTCCAATAATTATGCTCTTGTACTGTTCGTTTACTATTTAATTTATAAATATATTATTCGTGTTTGCAAAAACCTTCGAAATAAGCCATTAATTAACCTTTTTGGTCAATTAAAACAAAAGTTGTAGCAATTTTAAGTTTGAAAATATGTTCAAAAAGAAAAAATAATCATTTATTCAGTTTGTATTTCGCGCCTGCGAGTGAAATTCGCTTTGAAAGTAGTTGGCGCATACCACTGCTAGGTAGCGAAGTTGCGTTCCAAGCGTATTCATTAGCAATGCAGCGCATCGCAGTACATAAGAAGAGATCGAATTGAAAAACAAATCGTCCAATTTTTATAATCTTATTAAAAGATTTTTAGTTAATTACAATGGCATAATCACTGGCCAAGATAAAGTGCAAGAATATGAAAAAAGACACAAGAAAGTTATGTTCCATTCCTCTTAAAATCCATTCAGAGAATTGGACCATATAACGGATTCTTTTCAGCGCTTGTATCCAAAGATTTTGCTATCTAGAGAATATAAAGTTTGCGCTGGATGTTATGAATTATTCTTAGAAGAAGTGAAGAATGCTACACCCTCTTGATCTAATTCAAGCAGCCAACAATTTTCAGCAGAAATTAATGTCAGCGAGATCGTGGTGCATGAGCTTAACCAAACAACAAATAATTCGAATTTGAGAATTTCACCTATGAAGATGCCTGAAACTGCTAACGTGAAGATGCGAAAATCGTATGCCATTCGAAAGAGAAAGCAAATGAATGATGCATTTGATTCTCAAGTAGCTAGTAAAATGATGAAATTTTATGATATAACGGATTTGCTTAAATTGAGTGAAAGCATTGAATGTAAGACATCTGATTAATGGCTCGGAAATATTAAAATTGCCTTAAAACATTGTTCAAGTTTTTCCGAAAAAGTGCGGCTATTCACCCTTATACCAACTGATTTTTTCAAAGAATATTTATTATCAGCTCTGCCAGACGTAACTACTCACATGATTGATCAAGCACACTCATTAGTGAATTATGAAGATGTCTATGAGAAGCTTGAAAATAATAGTAGCCATTCTTTGGATAAAGAAGTTGTGTTAAAAGTTGAAGAGTATTATCTACACGATGATTTTAATTGCTCTCGACAAAATGCAAATAAAAATGATACAATATCTGTAAAAGAAAATGGTATCAAAACTAAAAAAGTTAAGCGCTTTTATACGCGAAGCATGAAACAAATGTTTTAAATATTTAAAGAAGAAAGTTCCCAAATGGAAAAGAAAATCGGCAAATCAACATTGTATGCCTTGAGACCAAAATAGGTTATACAATACAATTGAGAAAATATGCTCTCACCGTAAGTACTTATAAAATGATTAAAGAAATTCTATTTGAAAGGCAAAAATTTTAGAAAAAAAACTAGTTTCAATTAGTCATTCACGTAGATTTTGCCGAAAATTAGACGGTATTATTGTAAAATGAAGTACAAAGCCACAACTGGAGCAAAAATTAAATATCCATATTGATATCAGTATGCTATTTTGGAAATGATTCGACGCTCAGATATGTCACAGTTTGTGATGATACGAAACATGATTCTGCTCATGCTTTAATGGCCATAAATTCAATAATAGAGAATATAAAGCAAAAACACACTCTGCAAGAATTAGAAGAAATCATAATTATTTCGGATGGAGCTACCAGTCATTTCAAAAATAGCTACCAATTTTACGAGTTTAAAAATACTAAAGAAAAAAGAAAATGGTTATTTTCTGCAACCAGACATGAAAAAGGTGCATGTGATGGAATAGGAGGTGTAGTTAAACATTATGCCACACTGCACAATTTGTCCAAGCAAAGTGCAGAATTTATTAGAAATGCAGAGGGTTTCGCGACTCATGTGTCACTTTACACTCCATCCATCAATATTCTACTTTTAAGCAAAGAAGAGCTAGAAGTTTTCCGACAAACGAAAAAAGTTGAATGGCAAGAACAAGCAAAAGAAGTCAAGAAAATACAAACTATTCAGTTTTAGAAAGCTGAGCAAAATCTTGTGTTAACTTCTAGAACTTCATTGCATGAATGGGAAAATATGAATTCTTAAATTGAAACTGAATAAATGATTATTAATTTTTTTTTAAATTTATTTTTAAATTTTAAATTGCTGTAATTTTTGCTCTAATTGACCAAAAAAGTTGACCAATGGCTTATTTTGAAGGTTTTTGCAAACACTAACATTATATTTATAATTTAAATAGTGAACAAATAGTGAAATAGCATAATTATTGCAAGAGGTCATGGTCTTAATATTGTATATTTAAAACTAGCTCGCCACAGCTGTGGCTCACACCTCCAGCCTTGCATGGCTTCGCAATCACAACTGATATACAAGACTGGAAATAAATTGATAAACAGATAAAGATACATGGCTTGCGAATTTCGTAAAAGAAGACAAGAAAATAGGACAAGAATACAAAAACCGGAGGGAGAGAAAGTCAAAAGACCAGTTAGACGGCCAAGAAATGGAAATAATAAAACTGATAAAAAGTAACAAGGATCGGAGGGAGAGAAAATAAAAAAAAATAAGTAGGATGACCGACAAAAGGTAAGAAAATTACTAAGTATAAAGTACAAGAACCGGAGGGAGAGAAAACAAAACCACAGATTGAATCACCCATGGAAACACAAATATGTACAGAAGATAAGATAGATGAACAAACTTATGCTTTATTAGCTGAAATAAATGGTAACCCGAGTATATACTTGGAAGCTATGAAAACAAAGGATAAGTAGAATGGACTGAAGCTATTAATGGAGAATTAAATTCCAAATATAAGAATAATGTATGGAAATTAGTTGACAGATCAATTCTAATGAATGACAAAAAAGGATAAAACATGGACTCATGATAGGTATTTAAAAGGAAGACAGAAAATAATGAAGTGAGATATAAAGCCAGATTAGTAATTCGTGGTTTCAAAGACAGAAATAAATATGATCTGCAAAGAACATGCACTGTTTTTACGATTACCTTTAAGAAAATCTAATCTAGCAATAGCAAACAAACTGGACTTAGAAATAAGTCAGATGGACGTGAAGACAGCTTTTCTGAATGAATATTTAAACATTATGGTATATATGAAAATACCTGAAAGGATGATTTTTTTTGAAAGGACTAAACAAAACAAGATTTGTGAACTAGAAAAGACTTTACAGTCCAAAATGTTAAAATAAAAGATTTAAGAAAGCAGTAGAAAAAAAAATGGACTCAAATTATTTAAAAATGAGTCTTGTCTATTACTCAACAAGAAAAAAACGGATTTCGTATCTTGATATTGTATGTAAATGATATTCTGCTACTTTGCAACAATGTACAGATGCTTGAAAGAATGAAGACAAATTTAAAGAAAAAAAAAATGAGTTTGATATAACAGAAATTGGCAAGCCTAAAAGTTTCTTAAGCTTGAAAATAAAACGAGACAGAAAGAAAAGGATACTGAGCATTAAGCAAGAAAAATACATAAACAAAATGCTAAAGAAGTTTGATTTTGATCAATCACCTACCCAACGAACACCTATGGTAATCA
Organism: Anastatus disparis; assembly: GCA_017163975.1. Lineage (NCBI taxonomy): Eukaryota > Metazoa > Arthropoda > Insecta > Hymenoptera > Eupelmidae > Anastatus > Anastatus disparis. Next base: position 1,833,878 of record JAFFSR010000243.1, on the reverse strand, counting down.
ATTAGGTGGCCAATAGGAAGCGAAGACAGCGTGAAGAAAAGGAGAAATTAAGTGAAAAACTAATGACAGAAAGTAAATGTAATCAAGCATTTCATGAAGTAGTTTGCACATTATTATATCTAGCTAATGCAAGCAGGCCAGAAATTGCATATGAGGTAAATATTCTAAGCATACATCAAATCAACTTTACTGAAAATGACTGGCAGAAGGTTAAAAGAGTATTTGAATAATTAAAAAGGAACAAAAGACTTTAAACTTAGATACAAAGGACAGAACGGCTGTTTACAAGGATTTTCAGATGTAAGTTTTGACGACTGCAAAGATTCTCTTCCGATCAGTAGTTATGTGATCAAGTTTTTCGAAGACACAATATCCTGAAGAACTCACAGACAGAAATATGTTGCTATAAGCAAAAGTGCTCTAAAGTTGATATCTTTATATCAAATTTTAAAAGATTTTATAAGCAAGAATCAGCACTAATTCTATTATAGTGTGATAACAAGGCAGCTGAGTCAAGTGTAAAAACAGGTGGTAGAACAAAGTTAAGGCATACGACAGAAATAAAGGAACACCGTGTAGAAAGAGGTTTATTAAATGTCAGCTGGGTTACTTCTAAACATCAGACATATTCACAAAAACCGTTAACATTTAAACTGCATGAACGACTGTCAAAGCTAATACAACTGATAAGACTGATAAAATTTTACAACATATATATTCATTTATTTAAATTTTATTTTAATATTCTTTACTTCGTATGTATTACAGGTCTTAAATAAAACAACAAACGACAGAGCAAACAGCAATCATCTTTAAATGAAAATTAAAAATTTTAAAATTATATATTTTAATATATGTTTATTTATGTATATAATAAAAATCATTTATGTATTATTAGGTAATATTGAGCGTGGGAGGGAGTGTTGAAAATATAGTTTTAGCCGAATTCGTTTCCCGGAGGTAAAACATTCTCCTTGTTAGAGTTTAATAAACAGCTGTAGTATAAAGTTTTTAATTTTTTTTAAATTTCCTTCAATTATTTTTGCGAGCGCAATAGAGAAATAAATTTCGTAAATGTATTTAAAATTTTAATGCATTTCATAACGTACAGTAGGAGAAAATTAAACAACGGATTTTTAATTCTCGCTCGGTATCGAATCTGCTCCGGCCTGCTCTTAAATTTGTAGTTGTTTCATTCTATTTTTTTTTAATTATGAGTGCGAAATCTAAGTTTGATTAAAAAAGCATACCTTAGATATTAATTAAATCCTCTGATTTATATGGTTAGGATGAAGAGAATATTCCTAACTTCTTGTGAAGTTTGAAATTTGTAAATAGCTATAAATGAAAAAATGTACACATGTAAATGTAATATTGATAACTAAATGTTTCAACTATTTTGACACTATAGTGAGACTAATTATGAGTTAAAGGGGAAGGGCATACATCCAGATATTTTAAGAATTAAAATTGTTTTTTCACACTTCGGGAGCAAAATTCAATTTTTCATGTTTATTTTGAGGGAGCGAAATAGCTCTTTTTTATCCTAGGGAGCAAAATAAATCATTTTGCTCCCTGTGGAAGAAAGGATTCAATTTTTGCAAAAGACGCTACATTTAATCTGGGCAACAAATTCCAATTCGCTATTGTTGTCCAAGGCGTGCGAATGATTTGTTATCACTGCGCATTAGATAGATTATTGTAAACACTAACTGAAAAGCTTCGCTCACTCAACATGGAGAAGGGATGACAAATGGCTTGATCGACAAAGAAGTTACTTTTATTTTCCTCTATAGTTGAGCGCTTGCTTTTAGTATCCACACTCTTCTATATTTTTTCCTTTGCTTAAATAATTTCGTTACTTACGATGCTTGCGCAAAAACTTTAGATTCTAGTTTTTGTAATATTAAACATGTAACAAATTTATTCATTTGTTTTAATATTATTTTGCTTTGTTAAAATATTAATTTACTATTTTATTCTTCCTTATGAAATCATTATTTACCTCTACTGTAACAATATTTTAGAATATTTTTTCTTTTGTTGTAATATTCTTTTCTCAGTTAGAATATTATTTTACTATTTTATTTTTCTTTGTTTATAAAAATAATGCGCAAAAACTTTGGATTCTCGTTTTTATAATATTAAACATTCAACAAATTTATTTTATTTGTTATATAAATATTATTTTCTTTTGTTATATAAATAGTATTTATAATTATTATTTTTATAATTTAGCTTTGTTTAATATTTTGTTGTATTTTAGTTCAATTTTATTTTAATATTTTAAGAATTTAGTAATTTATTTTTTATAACCAAATTTTTTTATTCTATTTTTTGATATTTTAAGAATTATTAATAATTTTTTTGGGGTGGAGGAAGGGCTCCGCCCCTGAACCCTGTCCCTCCACCCCAGCTTCTGCTTGGCGAAAAAAACTTCTGGACAAAAAAAAGGTATATGCACTATGATCGCTAACGTATAATTCTTGCATAATGTACTATTTATTTTTATATTTCTATATTTGATATTTTGATTGAATTATATGTAAAGCCCTTCGTAAGAAAAAGTCATATGTTCCACGAAAGCAAAATTTTTTTGCCCCCGTATTTATTGCCGCTCTCGCTTCGCTCGAGCGCTAAACCCGACTTGGGTAAAAATAGCCTATTTTGCTCCCTTGATTAACAATGTACCATTTTCTTTTTCCATTTTGTCTTTAATTTAATATATTTACTATTCAAATATCAATTGAACTTTTGCAATATATCCACTTTATAGGACCCCCCTCCTCGTTATATGATGACATGTATATAACTTTTTATTATTCTAGGACAAGTTCTTCTCAAACCGCAACAATCATACGCACAAGTGCAGCTGACTAGGGAGATAAAAGGAAGAATTGCAACTTTACAAAAAGAAATTGCCAGGAAACCAAAATATACAAACAAAAATATGGACTTGATATGACTATGCAAATAGTCTTACTTTATGTTTTTATAAGTACAAAACTGAAATCTGCATCACAAATGTAATTTTTTTCATATTATGATATCAGATTGATTCTAGCTTGATTCCCGTTTGAGACATCACACCAGGCTAGCCCATTTGACACACCTACCGAAATCTTTGACTACCGATCGATGGTCAGTCATTTTTGTGACCAACAATTAACCGATACCCAATGAGATCGGATTTTTTTAAGAGTCGCGCGATATTATCTGCACATACACCAATTTTTCTTTTGAAAAAAAAGTCAGAGGTACCTGGCCAGGATTTGAACCCATGCCCACCGCGTTAAAGGCAAGAGCTCTATCCGTTACGCCACCGCGCTCTCTATCACAAATGGAATAGAACTCGTCAAATATATGTAGTGCTATTTGTACGGTTGTGTATGTAGTATGTATTTTTAAAATCAATTATTTTAATTAATATAATAAAATTCATTTTATTATATATTCAATATTTATGTTTATTTCAATGTATTAATTATTGTAAAAAATACAAAACTTATATTACGAATCAAAGAGACTGTACACAATTTACGTCACATACTTTTTTACAAAAATAGACTCCCTTTCCTCCTATGTAACATAACTACTTTATCTCCCTTCCTTATATAATCATTACGTTATTAAATATTTAAAATATAGTTAAGAATTATATAACTTATAATAAAATATGATTCAATGCAAGTTTACGTAACACATACAATTCAAAATTATAATGATTGAAAATTGCGGTGCCATTATTAACAATATCAAGAGGCGCGGTCGCGCCTCGACGGCGAGTTAAGGTACGAATATGAAAACGTCGAGGTGCTCCTCTTATACTTTAAAATAGAATTTAAAAAATTTTAAAATCGAATCCTATCAAAATGCATTGATATATACACATAAATACAATTAATAATATTTAAAGATATTTATTATCTTCAATTTGAAAAAAATTGATTAAAATCGGTTCACTCAATCAAGAGAAAATGCAGTTTGAAATTTCGAAATGTCGTATTTTCGTTACTTTTTTTTCTTCTTCATCGTTTCCAGCCAGTATAAACTGCGCAACCGGAAATGCGCAGTACTAACGAATATAGATAGATGCTTTATAATATATATAATAAATGCGCTAAAGATGTTTATGTATTATTTCTAGGAGATATTGCCTTGCAGATAAAAAAAATTAATAAATGAATTTTTTTGTTTTCATAAAATTATATTTTAAAATAAGAAAATTAACTTCTCTGTTTGGCATAAAAAAATCATGAAGACTTGTTTTTTTAATTAGATGTGTATTTTACATCGTGTAACGGTATTCTACCGTGTTTGAATCTTGCGCGCTTAGGTATTAAAATAGAATAAACGCTCGGTCATATATCTCGTCTAAGACGAGTAAAGAAGTGCGTATCTTGACGACCGGCACGCGAGCGAGAAGCGAGCCGGCCGCGAGGCGCTTGAGAGAGTTTCCGGCTACCGTTGCGTTAGCACGAAACCTAAGCCGCGCTGTGCTCATTAGAGAATTTCGCCACGTGGTCGTATAATACGTAAGACTAAGATCGCAACTGATAGCGCGGAACGTTGTCTTAAATAAAAGTCGTTAATTTATATCGACTAGCGTATTATATCAGATTGGCTAGTTGCAACTCTCAGAAATTCTTTCTGTAGAGTTTTGCTTAACCGCTTTTCGCGCGTCTTAGCGGTCAGCCATTAAGTGCCAACAAATACGTTGATCGACGTGCATAGGATTCCACCGATCTACGTCCAGGCAACCACGTTGGCAGAGCTCAGCGGAATTCAAGGATCGGGAAGAGACGTGTTCCACCGATCTACTCCAGAGCATTTACGTATTGGTTACGTACAGGGGAGAAGCTTCGATAACGGGCGAGCGGCGTCTACGTGCACGTAGGTAATTAGTGTAAGCTGGCCAGTGCGTTATTGTAAGTATAATTATACTGTGCGATATCCAAGTATCTCTTCCTCGAGAGATACTTGTTCAGGTATATTGTATCATCGATTATATAACCGATCAGCGTCATAAGCGAGGATCATTTAGTTCGCGACGCGCCCTCCCTTTGCTCACTCTCTCAATAGACGCGTACATTACTTTTTATATATTATTCAATTTCATTCTCATTTAGTTCACATTTTATCTTGATTATATTTATATTTTTTTTGTAATAAATTAATTCTTTTCTATTAAATCGTGCTTTCAATTAATTTATATTGCCTGATTATATTTAACATAAAATATATATTTCCGTTGCTTACTCCGACGCCTCCGCGGTCCTTGTGAGCAGTTATAAATTATTTAATAACGTAATATCATATATTTTAATATAACGTATTTTGGAACCTGCCTCACGAAGGAAAACTGCGCTACCGGCCACGCGTCTCTCGATCAGGTAAGAGAGAGAGAGAGAGAGACGCAGTGCGTGCAGCAAGCGACGAGTATATCAGATATGATTTTGTCGTTTATCAATAGGATTGATTAGCTAGCACAATCGGAGTTCGCTGTATAATATTTAGTGAAATTCTTACAAATTTCAGCAACTCTGCATATAGTAAAATTTAAGGACTTAGCTAAAGTTTACATTAAATTAAAAGCTAATTCTTTTTTGCAACGTGTAGTAAATTACCGTTACAATCGCTATTATTACATTTAAAAAAAGTATAATTTAGGCGAGTCTAGGTATTGAATAGTATAATATTCTTTAGAACATTTTTCCTAAATAAATTTTTTCATTTTTTATTTTATTATTATTTTATTTTATTATTATTACTTACTATATACATCATATTTTGATATATTTATTCAGGTCTTGAAAGTAAATGAATTTTTGAGTAATTATCATCATCATCAAATTTATACTTTCTATTTGATTTATCTATAATTTTTTTATTAAGAAAGTTTTGAAATCAATCAAACCATCGTCGAATACTCCTGTATTCAATTCATTCTTTTTAATATAATATTAAATTCATAAAAATATGATTACACTATCTTTTTATTTTCGAATATAATAAAATTTCTTCAAAGCTTTTGAATATTATGTCTGTTATTTTTTGTTTTATGTCATTATTCAAACTGATGAATACTATTTTATTATTTTATTATTACTTTTAAAAAAGTATATTTTCGGTGAGTTTAGGTATTAAATAGTGTAGTATTCTTTAGAACATTTTTTCTAAATAGTTCTTTTTTTTTACTACATACATCATATTCTTTTTTTAATTTCAGCTCTTGAGAGTACTGAAATGAATTGAGTAATTATTATCAAGTTTATACCTTTTACTAGATTTATCTATAGTTTTCGCTCAAGAAAGTTTTGAAATCAATCAAGCAATCGTCGAGTACTTCTGTATTCAATTCATTCTTTTTAATAATATCAAATTCATGAAATATTTACAGTTTTGGCTAAAGAAAGTTTTGGAATCAATGAAGCAATCGTCGAGTACTTCTGTATTCGATTCTTTCTTTTTAATAATATCAAATTCATAAAATGTTCAATTTATATTCTCTTTGATAGACGAATGTTTGGAAAAACTTTGCCAAATAATTTATGAAAAATGTGATTATTTAGATAAAGATAGCGATGATAGTACACATAAAAATTGAAAAAATAAAATGATGTACCAGATCAACTTATTATTTCATTTATGAGTGAATATTACTACTTAAACATTGATGAACTACCCAATTAAAAAAAACACGTGTTTTTTACATGTAAAATTTGCGTGTTTTTTCACGCATATTTTTCACGTGTTTTTTTCACGTGTATTTTTGAGGTATATTTTTCACATATTTTTTCATAGCTTTTCGATGATTTTCTACTATTTGGTCTCTTATATCTGCGTCTTCCAAATTTGTGTAAGGGATGACAAAACTTAGAAAAACGCCACCTAGTGAATTAAAATCGCTATTAATGATCGATTACGTCAATTTGACTTTAAGTCACTAGGTGGCGTTTTTCTAAGTTTTGACATCCCTTACACAAATTTGGAAGACGCAGATATGAGAGGCCGGACAGTAGAATCTCTTCGAAAAGCTATAAAAAAATATGTGAAAAATACACCTGAAAAATACACGTAAAAAAACACGTGTTTTTTTTAATAGGGTATACTTGATCTTAGTGATATATATTTTATTTTATTTCTGATGAAAGACATATTTAATAAAAAATTTTCGAAACGTTTAACTTCAACGTTTTAGAATAATTTTTTATTCAATATGCTACGGTTGAAGATCAAAATTGTGCAATTTTATTTCTAAAAACTTGGTAGAAGAGCCATTAGCTACTTATAACTTATATTTGGGAATTTGCTGCCATCAACTTCGAAATTATTTATGCCTTTTTAAAACTTTCAGGAAAGAAATATACTCGTTTTAATACTTTTAATAAAATAAAATTATGCATTATCTATCTCATTACACTATCTTTTTATTTTGAAGTGCTGTAAAATATATTAAATTCTACTAAATATCTACAAAATAACTTGCCAGGCCCGTGGTTTAATATTTTATGGTGTAGTTAAAAATCGTAAGGTTTATATAGTAAAGATAAGTGAGAGGAAACTAAGAATTTTTTTTCGTATTACATCGCATGCATTACAAAAAATATATTTCGAGCTCAAAATAGAATTTTGTTTATTGTATTAGGTATGTATCTTTGTTCTTTATCTTTGAATATTAAATAAAACATTTTCGATCAATATAACACAGAAAAAATCAAACGCACCGTGATGTAATAAAAATATATTGTATAATATTTTGAGCAAGATGTTAATGTTCTTAATAATACTCTTAGAATATAGAAAACTATTATCCACCGGATGTAAAAAATCATTGAAAGATAGATATAATATATATATATATATATATATATATGAGGATACAAAAATTAGTAGATCATGTTAACCATTACATAATAATAAATGAGGATTGATTCTTAACATTTGAGATTTACTATATACAACTTAGTAGTTATCCTCTTTTATTTAAAAAAGTTACAACATAGAAAATTGAAAAAGCATATTCTAATAGAATGAATTTTTTTACTCCTTTACATTGATTGACAATATGTTGTGACAGATAAAAATTGTACACAATTGGTTTATAGATTCATATTTTTACTTATTATTCAACACACTTGAATAAGCTAACAATTCAATTATAAAGCAGTACTCACATACATTGAGCATTTCACCAATAAAATATTAAACCACGGGCCTGGCAAGTTATTTTGCAGATATTTAGTAAAATTTAATATATTTTACAGCACTTCAAAATAAAAAGATAGTGTAATGAGATAGAGAATGCGTAATTTTATTTTATTAAAAGTATTACGATTAAAATGGGTATATTTCTTTCCTGAAAGTTTTAAAAAGACATAAATAATTTTGAAGTTGATGGCAGCAAATTCTCAAATATAAGTTGTTAGAAGCTAATGGCTCTTCTGACAAGTTTTTAGAAATAAAATTGCACAATTTTGATCTTCAACCGTAGCATATTGAAAAAAAAATTATTCCGAAACGTTGAAGTTGAACGTTTAAAAAATTTTTTATTAAATATGTCTTTCATCAGATATAAAATAAAACATATATCACTAAGATCAAGTATAGATCATCAATGTTTAAGTAGTAATATTTACTCATAAATGAAATAATAAGTTGATCTCGTACATCATTTTATTTTTTCAATTTTTATGTGTACTATCATCGCTATCTTCATCTCAATAATCACTTTTTTTCATAAATTATTTGGCAAAGTTTTTTCAAACATTCGTCTATCAAAGAGAATATAAATTAAACATTTTATGAATTTTATATTACTAGAAAGAAAGAATCGAATACAGAAGTACTCGACGATTGCTTCATGGATTTCAAAACTTTCTTTAGCCAAAACTGTAAATATTTCATGAATTTGATATTATTAAAAAGAATGAATTGAATACAGAAGTACTCGACGATTGCTTGATTGATTTCAAAACTTTCTTAAGCAAAAATTATAGATAAATTTAGTAAAAGGTATAAACTTGATAATAATTACTCAATTCATTTCAGTACTCTGAAAATAATAAAATAGTATTCATCAGTTTGAATAATGACATGAAACAAAAAATAACAGACATAATATTCAAAAGCTTTGAAGAAATTTTATTATATTCAAAAATAAAAAAATAGTGTAATGATATTTTTATGAATTTAATATTATATTAAAAAGAATGAATTGAATACAAAAGTATTCGACGATGGTTTGATTGATTGCAAAACTTTCTTAATAAAAAAATCATAGATAAATCAAATAAAAAGTATAAATTTGATGATGATGATAATTACTCAATAATCCATTTACTTTCAAGAGCTGAATAAAAATATGAAAACATGATGTATATAGTAAGTAATAATAATAAAATAAAATAATAATAAAATAAAATAATAATAAAACAAAATAAAATAATAATAAAATAAAATAATAATAAAATAAAATAAAATAAAATAAAATAAAACAATAATAAAATAAAATAAAAAAATATTATAATAAAATAATAATAAAATAAAATATTTAGAAAAAATGTTCTAAAGAATACTATTCTATTCAATACCTTGAATATATCTGCATTAAGAGGAGGTCACGTATCTCTATCCTTTTCTAATCAAAGAAATGATTTTTTTACAAAAACTAATAACTTTAGCAAAAAATAAAGAGAAAGCCGCTTCTTATATCAAAAAAAGCATTATTTTCTTTGATAAGAAAAAATTAATTTTATTGCTTCGTTCTCAAGAAAACCTTGAAAAACCAAATTGTCCACCCTAACCTCTATGATTTAAGTTTTTCAAGGTTTTCTTGAAAACGAAGCAATAAAATTAATTCTTTCTTATCAAAAAAAACATTGCTTTTTTTGATACGAGATGCGGCTTTCTCTTCATTTTTTGCTAAAGTTATTAGTTTTTGTAAAAAAATCATTTTTTTGATTAGAAAAGGACAGAGATACGTGACCTCCTCTTAATCCATTTATTCCTAAGCAATAAAAACATTTTATTTCTAGACAATTTAAACTCTTAGTTTTATATAATTCTCAAGTTATTTTTCCCACGAAAATGAATATACAAAAGTTAAAACTATTGTAAATATCATAAATACTATAGAATAAAAAAGTTTTTGAAGAAACACGTTTTAGTTATATCGATAAGGTGTACATATACCAAAAAAAGTTGATATTACTAATATAAAAAATAAACATAGATAGTAGTGCGATGTTGGCGTGTTTTTTTTAACAGTGATTAAATCTATAATAAAAAAAATGTTTTTGTTGCTGTGTAACACGCATTTACAGCCCCTCGTGCCATCCAAAATGATATTTAAATATATCTCCTCCCTCTCTTCATTGTAACGTTATTTGTGAATGATCCCAAAAACGTGTTGTATTTTTCTACAAAAAGCTTAAATTTATTTACTTTTTTTTATTTAAAGATTTATAATTATTTGAATGTAGGTATATTCATAATATAATTTATGTATTGGCTCAGTAGCGATATATTTATGTAAGGAAATATTGTGCTCCCTCATAGAGGTGATATTCAGATAGAGTCCGGTTCTTGTCAAGGCAACATGTCATGTAGACATTCTTTTATAAACTTATATCAATAAATGTCTTTAGTATTATAAAACTCTCACTCAATTACCAATATTCCTTTTTTTATTCCAACATGGTAGCGGATCGTTGTTGCGAAGATATGTAGGATTTGTTTAAGTAAAAAAATGGAAAAGTAAGTTTCAGTGCAAAAAATCACGAAGGAAATGTTTTAGTACAAGTGCACAAGATGGAGTCAAATGAAGAAATTAATTCCGGTATTTGACGGGAAGGAACATGCAATGTGGAAAAAGCGTATTACGTTATACCTAAAAATGGAAAAAATGTGATGTAATAATTACAAGAGCAAGGACTACTGCGGATAAAGAGGATTGGGCAGGAAACGATCTCAAAGCAATGAACTATATATATATAGTGCGGTTTCAAACAAACAATTAGAATTTGTACACGAGAAGGAAACAGCGTACGAAATTATAAAAAAATTTGATGAACTACATCTGCAAGAGTCCACAGCATTGCTGATCGTACATAGGAATAGACTAAAAAGTTCATAGTTGAAAGATTATCAAGACCTTACAACATTCTTTGGTAATTTCGAAAGAGCCGTGAATGACTTGAAAAATGCCGGTGCAAAAGTCTCGGAAGAAGAGAAGTTGAACTACATGTTTAACACGTTGCCTAAAAGTAATAGTTACATTGGGGACTTGATAGACGCAGTGAAAGAAGAAGATAAGGCGGTCAAATACGTTAAAATTAAAATCTTAATGGCTGAAATTGAAGTAAATAAAAACGAAAGTTTGTTAAAAAAAATCAAATGCATTTGCTGCATCATCAACAGGAAAAACTAAACTAAATATAGTATGTCATGATTGTAGACAATCTAAACATTTTAAAAGGGACTGTCAACCCTATTGAAAATAATGACGTCTTTTAAAGACGTCTTTAGAAGACGTCTTTGGACGTGTCTGGATTTGGAACAAAAAAAGACGTCTTTTAAAGACGTCTTTTTCATTAAGATTTTAAAAATAATACCTACTAAAATGTTTTAAAAAAGAACGTACTTATGCTAAAGTGTATATAAAGACGTCTTTGAAAGATGTCATTGGATGTATATTTACAAATCCCAGTACAACAAAAGACATCTTGAAAAGCCGTTATTATTTTTAATAGGGTATCTTCCTAAAGAAAGATATAGAAACAAAATAAGCATCAGCTCTCTGCAGACCGAAAAGCTTGAGCGAACAAACTGGAAATGTTATAACCTTATATACCCGCATCACTAAAATTTTCGTAAGGGTTCGCGTATTAAGAAAAACGCCACCTAACAGTCAAAGACAAAATTAACAGTCGATTTGAATAATTTTTTCAGTAGTTACATTTGTAACTGTGAGGTGCCGTTTTTTTTTAACTTTGCAATCCCTTATCCAAATTTCAGAAATGCAGGTATATGAGGTTATAATTTTGCGGATTTATTCACAGTTGAAAATCAGTATGCATACTTCAATTACGTACTTCAAGTATATACACTTTAGCTTAAGTACGTTCTTTTTTTAAACATTTTAGTAGGTATTAATTTTAAAATCTTGATAAAAAAGATGTCTTTAAAAGACGTCTTTTTTTGTTCCAAATCCAGACACGTCCAAAGATGTCATTATTTTCAATAGGGAAAATAGCAGCCATACAGGTATTGGAGAAGTGGTCAGAGGAAACAATGGACACGTAGTCGAGGAGGCGGAAATTTCCAGAAATGAGGCTACAACTCACTCAATCACAGAGGGCGTAACAGACCAAGCGGAAATAAGCAACTTTCTTCCTCTCAAACAACGGTTCAAGAATCCAACGAAGGAGCGAGCGCACGGGTAACAGTTGTTGATTGTAATGCGACGTTTACAGGTACCGACAAAAATGATAAAGAAACCGAAATAAATTGGGCCCTTGATAGCGGTTGTACGGACCACATAATAAATGACGATAGTCTTTTTCACGATTGTGTTAAATTAAATAAACCGATAATAGTATACTTAGCAAATAAAAGTAGGAACCGTGGTCGAAGTGGCAACTAAAGTAGGAACCGTGATTACTTATTTTGATGTTTATAGTATAAATAAAGAGGTAAGTATTGAAAATGTTTTTTATGTTAAAGAAATGCCAAACTTACTTAGTTTCGGTAAAATAATATAAATATAATAAATAAATAATAAATATAATCAAGTATAATATTTATTTACGAGGAAAATTAGTCAAAATAAACAATACTGATGGTAGTATAATGGCAATTGCAATATTTGACGAAAATTTGTTAAAAATGAAAAGCACTCGAAAGGTTAACAAATCATTTATGTTAGTCAGTAATAACGATGAAAATATAACTAAGAAAGAAAAGTGGCATCGCGTTTTGGGCCATGTAAATTTTAATTATTCACAAAAATTAGGTAAAAATAAATTAATTGACGGAACCCCTAATAATTTAGAGTCTGGATTTATGAAATGCAAAATATGTATAGGAAACAAAATGAGTAATGTACCTTTTAAAAATGAAAGATACAAAGTCAAAGAAATTCTGGTAGTACATATAGACATATGTGGTAGCTTTAAGACCGAAGGCTTAAACAAAAAGAGATATTTTGTTTCTTTTATCGACAACTATAGTAACATTGCGAAGGTGTACCCAATTAAAATCAAATCAGACGTATTCGATTGCCTAGTATAGTTCGTTAAGAGTCGGACAAATAGCTCTGTTCTCGTCTAATCTAAATTTTCGTTATAATTAATGAATTAAATATTTTTATACAAATGTAGGGGCTGAGCGCTGTAAAGCAAAAAACGAGCAAGGGATTCTATTCTATGAAAAAATATAAAATTTTCATTATTTTCCGAGTATAGTCCGAAACGAAAAAACAGTTAAACTTGACTTCATTATTTCCGTTTCAGACTATACTCGGAAAATAATAAAAATTTTATATTTTTTCGTAGAATAGAATCCTTTGCTCGTTTTTTGCTTTACAGCGCTTAGGCCCTACATTTGTATAGAACATCTTATTCATTAATTATAACGAAAATTTTGATTAGACGAGGACAGAGCTATACTACCGACTCTTAATGAAGATAAAAACCTAGCCGGAAAAAAGTAAAATTCTTGCGTTGTGATAACGGTAAGAAATTCTTAAATAGTCAAATTTACGAGTACGCGAAAAGTAAAGGTAACGTGCTAAACAATTGGCCTGCTTACGTACACGAATTGAACGGAATGGCGGAAAGGTTCAACCGATCTATAATGAATACAGCCAGATATTCACTTAGCGAAGCGAACGTACACAAAAAATATTATCCGGAAATAGTTTGTGCAGCGGCGTACTTAAAGAATCGTACCTTAGCCAATACCGTGAAAAATGAAACGCCGTACAAGATATTTTTCCGTAGAAAACTGCAAGTGAAGAATTTAAAGTTGTATGTTAGCAAGGTCTTCGTCAGAACTGCGGAACAAAAAAAATTTACTAGGGATAAAAAGGCCGAAGCAGAGGGGCTATTCAAGCAGTGATACATATGTATGTATCACGCTGTATGTATGCGCGCGCATACTTTTTATTCTCTTCCCCATACATATCGTCGCGATACATACATATGTATCGCTACTTGAATAGCCCCTCTGGGATGTTATTAGGCTATAGAGAAAACGGCTACAAAGTTTTATCACATAATAAAATAATTGTTGCTCGACACGTAGATATAATAGAATTAGGTACTAACTGTATAAGCTTATGAGCAGGTCGTATATCTTTGTACTTTTCTAATTAAAAATTAATTTTTCTGCAAAACTTAATAATTGTAGCAAAAAATAAGAAGAAAGCCCCATTTCGTATTGTAAAAAGCAATATTTTCTTTTATGAGGAAAAATTATTTTTATTACTTTGTTTTTAAGTCAACTTTGAAAAATCAAACTGTCCATCCTAATCTCTATTTTTTAAGTTTTTCAAGATTTTCTTCAAAACGAATCGATAAAAATAATTCTTTCTTATCAAAGAAAACATTGCTTTTTATGATACAAGATGGGGCTATTTCCTTATTTTTTGCTACAATTATTAGGTTTGCAAAAAAATTAATTCTTTGAGTAGAAAAGAACAAAGGCATATGATCTGCTCTTAAATGATAATGATATAAACGAAAACGCTATGTTACAAGGTTCTGAAAATAAGTACAACGACGACTCTGATCTTACACCAGCCAAAAGGCTGTAGCGATGGCACAAATAGGGTTTTTAATTTAAATAAGGCATTGTATGGATTACAAGAGAGCCCTAGGCAATGGTTTTGACACATTTATTAAAACATTAAGATTTAAAAGGTGTAATTTAGATTATTGTTTGTATAAATTAAATGAAGGCGAAAAGGCGGTATATTTGATTATTTTTGTAGATGATCTCTTAATATGTAGTAAAGATAAAGAAAAAATAAAAAATGTAAAAAGTTAATTGTCAAAAAGGTTTAACATAAAGTATATGGGGAAAGTAAAAGAATATTTAGGTATTTATATTTCATATAATAACAAAAAACGCTACATGACACTTACAAGAAGAGCACCCCACCTCCGGGAAACAGTTTCGGCTGAAACTGCAGGATATGATTTTTTGATGAAAAAAAATGAACCCGTGTTTTTTCTTTTCGTTGAATAGGCCCCCTAGACAAGGATATAGACATTTTTTTAAGTATGGCGAACAAGAGCCTTTATAAGAACTCAAATAAACAAAGAACTAAGACTCTTATCAAAAAATGCATAAAAGATTGAAACATGAGACTTTTCAGATTAAAAAATAAGCGGACACCGGGCGCGAACCCTGTTCCTCGAGATCTCCAGGCACGAGCTCTGACCACTGAGCCAGTGCCGCACTGCTATATACAAGTTAAAATTCTACTTATAAGGCTCTTCGCCGGTATAGTAGGTATCTATATACAAATAGAACATGTGGATGGAAAATCCACCATGTTACAAGCCCCCCGCCCCACCACACGGAAGTATACGGTGCAATCGTATACTTTCGTTTACGAGACTAACTGCCGGTTACACATTGGGACTATTTGCTGGTTTCACCTTGGGACTTGGGACTACTGCTGCATTTTCACCTCAGATGCGCGGCTCCTCCATTCCGCTACGTCGGCTACTTCTGTATCTTGCTCTGTTAAAACTTAATTCTAAATACTTCCTTGGATTAATATGTTTGTTCTTGTGGGTTATTTCGTTGGGTGCCATTGAAACATGAGACTTTTTAGATTAAATATAAGCGGACACCGGGCGCGAACCCCGTTCCTCGAGATCTCCAGGCACGAGCTCTGACCACTGAGCCAGTGCCGCACTGCTATATACAAGTTAAAATCCTACTTATAAGGCTCTTCGCCAGTATAGTATGTATCTATATACAAATATAACATGTGGATGGAAAATCCACCATGTTACAAGATAAAATGAAGTACGAATTGAATGCTTTAATTTAAGCTTTGTTGCATTAAAAAATCTTTGGTGGTTCAAAAGTTACAGGTGATTAAAATGATTGAATAAAGTGAAAAATTGATTATATTGTATATGCTAAAAATATTAAGTAAATACGTGGTAATATTTAATTAAAAATAACTTTTGAACAACAAAAGCTTTTTCAATGCAACAAAGCTTAAATTAAAGCATTCAATTCGTGCTTCATTTTATTTTTATGCATTTTTTGTAAAAGTCTTAGTTTTTTGGTTATTTAAGTTCTTATAAAGGCTCTTATTCGCCATATTTAAAGAAAATGTCTATATCCTTGTCTAGGAGGCCTATTCGACGAAAAGAAAAAACACGGGTTCATTTTTTTTCATCAAAAAATCATATCCTGTAGTTTCAGCCGACTCCGTTTTCCGGAGGTGGGGTGCTCTCCTTGTTAGTCAAGAAAGTTATATCGATACACTTGGTGCGAAATATAATATAGAAAACAGTAAATCTAATGATACGCCTATGGAAACGAATTTGAAGTTAAAAAAATCAAACATATGTCACGAAAATATTTTGTACAGAAATTTATCATGTACTTTATTATATATAAGTACAAGCACCAGACCTGACATTAGCTATAGCATCAATTACTTAAGCCGTTACCAAAATAACTATTCAGAGACACACTTTAAATACATGTTACAAATTTTAAAGTACTTATTTTTAACTAAAGAAATTAAACTTGTATTTAATTATAAAGAAAATTATGACGTTATTGACTACTATGTTGATGCCGATTGGACTGGAGATGTGATAAACAGAAAATCTACGACTGGTTATTGTATTAGAGTACTTAAAAATATAATTCACTGAAAATCTCGGAAGCAAAATTGTGTTACCAAAGCTTCTACCTTTGCGGAATATGTAGCGTTGTCGGAGACGGTAAGCGAGGTTATATTCATAAAAAAATTGTTAACATTTTTTCATTTAAAGATTGTTGATCCGACGAAAACCCACGAAGATAATTCAGGTGCGATAAATATAGCGAATAATGGTAATTACACCAAGAATTCTAAGCACATTGAAGTGCACTATCAATTTGTTTACGAGAATGTTAAGCAAAATAAAATGAAAGTTATAAACGCGGACAATCTGACAAAAGCTTTAAATAAGGAAAAATTTGTATTTTTTTTTGGTGTAAGATGAATCTAAAATAATTTTAAAGTATGTACATTATAAATATAAGGAGGCGTGTTTAAATTTAGGTATATTCATAATGTAATTTATACAAGGGCTCAGTACTGACATCTTTATGTAAGGAAATATTGCGCTCCCTCATAGAGGTGATATTCAGATAGAGTCCGGTTTTTGTCAAGGCAACATGTCATGTGGACATTCTTTATTAATCTTATATCAATAAATGTCTTTAGTATTATAAAACTCTTACTTGATTGCCAATATTCCTCCCTTTATTCCAACAATAATAAAATAGTAACTTGAGAATAGTCAAAAAAACAGTAAAAAATATAGCAGAATGAAACAATTTTTTTGTATCTTTAAGCTGTATTTATTTTGTATCGAACAAAAATAAGAAAATTAAATTGGGAGGGAGACGAGCACAAACAGTAAATTTTTCCAAATTTTAAAACTTTTTCTTGTTTAATAGCATTAAAATTTTTATTAATTTTGGTTCGATTAGCTTTTATGACAAGCAAACACGTGCGTAGTTTTTTCCAAAAATTCAGATGTAATAGTACATTATGCAACTAAGGAGTAAACTAGTATATTTCTCCCAAGCGAGAAAGGAATTTTGCTCCTGAATTGCATAGTACTTTATTTCTACCTAAAGTGTGGACGCTTTATTAACGTAAAGCGGGTCCAATTAAAAAAATTAAAATTGAATTATTTCCATATAAAGTTTCTTATCTTGTGGAAGGAAAGTACTTTTTCGATGATAAATTTGGGAGAAATAAAATTAGCGAAGGAAAAGTTCTTTTTTCCCGCTAAAAAAGCAAGCTTCAATAGGAAAAACTGAAATTAAATTCTTTAATAGAAATTTTCAATAATAAATTAAATTTATAAATTTTTTATTTTGCGGAAGAAATGAATTTTGCGAGAAATAAATACTTTTTTTTAGCAAATCAGCGGGAGAAAAATTCCTATTTTCTGCAAAATATTAGACGTAAGATGTGGCTTTCTTTCAGTCCGCTTTTTAAGCTAATAAAGTAGCCATTTCTGTTGAAGTAGAAACAAAGTTTATTTCTCCCTCGAGTATTCACTATCCTCGCTTTGCTCCATTTTCTCAGGTCGCAAATCCACCCTCTGAAAAAATATGCAATTTTACCCCATATTAATAGAAATAAACCATTTATTAACTTGAAAAGCGGGTTGACAAAAGGCCATATCTTATATCTAAAATTTAGCAAGAGCAAAGAAATTTCTCGCAACGTGGTGAGCAAAAACCGATTTTTGGTGCCTGTTTTGAGAGAACAAAATACCACATTCTCCCATCAGTAAGGGAATGTGTTATTTTACTCACTTAAAACAGGCACCGACAATCGGATTCCGCTCACCTTGTTGGGAAAAATTTTATACCACACTCATGGCAAAATAAGTCACCCACTTGTCTTTTTTGTCACTCTCGCTATGCTCGAATGGCAAAACGACTTGTGAGGGAATGACCTATTTTGCTTACTAGTAGAGTAATATACTATTTCCCAACGCAGTGGACAAAAACCGATTTTCGGAGACTGTTTTACGTTAGCAAAATACCACATTTCCTTACTTGTGAACAAAATAACTATATTGTTATTTGCTAACGCAGTGAGCAGAATATCTACTTTACTTATTAGTGAAAAATGTGGTGTTCTGCTCACGCGAAGCAAGCACCGAAAATCGGATTTTGTTCACTGCGTTGGGGAAACATTCTTTTCTCTCATTAAATTTTAGACAAAAGGTATGGCCTCTTTTATGCCTGCTGTTCGAGTTAACAAATTGTTCATTTCTGTTAATTTGAAAATAATAGTATATTATATAGATGAAAAGTAAGATTGTATATTTCTTCCGAAGGTGAGATTGCGAACCGAGGGAGCGGAGCAAAGCGAGTAAAATACCCGAGCGAAGGGTAGTAAATACCTGAGAGAGGAATAGACTTTGTTTCCACCTTAACAAATAAAGCCACTTTATTAGATTAAAAAGCGGCCTGAAAGAAAGCCATACCTTAAGTCAACAATTTAAGCGGGAGAAAAGTACTTTTTTAACCTTCCGGGTGCAAAGTAGCACGTTTATTAAGTAATTCCTAAGGAGCTAGTGGTAATATTGTTGTTATTGGCTCCAGGAGTTTATTTTGCAGCACCAAACCCCATTTCTGGGGTTCTAAATTATGCCCTAACCATTTTTGTATCTGATAATAAGTACAATTTATATGCTAATAAGCTGCTGCACTTGTCGGTGAATGATTGGACAACTGGACAGGTTTATCAAGCTTCGTAGATTTTATGAACTAAGCATATCGGAGATGATCGATATTGCCCTCAAATTGAGGAGCATTATATATCGCTAGTAAGATACGTAATCCATTTTCGTATAATTGCTGTACAGTAACTTTGTAAATACTTAATGTATTTATCTAAAACACCATGAAAAGTATTGTCTTTAATCCATACGACGTAATGCAAAAGAAATCCACCATCGATGACATACGTCACATTATTTTCACCAAGTTTTATATCAACAGGGGTCATATTGTCATATAATGTGGCTTTCGTGGTTTTTTTCATGACATTATTATTAAATAATGATGTCGGTTATGGACTTAATTCATATTGGAGGTATCTTTCAAAATTACTTTCAAACCGTTCGTTTACAGTTATGCTTTGAAAGAGTAACAATGAATCTACAAAGATTTTACAATCGTTAATTTTGACTGATTTGTTAATCATTGAAATTGGTGAAACTTTATCGGTGCTTTTGAACTTCATCTCATTGAAGTTCAATACAGTTATTGTCACCATGGGTTGTAATCCAATTTTATGGGCTTCGCAACAATCAATTTGGTAATTTCCAATGATTCCTAAACTTAAGGATATTAATTGATTTGTTTTTGGAAAGGGATCATGAACTGTAAGCCATTCAAATAGTTTACTTGCATCATTTTTTTTTATTTTTATTAACTAATGTCGCTGTATTCATGCTTTCACTGTAATGCTGATTAGCAACGCAGGTCGTCAGTTTGTTTGTGAACAAAGCACTTGTAACGTGCAGTAGTGCTTATATAAATCGGCCGAGAGCAGCATTCGAACTCGGATCCTCGAGGTTACGAATTCATCGCTCTGGTAGAAACCAAATGATCCACTGGTGGCCTCACTTACATCATTGTTATCTGTTTTTACTCTTGAATCTCTTGCATCAACGCGTTGTTCAGCTGAATCTAATGAAAGTTTACAAAACTTTTCAATTTCCTCATAAATTGTATTTGTAGCGTACATAGTATATACCCATTTACATAAAATACTTTCTTGAGTACTCTGACCTCTAGATACTTCCCTTCTATTTTCATAGACTTTATAGGACTTTGTTCGATTATTATATCTGTTCATGTGTCAGAATTAAATCGGTCTGTTCGCTTTACAGTAGAGAATCCATTTTTAAAGTTCTCAAAAGTCTGCTCATCCATTGTATTTTCCAATTTCATCATATCTTGAAGATATAAATGAGCAGATTTCGTAAATCAAAAGTGACTATTGACATTAAAATTTGGCAGCATTTTTTGCACTGCATCGAGATATTCTTTGAATATTCCCAGTCTTTCAGCGCTAATAAAGTCTAGTGCTGATGATACCATTTTAAAATATTATACCCATAACCGTGCAGCAGGGCCTCGAACTTTTACTTCATCAGTTTATCGTGAAATTGACCAATAAATAATTTTGAATGACCTACACAACCTTCTACATTTTCATAGCAAACATCACAGCAAGGTATTTGTTCAATTAATTTATCAAGCACACGATCTTCAATCTTCATGTTTTTAAAAATTATTGATAATGCAAGTCTTAATAGTGTATGACCTCTGATACTACTTGAATACAGGTGACCATTCAACATTTAATTGTATATATTTTCCAGAGCTTTCTTGAGTCCACTTCTGTCCATTAAATATCCTATGCATCCATGAAATGACATGAACATATGAAATCCTCCTAGTTTAACAACTACTTCAGATATTTCATAGTTAGAATCTGACGAAGATATTATTCCACGTGCTTTAAAATAAAGCACGGTGGTCCTCGAATAATTGAGAACATGAAGTTTTCACACCTCAGATTTTCCTTTTGGATATGATTCTAGACACATTTGGGATCAAATTTCAACAACAACCAAAATCGAGGAATGAGCACTTTTTTATTAATTCAAATTTTATTTTTCATATATATTTAAAAAAAAAAAATTTTTATTTATGATTTATGAGTTCTATTTTCAGAATGCCGTTTCAAATAGAATTATGAATTATTTACACATTTTAAACAAATATTATTGTAAATATATTCAGAAAAATCTAAAGTTATGTAACACTGTAAGCGTAACGTTAAAATTGACAATTTTTTTGTAAAACATTATAATTGTAAAGACTATGAGAAATGATGCCTTTGAATTATTTAAAGACGTCATTTAAAGTAATTGTAGAAAGTACTATGTATAAATACTCTATAGGAACAGCACATGTACTTTTGGTATTTCAGTAGCACCAAAAGTACATTTTCCATATTTGAATTCAAAGCTTTCACGGTAAATGCTACAAATTGTTAGAGGGTTTTTTTGGATTTTGATCGAGTAATTTGAGTTTTAGGATACCAACTGTTGTAATGTTTACAAAACGTCAATATCCTAAACCACAACTTACACAGTCGAAATCCGAAAAAAGCTTCCAACAATGCCTACATTTTCTATATAAAAGATTGCATTGAAGAAAATTAAGGCCTAGGTTTTTACAGCGAACATGAAATGGAGCGATCCATTTTGATTTTTTTGCAGCATAGGCTAATGTAACGTATCGTAAAATGATTATCATTATTCAGATAAATTATTAAGAGCAGTCTGTGAATATAATTCTGTACGTTACTTTAGTAAAAACTATGTGTATATATATATATGTATACTAGGGCGCAAGCCCCCTGCGTGGAAACGCGCCAACCCTCATCTTGCTTTCATAAATATAAAAAAATATCTAAGAATTTGCAATTTTATTAATAACTTTTATTTAAAATACTAAATAATTTTAATCATTCAAAATTTTTCTTCATGTAAATTTTCAATGATCTTTTAATGAATCTAATCATCTGTGAAGTCCTAGCTTTACACCAGGACAGAATTAATAATTAAATGTTGTGTGTTATGAGGGCTACGTGTATGTGTTTTATTATAATATTAAATGAAGAATAAAGTTAATCATTGATTTATAAACGTTTTATCAAATGTTAGTGTAGTGGTAGAAAGACTCTACCAATGTTAATTGAATCGTTGTCATGATTAAATATACTTAAATTTTGAAAAAAATATAAAGAAATATAATTTTAAAAGTAGATACAGGCGGACGGTAAATAGGTAGGCTTGATTTAATAATTTTATTATAAAGATTTTGTTTAATACTTTTATGATAAACTAAATATAGTGCGGTTTAATAGATTGCGCGAATAATTGTATAATTTTAAAGTGCGAGAAGTATAGTTGTAATAATTGTATTTTTGGAAGTACTTATTGAAAAGTGTGGGTAAATGTGCTCGTAGAAGTTCTTTGAAAAAGTGCATCTTAATCTGTAATATAATTTGAATTTTGAATTTATGTCAATCAATAAAGTAATGCTTATTGTGCATTTTGACTCTTATTGAATGATATGGTTAACGTGGTAAATCTGGTTCATATAGCCTTCGCACTGTTTTTGTTTTGTTGATTTTGTAAATCGCATTGCACTTTCTTTTGTTTCTTGAAAAATGACTTAATTTTACAATATACTTACTGAGTCACATTATCTGATTGATCTACATATTTTTGAATAAAAAATTTTCAAATAAAAGATACGTCTTGACGTAACACATCTACACAAATTTCTAAAACTGTGTTTGCAGGAAAAATAACTATTATTTTCATACGTAGATTATTAAATAAAAAGAATACCTACGTTGACTGTAACATAATGAATTAAAAAAATAGTTCTATTAGTCTATAGATCTATCAATCAAACGTTGTTTTTTCTCGTTTTTTTTTATCAATGTTTTAATGTTTTTTATTTAAAATTTTTTTTATTGACGTTTCATTTGAACAGGTTTGAATTTTTTTGTCTTTAGATATACACGGAAATGACAGATAACAGCTAGGCTATATTTGTCACATTAGTGATCAATGTGTGTCGAAAATTTTGAGTTTCCACATAGATGGGCGATGTGTGCACGCCGAATTTCTATGTTTGCGCATTGTCTAACTACACTCAACTCATAGAAGGTTGTCACACTGATCATCTTTTATTTTCGCACTGCTTGTCAATCTGTAAACATAGAAATTTTAAATCTGACATGTATGGAAAAAAATAAATTAAAATGAAACTAAGGTTATGATCCTCGGTATCAATGAATATCTGAATTGGAAGATAATTGTGACTTTAATATATTAATTAGTGCTATTCTAATTATAAAATTTTTAATTTATAATTAGAATATAATAATTTTAACGTGAGAAATTATTGCTGTTTGCAATTCAATCATTGAAAATAATATACGTAGGGTTCAATGTTTCGAAAGTCCATTATCTTTTTTTAGAATTTTGAAATTTCAAATGGCTTTTTCATAATATTTATTTAAATTGTATAGAAAGTCAATTTTTAATTCATGTTTGTTATCGACATGCATTTATTCGTATAAATTATAATCGCTTTAGAATTGTAACAAGTATACAGAATACCGTAAAATGATGAAATATTTCGGGTTTTTAATGAAATTTTCAACAAGTATTAAAAAAATACATTGAAATACTATATTAGAAATTTCAAAGTACCTCATCATTATATTATTGTCTGAATACTTATTACAGTTCTAAATATTAATTATAATTTATTTGAATGAATACATTTCGATTACAAACATGAATTAAAAACGAAATTTCTATTCAATTTATATAAATAATAAGAATGTGATATTGGAAATTTTTAAGCTCAAAAAAATAACAGATTTTCGAAACATCGAACTCCACCCACATAATTTTTAATGATTTCAACAGAGCCGGTCTGTGGCACAGTCGGTAGGAGCGTTGGATTCGTATTCTTGGGGAACCGAGATCGAATCCTGCTCTCGGCTGTTTTTCAAACGAGCACCTCTGTCACATGTGCTTTGTACACAGTACACACTTACGAGCTCCGTCGCTAAGGGATGAAAAAGTGCAGTTGTAAAAATCAACTGACCTTGCGTCCCAGTGGATCGGGGTTTGATTCCCTAGGAAAAATTAGAAAAAATAATTTTCGAAGTTTTTCCGAGGGAATAAACCCGAAAAACACAAAAACATACAAAAAAGTCCCAATGGGCAAAATACAAAAATATAAAAAAGTCCCACTGGGCAAAAACTAAAAAATCAAAATAATAAAATTACCAGATGATGGCCTATCATATAGACAATAAAAAGTCTAGAAAAGGCCAATAAAAATAGAGAAGAAGAATGATTTCAACATTGAATTGCTAACAGCAATAATTTCTCACGTTAAAATTATTAATCATAATGTTTTTGACTAAATTAAAAATTTTATAATTAGAATAGCACTAATTAATATATTAAAGTCACAATTATCTTCCAATTCAGATATTCATTGATACCGAGGATCATAACCTTAGTTTCATTTTAATTTATTTTTTTCCATACATGTCAGATTTAAAATTTCTATGTTTACAGATTGACAAGCAGTGCGAAAATAAAAGATGATCAGTGTGACAACCTCCTATGAGTTGAGTGTAGTTAGACAATGCGCAAACATAGAAATTCGGCGTGCACACATCGCCCATCTATGTGGAAACTCAAAATTTTCGACACACATTGATCACTAATGTGACAAATATAGCCTAGCTGTTATCTGTCATTTCCGTGTACATATTAATATTAATTGTTTCTTCAACAAAATTTAAAATATATGTGAATTATGTCATAAAATTTTCACAATCAAAAACATCATTTGAGGGGACTTAATAAGGTGTATGATTTATACATAGCTACCAAAATTGCAGTTTTCTAAATTTTTAATCTTTGATGAAAAATTTCCCGAAATTTCTTTCTATTAGGCTTTCTATTAGTAAAATTAAAAGGCAGTAATAGATAGATATTTGAAACATTTTTGGTTAAAGAATACAAAATTTGGAAAACTGTGATGTCGGTGTTTTTTTTATACAAAATTGAATAAAAATTTAATTAAATTTAAAAAGACTATATTTAAGTGTTTGATTTTGACTTTGATTTAACAAAATTTAAATTTAATCATTTGATTATTAAACTTCAATTTAGCTTTTTAAAAATGATATTTTACACCTTATACTTTAAATAAAATCGTAAAATTAATAATTATTTATATGATTAAACTTCACGATGATTACAGGATAATTAGTTGTGTAAAAGATATTATTACCTATTATTCATCTATTATTAATCTTAGTCTTATTTTAAGAAAAATGTAAAAAAAAAGCTCCTAATTTAAGTATGAATAATCCAGTCTAAAAATGTCTTCAATAAATCAACAGGGACTAAAATAAAAGTACAGAAAGCAAGCTTTAATTTACCGTTTTCAGAATTAAAAAATAATAATTAGAACCAGAGATATGTTTGTTCAAAGTTTAGATTAGATATTGTTTATTTTGTATTATAATTACAAAAAAAGCGTGTAAAATTACAAATAAAATTTATTTATTTATTTATTTGATTATCAACGGGCATAAGCCCATAATACAGAAGAAATTATACATAATTCAGTTGTAGGTGGTACAAAAATATTTTAAATTAAATAACTAATCATAAGAAAGTATACGCCTTGATCTTTCAATAACCTGGTACCAAGAATCATTATTAAAATTTAACCAGTCTCTATGCATATTGCACACCATCGCAAACCTTATAGAAGGTGAGTGCAGACTATAGTTCCTTACAACAATAGGGACATGGAAAAATTCCTTGAGTCCCCTGAGTTGCCTATTTGGTACAATAAATGAAAAACGCTGTAACAATTGATTACATCTAATTTTACCAGTTAAAATCTTAAATGAAAATAATAAATCACATCTTTCAAAGCTTGATTCAACAGTTGGAATCATCAACAATCTTCTTATATTCGAATAATTATGATTATCAAAACTCAAAGGCATATTAAGTTTAAAAGCTGCATATCTAAGAAATTTTCTAGCTACGCTCTCTATGGCTGTCATTTGATACTGCAAACAAGGTCTCCATATATTAGAAGCATAACTAATTACTGACTAAATGTAAGAGTAGTATAATACCCTAAATGACTCCATTCTTTCAAATTTGGTAGTAAATCTTTTAATAGACCCAATTATTTTAGAGACCTTATTTACAACATAACCAACATGCTTATCAAATTGCAACCTTGAGTCAAATATAACTCCCAAATCTCTAATCTCATCAACCCTGCTTAACAAAAATTCACCAAATAATAATCATAAATAAGGTCTTTGGACCTAGAGAAAGTAATAATCGCGCACTTAGATAAATTACATAATAAGCCATTTAATGAACACCATTGGAAAAATGAAGCAATGTCATTCTGGAGTAGTACAGCATCATCACTGGATGTTACTTCTCTATATATTTCAGCATCATCAGCAAACAAAAGAAAATTACTATATTTAATAACATGTTTAATATCATTAATAAAAATCAAAAACAGAACCGGGCCCAAATGAGTCCCCTGTCCCACTCCAGACAAAACATGCATTAATACAGAAATAAACGACTTAATTTTAACTCTCTGTGTCCTGCCACTTAGATATGATTAAAACCATTTCAGTAAATTACCCCTAATCCCATAATACTCAAGTTTAGATAATAACAAATCTATATTTACAGTATCAAAAGCGCGACTTACATCAGCATAAAATGTATCCATTGCATTTCCCCCTTCAAAACAATCTACAATATGATTAACATAGATACCTAGATTTGTTATTGTGGATCTGCCAGTTAAAAACCCATGTTGTTCATCAATTACATACGCACTAAAATAATTGCTTAATCTATTACAAACTAACTTATCCAATAATTTGGCAAACACATTATATTTATTTATAGGCCTATAATTATTTATATTAGTATTATCACCACTTTTGTA
Source organism: Anastatus disparis (assembly GCA_017163975.1). NCBI lineage: Eukaryota > Metazoa > Arthropoda > Insecta > Hymenoptera > Eupelmidae > Anastatus > Anastatus disparis. Next base: position 1,806,470 of record JAFFSR010000243.1, on the reverse strand, counting down.
CAAAGGAGTTACATATGGCGTCTTCCAGACCATTGGACAATATCCATACCCAATAGAAAGATTAAAAAATGATGTTAACAATGGAACAATTTTAGAACCAATATGTTTAATAATACAGTTGAAAAAAATACATAAAAATACTTTAAATAGCCTTGCATATATAAAATCAAAATAGTACAGTATGATATCACAGTCATAAAACATAATAGAAATAGTAATACTGTAATAGTAAGTCAATAAATTAAATAAAAGTGATATCACAGATAACACGAATAAATACACGCAAAAAGTATAAATAACATAGTTAAAAATCAGTCTCAATATCTATCAGTCAAAACAATTACATAAAATCAAGCCTGTAAAGAGCGCAGTCGAAATATCAGCAGTATACAGTAAGTTAAAATCACAGCAAAGTTAAATGTACAGTAATATACAAGTCAATCTGATAAAAATATAATCATTCACTCTATGCACACACATCCTACATACACGCCAATAAATACTATCATGCCTTAAATCTATAAAGGGTACATCACATAATAAATTAACACATATGATATAGTCCGAAAATAATACTGTTTAATCGAGGTCGAGTAAAAACCCCCTCAGAGCGGCTTTAAACCTCCTGATTGATGGAAGATTTTTAATATCAGCAGGTAGGGAGTTCCAAAAATGCGCACCTTGAACTTGAAAGGAATTTTTTCCAGTCTCAGTGCGCATGAAGGGCACCGCAAGATCTTCAATCTCACCCCTAGTGGTCGCTCTGGGTATATATCTAGTGAAGAGACCCACTAGATATTCGGGAGTATTCATACGTACGATTTTGTACATAAGTACAGCCATAAAATACTGTCTCCTCGAATCAGTACGTAGCCAACCCAAAGCATGTCTATGGGGAGAGATGTGATCACCCATTCTCACGCCTAATACATATCTCACACATGAATTTTGCATTGTCTGTAGCCATCTTCGTAATTCCTGCGAAGCATCGAGCAAAACCACTGAGCAGTAATCAAGATGTTAAGAGAGTTAAGAAGCAAGAAAGTACTAAAAATCACAAAATCACTGTCTTTTAAAATTTAGATGATTTTTGGTACTTTCTTGCTTCTTAACTTTGAACAAACATATCCCTGGTTCTAATTATTATTTTTTAATTCTGAAAACGGCAAATTAAAGCTTGCTTTCTGTACTTTTATTTTAGTCCTTGTTGATTTATTAAAGACATTTTTAGACTGGATTATTCATACTTAAATTAGGAGCTTTTTTTACATTTTTCTTAAAGTGAGACTAGAAACGTCTATAATTTCAGTTTTTCAAAGCGTTAGACCGTACCGCTCTAGCTTCACTCATATTTTGGTTCCTAAAAACATATCCCAAAGTTTCATCAAGATCTATGACCCGAAGTTCATAGCCTCTCCTGGTAAGTTCACTACAAACTTAAATTCAGCTGAATTCAGTTAATTTTCAGCTATTTCAGAGCTTAAATTTAGCTTCATTTAGTTATCTCCTAGCTAATTACAAGCTTAAATCCAGCTTAATTTGACGCTGTGATGTAGGTCCAAAAATGAGGGGCACATTTCTGACGATGACAGCAACGGCAGCGGCGATATACTTTCAATAGTATAGAGAGAATATAATATAAATAGATCTAAAATGCAGCTAAAATTCAGCTGAAATCAAACCTAAATCCACCTAAAATTGCTTAAAATTAATATAAATATTAGCTAACTTTAAGCCAATTTTCAGCTAACTTTATGCTAATTTGCAGCTAACTTTTAGCTTAATTCCAGCTAGATTTTAGCTCAATTCTAGTTAACCAAGGACAAATCGAATTCTTATACACAGCGACAGCGGTGGTGGCAAAATCTTTATATAATATAGAGAGATATATCTGCATAATTAGAATCATTTTATGATACTTTGTACTATGTTGCAGGAAAATCATAATGGATCGCTTCCATAACCTGTCCGCTGTAGAAACCTAGGCCTTAATTTTCTTCAATACAATCTTTTATATAGAAAATGTAATGTATAACTGGGTTTCGACTACCGATGTTCGAATATCTCCTCTAACAATAGCTACAACATCTTTAACAATCCTTAATCGTTCTTTTTTCAAAGTACTTTTTTTATTTTAATACAAACTTTTTGATAATATATTAGCGTGTACGTCATGGAAAGATATGATAGTGAATGATCCTACTTTTCTCATAATTATTATATCAATTAAACATTTGTGTTGAGGCCTTGCTATAATAGTCTTATTAACTGGTACATATTCTGTAAGGACATTTTTAAGTTCTATTAGTGCGAACTGCGAATCTTCATGATTTTTTATATAAAAATAAATTTCCTTCACGGTGGTCCTCGAGTAAATTTGACCATGAAGTTCTTGCATCTCAGATTTTTCTTCTGGATATGATTCTAGGCACATTTAGGATCAAATTTCAACAAAAACCAAAATCGAAAAATGAGTACTTTTTTATTTATTTAAATTTCATTGTTTTTCAGGTTTTTACAGCGAACAGACTATGGAAGCGATCCATTATGATTTTCCTGCAACATATGCTAGTACAAAATATCATAAAATGATTCTAATTATGCAGATATATGTACATAGGTTTCACTAAAGTAACGTACAGAATTATATTCACAGACTGCTCTTAATAATTTATCTCCATAATGATAATCATTTTACGATACTTTGCATTAGCCCATGCTGCAGAAAAATCAAAATGGACCGCTCCATATCATGTTCGCTGTAAAAACCTAGGCCTTAATTTTCTTCAATGCAATCATTTATACAGAAAATATAGGCATGGTTGGAGGCTTTTTTTGGATTTCGACTGTGTAAGTTGTGGTTTAGGATATTGACATTTCGTGAACATTACAACAATTGGTATCCAAAACCACAACTTACACGATCAAAATCCAAAAAAATCCTCTATCAATTTGTAGCATTTACCGTAAAAGCTTTGAATTCAAATATGGAAAATGTACTTTTGGTGTTACTGAAATACCAAAAGTACATGTGGTGTTTCTATAGAGTATTAATACACAGTATTCTCTAATTACAATAACTTCAAATGACGTTTTTAAATAATTTAAAAACGTATTATTTCTCATAGTTTTTATAATTATAATGTCTTACAAAAAAATGTCAATTTTAACGGTACGTTTACATTGCTACATAACTTTAGATTTTTCTGAATATATTTACAATAATATTTGTTTAAAATGTGTAAAAAATTTATAATTCTATTCGAAACGACATTTTGGAAATTGAGCTCATGAGTTATAAATAAAAAAATTTTTTTTATAAAAAAACATAAAAAATCAAATTTAAATAAATAAAAAATTGCTCATTCCTCGATTTCGATTTTTTTGGAATTTGATCTCAGATGTGTCTAGAATCATATCTAAAAGGAAAATCTGAGGTGCAAAAACTTTATGGTCAAAATTATTTGAGGACTACCGTGCCTTCATTGCTTGAGTAACTTGATTATTATTGCAAGGTTTATCCTCAGAAACTGGTGCTCGATTAAAAAATTTAGTAGAGCAAACGCTATGGTACTTTGCTTTAGCTGCGATCAATTCATACTCATAAAGTACACGATCATTGACTACTTCTCCTAAGGAGTCCTTTTGTTCTTCTGCTCTTTTGATGACATTGTCTTTAAATTTCACAGTACTTACATCACTGATGGTGCATCGATACTTTTCTTTTTTTTTGACTCCGCTGCTACATCAGCTGTTTGGCCACAAAATAAACACAGTTTTTTAAAATCAAACATTTTATTCCTTTTTTTACGAGGTCTGTCGGGTGATGGTAAAGGTTCACCTTCTTTTAGGCGTCGTTTTTATGCTGCTTTGCACTGATGTATACTTTTCGATAATTAATATACACATTCACAGAGGTTAGAATATTTCAGAATCCATGTGACCATCATTTCTTTCGATACTTGTAGTGCTTAAAGTTTTCAAGCCAAACACTATATTAACAAAATCACTTTCTAATAGTGACTTCTAAGAAATAAAACACAAATCAGCCATAATATTTTAAATTGTACGCCCGTCGTTGCCGAGATCTGAAACAACAAGACATTCACTCAATAAAAAATTGTCACTCGAAACATAAACCACTCTACACAACAAAACATACGCCTCGAAAACTAACTACAATTAACAAATGAAGGTTGTATTATGTACATGGCCACATTTTCAGATATATAGTTCATAAAAAAGGTCGTATTACAGGGGTGCGTCTTTCTAGTTATTTCCTTACTAGAAAAAAAAGTGTTGAAGATTACACATTTCAAAGACAAAATGCTTAATTATTTTTATTCTTAAAATAAATTTTACATAAATTAAGATGTACAATAAATAATTAATCTAATGAGTTTTTAATTACACAAAGTAGGTTTGTATTATTAAATAAATATATGAAATGTATGCAAAATGCTATTAAATAAAATGTATTAATTAATAAATAATACAAATTCTTTATTGGTAATGGTATTTCAATGATTTAAGGCGACTTCGAAAGTTAGGCTGAATTTCCATGTCTAGTTTACAAATTACGTTTTGAGTTTATAAAATTTTTAGGATTTTCAAGTTTTCCATCATTCCGTGGGTTTCAAAAAATGGTAGAAAATTTTAAAATCTGAAAAATCTTATGCATTAAAGGTGTGATTTAAAAACTAAAAAATGAAACCTAACCTACATTCCGAGGTCGCCTTAAGAACTTTTTGCAAGGTATTATTCACTGAGATGCACGATCGACCTAGCATTACAGAGGGTATGGCTGAGCGCTACGATCTCTCTGCCTCAAAAACGGTTGGGCGTATAAGAAAATTTGTTTTTAACGAAATTTGTTGCAAATTTTATGCTCTACAATTTTTATCATAAGTATTGACATCATTGGAGCTATACAAACCGAGATAATTGCGAAAAACTGATTTTCGTAACTTTTGACCTTGAATAACTTATGGCGCAGACACGAGATTTCATAAGACTTTTCAGACAACATTTAGAACACCAAAATAGAAGTGTTTACAAGTTTACAATTTATTATCTCTTATTACGAACTCAAATCAATAATATGACTGGACTAATAGGAAAACATCTATATCTTTAAGAAGAATAGGCAATCCTAGTTTTAGTTTATTTATATTACTTAAATTCCAAAAAAGAACATGTTATAGTTTATAATTTATGATTTTATGTGTATCTATAATTAAATTTTATTTTAATGTAAAATTTGATGCCTTTTCGTTCATTCGTTTTTCTGATTCACTGTCTAAATCACTGCTATCACTCACACTTTCGTAGTTATTGCCCTGAGTTTCATTAACGAAATCATTCAAGGTTAGCTTCTTATTTATTCTACTTAATTTAGCCTTAACCGATTTTACTGTGACAAGAGGATATACTTTTTCTATACATCTCCTGATATCAACTATATTATTTATTATTTTTTTTGCTTTTTGGACTATATTTGGATTTAGATGAGTACTTTTAATGTAAGAGGGGGGGGGGTTAACGAATTGTAGATAGTTCAATGGCCCTGAATATGGAGGGTCTTTAAAAATGCTCTCACATAGTTTGAGAGGCTCCTCAATTTTCTCTTTAATTTCTTGTTTTTAACTATTTTGATTGTTTCTAGATAATGTATCGTTATTATTTATGGATTAATTACATTTATCTGATTAGCTTGATATCTAAAATTTGACTTATTGAATCGGAAGAAAGTTTATTTAGTTTCCTTTAGAGCAGGCTTGATTCACTGTCTTTGTCCAATTGAGTTTTTTATTTACTCAAGTATAAATCGATATATCTGCTAATTGAAGGTTGAACGCAATGGATATTATTATCATGTATATTTATGCATAGAAAAAAAATTCTATCGCATTGTTTTTGAGAAAAGGAAGGAACGCAAAAATATTATAAACATAAATTTTCACTTCAGCGTTCCTTACTTTTCTCAAAAACAATGTGGTAGATTTTTTTTTCTTGTGCATAAATATTTATAATAATAATATCTATTGCACCCAACCTTCACTTGCAGATACATCGATTAATACTTGAGTGAATAACAAAAAACTCAATTAGACGAGGACAGCGAATCCAACCTGTTCTTAATAAACCTGTAAGTCAGTACTGAGTAAAAAAAGAGTTTTCTTTCCCTAATTTTGTATTTGCAAGCATTCAAGATTTTTCTATTATTTTATTCTTGAATCAAATTCTTTAACTTTCGACCAAAAAGTTTAAATGACTACCTGGTCACTCTATCCACGTCATCCATTTTCTTTCGACTGTTTTGTAAATTTTCTGCATTAATGAGACAAATGTTTAAAAAAAAAAAATAAAGCATGAAAAAGTTTGATCATTTTAATTGATATTTCAATTCGCAATAAATTATATTAAATGAGAATATAATTTTAACAATTTTTTGAAAATGTTCATTACGA